>JBBGZY010000079.1:1200000-1675000 GCA_037952925.1 Lithobates clamitans
AAATGTGGTGAGTCCTGAAAATGGCGTGATTGTGTAACATTACAAAGCACTGTTGGGTGTTATTTACTAAAGGCAAAGACACTTTGCACTACAAGTGCACTTAAAACTGCACTTGTAGTGCAAAGTGGATTTTCCCTTAGGAAATACCCCCATTGTCACAGAAAACATCAATTTGAGCACAACAAAATTTTAGGAGCATTGAAACAATAATCCACACATTCTTGAGTATAAATCTTTTTAATACCAGCACAATCTCATGTGCATTTAAAAAAGGTTTTTAAAACAAACCAACATGTTTGTTGTATAACAATTTTTGTGGTCACATTACTGAAAGTAGAAATGTCCATTTAAGATAAAACAGGCATGTTTAAAACCAACAAGAAAGACACAAATCTGGAACTTACAAAGTTCAACTTTTCAAGAAATTAAAGGCAATATCAGACATGAGTATTTATAAACTGTGTTTGATATTGCGTTCAGATGGGGTGAAGTCACCCCTGGAAAAGCCAAATTTTGAAGATGCACACAAATTTATGAATGTCAACATGTGCTAGCTGCCAGCACGGAGGATCAAGGGACGTGTTTTGGGGGTGCAACCCCTTGATTCCATCTACTTTGTTATTGAGGAAGGGGTTGCACCCCCAAAACACGTCCACTGATCTCCCGTGATGGCAGATAGCACATGTTTACACAATCTGTGCATCTTCAAAATTTGGCTTTTCGAGAATATGTCAAAAAATGTTAGAAATTTTTAGAGCCCAAAAAGCACAAAAAAGGAAGGGATTTGGAGGGGTTTTAAACTCTCCCTAAAACATCAATGATGTTCTTCATTTTTTTGAACATCATTGATGTTTTTCTGGATGTTTTCCAAGTCCCTATTACACCCCATGATCTCCCCAATCAGAATCTGTGCACTTTCAGAGGTGAAATGATCTGGATCCACAACATCACGATCACCTAAAAAGATAGAAACAAAAACACACCATGTATTATAAATATGTCGGCATCCATCTCCTACCTGAGCCTGTGGTCGCAGACACTCACCTGTTGTGGTGACACTTTCCACCACATCTCCTTCCTCCTCCTGTTGTCTTTGTGGGTCTCCACTTCCTCATGAGGTGGGTGGTCTGTTGTCTCCTCAGATGAGGGGTGTCCTCCGAGTCTTTTATCCCCTATGTAAAAAAAAAATAGGTATACTTAGCACACAGATATTTGATGGAAGAAATAGGAATATGAAACATTGCTTGGAAGTGAGGTACAATTGTCTATTTTGGCAGAGTTCCAAGATTGATAATTTTTTTGCCTTTGTCAAGCTTTTACCTGTTTTGTACAAGCTTCGCAGATGGAGACCCCCTATAGTATACACTGGAGCACCTGTGTGGGACCCCCTAATAAAAAGGATGTTCTTGTGTCCCACACTAGTGCTCCAGTGTCCAGATGTGTAAACAGCTGCTGAGTGTCCTCTCCTTACACAGAATCTAGTTTGCATTTCATTCTAGTTACAAACCCATCTACACAACCAAATTATTTTATGTGAAGTAGGCCTTAAAAAATCAATTCAAATGCATATGGCCAAAAAAATGGTGTTTTCTAGGCCGAACGAACAATGTTTCATACGAACGAATAATGTGCCCATGAACATGAAAGTTGCCATTTTAAACTGTACAACAGTTAAGAAAAGCACATGGAGCAGCACAAACGTAATAAAAATAAAGAATAGGAACACAGCACAACTACTTACTATTTGCAGTACTCTCCTGATCCTTCTGTACTGCTCGTGCTCCCTTAATTTCAGGTCCAACCACCGCTTCCTAAGCTGATCCTTCGATCGTCGTACCCCAAAATTCCGGTGCAGACTCTTGACTACTTTCGTCTTGATCTTGGCCTTTCTGACATTGGGGTTGGGGTAAGGTCCATACTTCCCGTCATAGTCGGCCTTCTTCAGGATGTCGACCATCTCCAACATCCCCCCAAAGGACATATTTGAGGCCTTAAATCGTCTCCTCCGGGATCGAGACGTTTCTGCCTCTGGGCTTCCCTCCTCCTCGTTGCTGTAATTAGCACGCACCTGCTGTGTCTCCGCCATGAGCTCTTCCCCCACTGCGCTGAATGAGAAGGGGCGGGGAATAGACTAGAAAGAACATCAGGGGCAGGCGGAGTTTCACGCATGCGCAGTGTATATAAAGCGTAACACGCGTGCATAGTACGTACGATCTGTGAGCGGAGGAAGGAGTATTGGAGGCGCTGATCGTGATAATGAAGGTAAGATCTAAACTTGGGCCTATACTGCTTCTAGATTGAGGCCACATTGTAACAATATTAAGAGAGTTTCACCTGACATTAGGGTTTGTCTTTTCTTGGGTCTGGCAGATAAAATGGATGGCTTCAATGACCACAACTTCCTCTCCCTGTTCATAGACAAGTACAGGGAGCTGCCCTGTCTGTGGCAGGTGAAACATCCACATTATAATCATAAACAAAAGAGGCAGACAGCGCTGGAGAAACTGCTGGAGTTGGTGAGGCCGGTGGTCCCCACAGCAACCATCCCCTATTTAAAAGCCAAAATTGGTGGCCTGAGGAGCACTTATCTTAGGGAGCGCAAGAAGGTCACAGATTCCCAGAGATCCGGAGCTGCAGCAGATGACATTTTTGTCCCCAGGCTGTGGTACTATGAGGGACTGTGATTTCTGTCAGACCAGACTGAAGTCAGGGAATCCCTCTCCACTCTTCCTTCCACCCCAGCTGAGGCTTCTGATGTCCAACCTGGAACTTCCAGCCAGGAAGAAGTGGAGGAGCCCAGCTGGAGCCAGGTATAGCATTCTTCTACAGATTTCTGGTCAATAAATAAATGATGTTTACTAGATGTTATTATTGATCACTAATTGCTGATTTAATAAAGTGTTTTACATATCAATAGACAGTAGTGGGCAAAAATAATTGGGACAAGAATGAAAAATGCTGGGCTCAGAATGATAGTCTGTTATATTTGTTAACATTCAATTTGCAACAATCATGAGATGAAAATTGTGTGTGATGAAGAAAAAACTAAAATGATGTCCCTTTTTCATACACAGGAAGACCTCAGCCAGGGCGAGGCTGTGGAATGTGGCAGCCAGGAGGAGGTGGGGGTCAGTGTCAGCCAGGAGGAGGTGGGCCTAAGTGTCAGCCAGGAGAAGCCTCGGCCCAGTAGGAGCCTGACCGAATCACAGGTTCCTCCCCTCCGCCTTCCAAACAAAAGACCCAGGAAGGGGAGTCACGTGCAGGATTCAGCACTCAGACTGATTCAGGAAGCTTGTGCGTCCCTCAGAGCCACCCCCACTCCTGAAGAGGCCTTTGCCTGCATGGCTGCCACCAAAACTGCAGGGCATGCAGGAGGGCCAAAGCCTCCTGTGTGAGGACCTTATTTATAAAGTCTTAACTAAGGGGGTGAGGGGTGAAATCACACCCAATACCCACCTGAGTGAGTTGGACCATCCTCCTCCTCCTGCCACAACTCCACCACCACAGCCACAGCGTGGAAGGAAGCGTGGAAGGAAGACCAGAGAATGATGACCTGGGTTCAGTCTGGTCTGGTAAAGGTTCAGCCTCTTGTATGACCACAGCCTGGGGACACAGATGTCATCTGCTGCTTTCATGATCTCTGGGACTTCTGGACCAAACTGCCCTCCCTTATATATGGACTCCTCAGGCCACCAATTTTGCCTGGAAATAATTGATGTCTGCCCTGGGGGCCAAAGGCTTCACCAATTTCTGCAGTTTCTCCAGCGTTGCCTCCCTCTTTGTTTGGCTCTGAGCCCTTAATAAAGGAATTTTTGTTTCAATTATACTCGCCTATGTGTGCTTTCCTTCAAAAAGGACAGTTTGTTTGTGAGGAGGCAGGTACATTTCAAAAATACAATGTGAAATTAGCAAGAGACACCAACACCAAGCAATCTCCTTGAGATTAAAGATTAAATAATACCAGATAATAATGGTGTTGTGGTAACTTGACACACAAAACACACACAAAAATATTTAGGATGTAACCTAAAAAAAAAAAAATTAACAACAAGATCAGGCTTGAAAACAATACAAACCAAAAAAAAAAAATTTTAAACATTGCAGCCTGACGAAAGTGCTATATCCATTCCGAACGCTAATTTTACCAGACCGAGCTGTTCCGTCTCGGAATTTCTTCTGAGCATTTTGTGCGTCGGAATTGGCCACACACGGTTGGAATTGACGCGATTGGATTTTGTTGTCGGAAAATTTTATAGCCTGATCTCAAACTTTGTGTGTCAGAAAATCCAATGAAAAATGTCCGATGGAGCCCACACACGGTCAAAATTTCCAACAACAAACTCCGATCGCACATTTTCCGTCGGAAAGTCCGACCGTGTGTACTGGGCATTATACATCTGGTGTTAGAAAAGGTATCACATGGTTCTACAAATATTTGACCTGTAGTAAGCCCTTACTGAAACCTTCACAAATTCAAAACTGGGAAAAAGATCTGCAAGAGGAGTTCTCAATCCGCACATGGCAAAGAGCACTAAAAATGGTTATGCAAACTTCCCACTGTGTTTCACACTGGGAAAACACAATAAAGATTATGTATAGGTAATACTACATCCCAGGTAAACTCCACCAACTGTTTCCGGATGCTTCCATGAAGTGCTGGAGAATGTGTGGTGAAAAGGGGAATTATACCACTTATTTTGGGTCTGTAAGAGCCAAAAAGGTTTTTGGAAACATTGATTTCACAGGTGACAGGAATATTGACAGACCCATCCCTATCTTTAGCTCTTTTGGGGCTGAATGTGGATAGATTCCCTATAAAATACTCTACTATTCTACTAATTGCCATGCGACTAAACATTTTTTTTTTTTATAATCTTTATTCATTACTTCACATTATACAAACGTTAAAAACAAGCATACCAATTTTAAATATATCTACTATATATACATTTATGTACACATATATTTGTAGATAAAGACTGCGACTAAACATAACTAGCAAGTAGGAACAGAGGTTGGCTTCAAACTTGTCTAAAGTAATTCAGAGAGTCCATGTACAATGCACTTATGAGAAATACTAGCGGGGCTTAACCACTCCTTAACAGCATTCTTTCTAAAGTAGAATGCCTGGCTACTCATATACAAACTAGATTCCACATGGTTAAGAATTAAAGGATACGTCATCTAGCGTGATCTAGCCTAACTAGTGAAAAAAAAAGTACAACCTCTAAACAAGGTTTCATAAAAAGCAGGTATGTTATCAATGATAACCACAATGGGGGTTATTTACTTAAGGAAAATTTACTTTGCACTGCAAGTGCACTTGGAAGTAAAGTCGCTGTAGATCCGAGGGGGACATGCAAGGTAAATAAAAAACACCATTTTAACTTGCACATGATTGGATGATAAAATCAGCAGAGCTTCCACTCATTTCAGATTTACCCCTTAGATTTAGAGCGACTGCACTTCCAAGTGCACTTTCAGTGCACTTTTAAGTGCACTTGCAGTGCAAAGTGGATTTGCCTTTTGTAAATAACCCCCAATGGGTAAACCGCACACATTAGTGGGAACTGCTTTCTCTGGGGTAAAAGGTTATTAAGGCTATTTCATTAGCTTATGTATTTAACAGGAAGACTAACATAACAGAGGCTGAATGTTATGTTATTTTTCCTTTTTTTCTGTTGATTTTGATAATTTCCATTACTGCTGTTTCATTTACTGTACCTCTGAGTAATGTACTAACTATGTATAACGGTAATCTAAACAAATGATTGCTAGTTTCTCTGTACTGCTAAATCTTTCAATATCCCCCCATATCCCCATATGTCTTTTAAGGGATGTATAAAGCTGCTATAAAAAACAAAATCCTATCAGCACAAATAAATGGTGAAAAAAAAAAAAAAAATATATATATATATATATATAAATAAACAATAAATATCAGTGGGTGATATCACAAAAATACCCCCCACTCGGCTGCTGCTAACACAGATACCGTGTTCACTTCACATAAATGATATAACTAACAAAACAGTGCTGCGCTGCCTAAATAACAAACAAAAATTGCTGAATGTTAATGCTCAAGAATAAGTGATCAACTTGTAAAAATTAGCAAGATACAAGGTGCACAAATAATTATTCAGATAAAGGGGATTATAACCCCCCCCCAAAAAAAAAAGTCTTCCCTATGTTGGAAAAATACACAATAGAAAACATTCAAATAATAACACAAATAAAGTAACATGAAAATTCAATGTGATATAAAGTCCATAGCAGTGCTCAATATCTTCCAAACGAAAATACACCAAACAGTGCAAATAATTCTAAAGTGCTGGGGCTCTCCTCCACCTCAGTGTCCTAGCCGCTCACCTCTAATTCTGACCCATGTTTCACCAGTAGGTCAGAAATAGCAGATTTCCTCTCAGGGATACAAAAGGATCATCCGGGCGTGAAGCTCCTATTTCATCCGTGCAGCCAAAAGCTGATTGCCTGGCTACCAACCAGTGGGATAATCCCTCAAATGAATCCAATGAACATAGGAGTAAAAAAAACAAATCTAGTGCTCTCTGTATACCAAAGGTTTTATTTCATCAATAAAACATTAAAACGTTACTCACAAACAAAGCACTTAAGCAGTGCGGGCTCAGGATGCATAAAACAGCAAGATGCTCGTGCAATGACGTCACCACTGCGACTCCTCCCCCTATACGCGGTACGTCAAATGGGCGTGACTTCTTCAGTAAGGGAAGGAGACTAGACGTCTCACCAATGTTTAAACATACTAGTATTCCCAGGTCAGGTGCATCGTCTCCTCCCTCTCCAGTCCGGCTCATTAGGCATTGCTAGATTGCATGATACGCCCTACTTAACTGACACCAGATGTGGGAAGTAACTTTTCGGCACCAACACACACGGGGAGACCCAACAAAGGAAGACCTATTCCTCCCCAATTGGGCTAAAAAATGTGTAAATAAAAATACACTGATAAAAAATAATGCTGGTGACTCCATCGTACAAGCATCTTGAATACAATAAAAGTGACACTAATTAATTGTCCACGGAAATAGATGAATAAAATAAAATAAAATTAATTAATATTTAAAATATAAAATTCATATTAATTAATCCCTCAACTCATAAATTACTAATAAAACATTTTAAATCTAAGTCCACATTCAAACCTCTCAGCCAATGTACCTTACTCTCTTAAATCCAGAAGGATTCCCTTTTGCTGAGTTGTCTGATGTAATGACCCCCCCCTCCAGTGTTTGTCTACCTGTTCAATACCCCAAAATTGTAACGAAATAGGGTACTTATTATGCACTAGTTTAAAATGTTTTGGAACACTGTGAGTGGTTGTGCCTTTTTTAATGCTAGCAATATGCTCTCCCACTCTAATCTGCAGGGTTCTAGATGTACGGCCTATATACTGTAACCCGCATCCACATTGGAGCATATAAATAACACCTGTGGATGAACAGGTTACAAAATTGCGAGTCTCATACCTTTTGCCTGTGCTAGTAGAGCAAAACTCTTTCCTCTTTTTAATATTATTCTTTGCATGGTAGCAAGCCTTACATCTGCCACATGCAAAAAAAAAACCCTCACTTAGTGATAGCAGCTCTCACTACTCGTCATTAAGAAAAAAATCTGTTTTTAACCCCCAAAATGCCGATAACAAATTTTTAGATGTCTTCAAAAATATGGTTGTTGAGGATTTGGAGAAATTAAAAGTTAGAAAGGTTAACTATCCTCATTGGATCAAAAAGGGAATTGGAGACATCTAGCAGCATAAAGACGTGGTTATACGACCCGCTGATAAAGGGGGAGGACTTGTTATTATGACCAAACAGTACTACAAAACGGAAATGGAAAGGCAGTTACTGTAGGTGATATGGACACCTACCTCAAACTTACTAGTAATCCGTTGTTGGAATATAAGAACAAGCTGGAGGAGGTGGTGAATAAGGGGAAACCGAAAGATATCTTGTCTGCTAAGGAAGCAAGATACCTTAATCCCATATCATGCCTTTTATTTATTTTTTGCCAAAAATTCATAAAAGCATTACAGAACCTCCGGGGAGGCCTATTATTAATGGAATAGATTCAGTGTGTTCCCATTAGGGGCAATATATAGATACATTTCTGCAGCCACTGGTGGTCAAAACTGATGCATATATTAGGGATACCAAGCCCTGTGATCCAATGTCTTGGTTCTCTGGTGGAATTGGATCAGTGTATTTTAGCCACTGCAGATATAGGGTCATTGTATACTATAATTGGACACCAAGTAGCTGTGTTATCTGCTAAATGCGCTTTGAAAAATCCTAATCTCCCCAGTAGACACAAAAAGTTTTTAATAAAATGTTTATGTTTATGTTTAAAGCATTATTACTTTCGGTATAGTGGAGATTATTATTTACAAATAAGAGGGATTGCAATGGGAGCGAGGTTCGCACAGAGTGTTGTGAACCTCTTTATGGCCCATTGGGAGGATGTAGACATACTCAACCCCAGACCGAAAGAACTCGTTATCTATAAAAGATTCATAGATGATCTTATTATCATCTGGAAGGGAGATGTAGCATCGTTCAACACATTTAAAGAATTAATGGATGGGAATGACAAAAATATTAAATTGACTTGGACTGTCAGCAATGAGTGTATCACCTTCCTTGACTTGGAGATCTTCAAGGAGGGTGGTAGACTGCTGACAAGAAATCATTTTAAGCCCACAGACAGAAACTCGTATCTATCAATAGATAGTTGTCGTCATAAGCCTTGGCTAGTGAATATACCGAAAGGCCAGTATATGAGGATACGGAGGAACTGTACTAAAGAGGAAGATTATTTGAGTCAATCTGAAGTACTGACCAGTAGATTTAAAGAGAAAGGGTATGATATGAACAGAGTCGAGGAAGATAAAATTAAGGTATTAAACATGGATATGGATACACTACTATCAGAGATTAAACAACATGAGTCTTTTAGTTGCAAATTTAATTTAATTCTGGGTCAGTTGCGGCTGGTGCAGTTTTAGGATGGGGGGGCAGACCCCGCCCTTCCTTTTTGACCCCTCCCACTTAGTGAAAATGGGCGTGGTTTCAGCGAAATAGTGGGCGTGGCTCTAAGGTGGTGTGGTTAGCGTCTGAGATGAACGAGGGATGGAGGGAGAGGGAGAGAGGGACAGCAGGCCCAGATCCTACACAACAATAGAAATGCATATTCTAGAAAGTTTAACAATCAGCAGATAAAGATACTCCAAACACCTGGTGTTAGCACTTCAATCGTCCCAGCACCATGGTTGTTATGGTGTCAGGATGATTGAAGCGGATTATTTCTATTATTACATTGTAATATAAAATTAAATCATTCAACTCACCATAATGCAAAATCAGTGGAAGCCCCGAGTGTATCACTAGCCACGTCGCCTACAACCAGATGCCATCAGGTGTCCCCAGCAGTCCGTCCTTACATGCAGCCTGTGTCACATCAAATGCAGCCTCTGTCACATAAAATGCAGCCTCTGTCCCCCCAAATGCAGCCTCTGTCTCCCCAAATGCAGTCTCTGCCCCCCCAATGCAGCCTCTGTCCCCCCCAAATGCAGCCTCTGCTCCCCCCCCAAATGCAGCATGCCTGTGTCCCATTACATGCAGCATGCCTGTGTCTCATTAAATGCAGCCTCTGTTCTCCCAAATGCAGCCTCTGTTCTCCCAAATGCAGCCTCTGTCCCCCCCAAATGCAGCATGCCTGTGTCCCATTAAATGCAGCCTCTGTTCCCCCAAATGCAGCCTAAGTCCCCCCAAATGCAGCCTCTGTCCCCCCCAAATGCATCATGCCTGTCCCCCCCAAATACAGCCTCTGCCCCCCCCAAAATGCAGCCTCTGTCCCCCCAAAAATGCAGCCTCTGTCCCCCCCAAAAAATGCAGCCTCTGTCCCCCCCCAAATACAGCCTCTGTCCCCCCCCAAATACAGCCTCTGCCCCCCCCAAAATGCAGCCTCTGCCCCCCCCAAAATGCAGCCTCTGTCCCCCCAAATACAGCCTCTGTCCCCCCCAAATACAGCCTCTATCCGTCCCCAAAATGAAGCCTTTGTCCCCCCCCAAAATGCAGCCTCTGCCCCCCAATGCAGCCTCTATCCCCCCAAAATGCTGCCTGTCGCCCCCCAACACAACCTCTGTCCCCCCAAATGTAGCCTCTGCCCCCCCCATTCTCCACACAGCGCCAGCGGTACTTACCCTGGGTCTCCTGCAGTGTCCTCCTCCTCCTCACACTGGCACCAGCATTCTTCCTGTTTCCTCTCTCGGGCGCAATGAGAGAGAGAATCAGGAAGTGACATCTGACTCAGGGCAGATGTCAATCAAATCTGAAGTGCCGAGTAGCTTCCGCCCGGCGCCTGTAGTATGTATTACTATGGCTGGGCGGAAGCCACTCGGCGCTCAGAAAATGCCACAAGGCGTCCAGCGTCCGAACACAGTGCACTTAAGGACCTTTTTTTCCTTTTTTTTTTTTTAAAGGGCCAGTAATAAAAACATTTTTTTTTTATACTTTTTTTTTTTTCCTGCCTGGAGGGGGGCGCCCAGGCACCCCCCTATGGACGGGCTGCCACTGTTCTGGATTATAATGTACAATTTAGACAGGTGGAAAAAATAGTCAAAAAATTGGGGCATCTTAAGGACCGGCTCTTCCAGGGTTTATTTTCAGAAAGGCACCTACCCTGAAAGATTTAATAGCGCAAGGAGTTATTGATCCCCCCCAAAAAGCAGAATGGTTAATTTTTTGGCAGATGTAAGGCTTGCCGCCATGCAAAGAATAATGTTAAAAAGAGGAAGGAATTTTGCTCTACTAGCACAGGCAAAAGGTATGAGATTAGTGATTTTGTAACCTGTTCATCCACAGGTGTTATTTATATGCTCCAATGTGGATGCTGATTACAGTATATAGGCCGCACATCTAGAACCCTGCAGATTAGAGTGGGTGAGCATATTGCTAACATTAAAAAAGGCACAACCACCCACAGTGTTCCAAAACATTTTAAAATAGTGCATAATAAGGACCCTATTTCGTTACAATTTTGGGGTATTGAACAGGTAGACAAACACTGGAGGGGGGGTCATTACATCAGACAACTCAGCAAAAGGGAAAGGGAATCCTTCTGGATTTAAGAGAGTAAGGTACTTTGGCTGAGAGGTTTGAATGTGGACTTTGATTTAAACTGTTTTATTAGCAATTTATGAGTTGAGGGATTATTTAATATGAATTTTATATTTTAAATATTAATTAATTTTATTTTATTTTATTCATCTTTTTCTGTGGACAATTAATTAGTGTCACTTTTATTGTATTCAAGATGCTTGTACGATGAAGTCACCAGCATTATTTTTATCAGTGTATTTTTATTTACACATTTTTTAGCCCAATTTGGGAGGAATAGGTCTTCCCTTGTTGGGTGTCCCCATGTGTGTTGGTGCCAAAAAGTTACTTCCCACATCCGGTGTCAGTTAAGTAGGGCGTATCATGCAATCTAGCAATGCCTAATGAGCAGGAGTGGAAAGGGATGCACCTGACCTGGGAATACAAGTATATTTAAACAGTGGTGAGACGTCTAGTCTCCGCCCCTTATTGAAGAAGTCACACCCATTTGACGTAATGCATATAGGGGGAGGAGTCGCAGTGGTGAAGTCATCTTGCTGTTTTATGCATCTTGAGCCCGCACTGCTTAAGTGCTTTGTTTGTGAGTAACGTTTTAATGCTTTATTGATTAAATAAAACCTTTGGTATACAGAGAGCATTAGATTTGTTTTTTTTTACTCCTATGTTCATCGGGTCCATTTGAGGGATTATCCCACTGGTTGGTAGCCAGGCAATCACGGATGAAATAAGAGCTTCACACCCAGCTGTTCCTTTCGTATCCCTGAGAGGGAATTTGATGTTTCTGACCTACTGGTGAAACAGGGGTCAGAATTAGAAGTGAGCGGCTAGGACACTGAGGTGGAGGAGAACACCAGCACTTTAGAATTATTTGCACTGATTGGTGTATTTTCATTTGAAAGATATTGAGGATTGCTATGGACTTTATATCACATTGAATTTTCATGTTACTTTATTTGTGTTATTATTTGAATGTTTTCTATTGTGTATTTTTCCAACATAGGGAACACTTTTTAATCCCCTTTATCTGAATAATTGATTGTGCACCTTGTATCTTGCTATTTTTTGCAAGTTGATCACTTATTCTTGTGAGCATTAAAATTCAGCAATTTCAGTTTGTTATTTAGGCAGTGCAGCACTGTTTTGTTATTTAAAGCTGCTATAATATAGATAAATACAGGGTATGTCCTGTCGGCCGGGCAGCATGGCTGCTTGATCCCTAGCTGCTCGGCTTCTTCGGGTGAACACAGCAGCTTTTGGCACACTAGCCCGCCAAAATTGACCTCTGCTGGGAGAGGAAATCCTCAGAAATGCCATGGAGCATGATACTCAAAAAATTTCAGCCATTTCTCTGCTGCCTTACAGAGCACTTCATGAAGTCGCTACAGAGACAGAGGCATGATGGCACTGTGTGGAGAGTGCTGGCTTGCACAAACTGCCACCTCTTATAACAGAAGCTGCTGACAGCCACCTCTCTGACATGGAGGACTCCACGCAGGATGCTCCTTCCAACATGACCACAGATAGGGGTAAGAGAGCTGCAATATCCCTAGTCTCCTCTCCTTCTAAGCTCACATCAGCTAAAAAACAGCATGGGGCCTCCCTAACTGCACAAGACCCTGATCCACATGATAATTACATAGATTCACTGGCTGCTTTTCCTGCAGCAGAGGTCCCTGCCTCTGAAGCTACAATCAAAGCCATGCTTCTCTCATTACAAGCAGGGCTATACAGGGAACACCGCTCATCTATTAACCACTTATCCACTAGAATGGATTCATTAGAGGAAAGGTCAGAATATTGTCATTGCCGGGATATATAACAATCTTCATAATTCATGAAACACTCAGACAAGGAGTTGTCATTCCAGTAGAGCGTCCCCCCCCCCAACAGAAAAAGTTGATTAAATTATCCTCTCCAGTGGAGGGTTGAGGTCAATATACAAACATTATGTTGAAGCAGAGTAACCTGAACAATGGTGCCACTTAATAGGAAACCAACTGACAATGAGATCCAGATAGAAGAGCCTTTGATTAAAGGAAAGCCAGGGTAAATAACGCCATTGTTTCAAAGGGTGAGATCGTCTCCTAAGAAAGAACCCAGTGTTGACTCAGCTTTTCCCCAGACAATGGCAGAAGACGCCCAGTTAATTATACATCAGAAGGACACCAGTCACAAGTTGAAACAGAACTAAGAGTATATGTATCTATATAGATATGGATATATAATATGTTAAATTACAATGTTGCAACACATTTTGTAAAAATAAATGTGTACTGTAGTCATCCAAGTATTTGACAAGGATTTAGCACCAGTCTGTTATGGTTAAAAGGTGATGCTTGATTCCATAAATCTCTGTCAATCTCAATATATTTGGTTAGGTAGAGATTTCTTATAGCCAGAAAGGTACATGAGATGGGGAGAGCAAATGACAGGGCAAAAGGCCAGCAATCGCCATATTATATTAATATGAAATATGTTAAAACACATTTTATAATAGCACTAGACATCGTAGTCTGATTACACCTTTACCATGATCACAGATGGGTGGGTGAAAATCAGGGCAGTTACCTCCCATGTTTGAAACCAACCAATCACGAGATGGTAAACATGAAGTGACGGAGGTAATCATCAAAGAATTTCCACCATCCAAAAGGAGACACACACATGATTCAGGGAGGAGAGGACCACAGACCCACCTGCCGACATACAACCTCTAGATGAACACAAATTTGGTGATAAGCGACCACTCCCCATTTCGCTGGACATTGCTGCTAGGACAGATCGAATATACATCCTTTCCTTTAAAAAGTGGTGAGATACTGACCGTTTGTGGGTGAAATCAAACTCAATCTGTATTACAATAAATTTGGCTACTGTGGTCACAGGGAAATTAATTATCACCCCATTCAATGCGGTAGCTCTGTTAAATTAATATTTCCTTCAAATTGACAATATCTATCTGTTGGCTCCGCTAGACATACTTTGTTTTTCTTCCGGCCGGAGAAATTCAGAGGATTGTCTTCCCGAGCAACAACAGATATTGGGGTTGACTTACTAAAGGCAAAGCCATTTTGCACTGCAAGTGCATTGCAAATGCACTTGGAAGTGCAGTCACTTTAGTACCGAGGGGAAGATCTGAAATGAGGGGAAGCTCTATTGATTTTATCAGACAATCATGTACAAGCAAAAATTCAGTTTTTTATTTTACTTGCATGTCCCCCTCAAATCTACAGTGACTGCACTTCCAAGTGCACTTGCAGTGCACTTGTAGTGCAAAGTGGATTTGCCTTTCGTAAATAATCCTTATTGTGTTTTTGAACTTAAGGCGCAATTACCGCAATTTGTATTTAATATAGTAACTTGGGCTACTCCGGGGTTAGTTGCCAAATATTAAGGAAAATTGTTTTACTGCCGCGTTGATGTCTTTAGTAGGGTGTATGAAATCTTATTCACCAGAAATCCCAGTTCTGTATGAAATTGTATAATTATACTTGTGAATTATTAAAAATGATTTACTTATTCATTTTATTGGGAGATATTTATACATTGGTAAGAATTCCCCATAGATTAACGAACTCAGGAAATTATTGTGGTATGTTACTGATTGTCTGAACAATGTTCACATTTTTACCGTAAGGTTGGAGGCACTGAGCAAAACACTAAGCTCTTAATAATTCAAATTCTGCATATGTATTACTAAGATTCCATACCACACTCACAACAATATATAGACACCAACTATCTGATATGGTCAAATCACATAATGAATTGGGTGATGTGCAAGAGGAGCAAGCAGAGATAATCCAAAAATTGCAATTAAATGTGGCGGATCTTGAAGAGAGATCCCGCCACAGAAATATTAAATTAAGGGGGATCCCTGAGTCTGTCAAATCCCACGAGCTTGTCCCTTATTTGAGACAACACTTTGTTAAATTACTGCCTGACCTCTCACAAAGAGATCTCCTTCTTGATCATGCCCATAGAATCCCTAAGCCAGTGCACCTTCCGGACACTGTTCCTAGAGATGTGCTGGCTTGTGTCCACTTCTACCACATCAAAAATAAACTCCTTAGGGCAGGTAGGAATGCCCGCATGCTCCCTCCTCTATACACAGGAGTTACCCTGTTTCAGGACATTTCAACCGCTACTGCTCAAGAAAAAAGTTCTCCCAATCACTAAAGTTCTGCAGGGTAACAACCTAACATGTAGCTAGAAACTGCAGAAAACTGCAAAGGAGACCATGTTCTTATTCACTCTCTGTTGGTTATTTAAATAGAGTAAAGGTTTGCTCTCTACCACTCCTCCAAATTGGGGGTTCTGGCCATAGCCTATAGCATATATGGAAAAAAGAATCTATCCTTTGGGAGGTCCATAGATTTGGGCATCCCTAGGATAGGAAAAGACAGCTACTTTTGGTCAGAAAGGGTACTAAACTAGATCAATATAAATTTATATTGGCACCATCTCCCTCTGAGCCTAGTTGGCACCATCACTGCCTCACCATAATGCATACATACAGCACAAGGTAAACTATCATGTCTTCTCCACCACGTTATCTCATTTTCACACACACCCATATTCATACACTATCATTTTGGTTGTCTCTTCATTTTTTCTTTTTTCACCTCTCATATTTTTGTTGGTTTTGTTTTGTTCTTCACCCTTCACTTTTTTGCCAACACTGGGTCTATCACACCATCACACTATGACTACATCGTACCATGCACTTTCCTAAGGACTCCCCAATTCCACTCACAGCACACTTTTTCACACACACACCAGGCACTTATTTGCACATTGCATAGGGTTTGTTAGCAACACTAACTCATTTGGATTATTCGCCTAATTCATGTAATATAATTAATATTCCTTAACATGTATACATTTTCAGTCTCTATATCAAAATTAATATATACAATGATGACCTACATACTAATACATTACTTCACTAATTGGCTATCTATGGATGTCTATTGCAGGTGTTCACTCTTTCGCTCCCCCGGGGGGGCGTGCACCAGTGTGGCTCCTTGTAAGCCCCTTGGGGCTGGCTCTTTCCCCGTCTGGGGGGGTGAGGATGGCCTGCGTACCACTCGGACCTATCAATGGCTCCCCAATGCCCCTATTAGAGACATCTACCTCATTTTAACGGTAAAACCCATCATCATGATTTATTTAATGTGTTTTTTTTTTTGAAAACATCCACAATTCTGAATATTTGTATTACTTTATAGATTCAGATGTGCCCCCTGAAGAGACCGCATATTGGTCGAAACGCGTCGGGGCTTCGGCATTTTTACTACGCTATGTAATGTAATGATGTGATATGCATTTTTACCGCTTTATGGATTATAAATGTATTTTGCCATTTTATGGAATATGAATTTATCATTGGACCTGATTCTACATGAATATATGATACTGGACACTTAGTCAATAAACTGTCTTATTAATGATTTTTTGTAATAGTGTACCTTGCTGCTTTAAAGCCCCACTGGGGAATCCTAAATTCTTTCGGCACCGGACAAGGGTGCCTTCTCTCACCCCTATTCTTCACCCTAGTGACAGAGTCACTAGCAGAAGCAATTAGGTCGCATCCCCTTATAAATGTGAAAAATCGCTCATAAGATAGGACTCTATGCGGACTATGTGATTAACCTACTCAACCTGTTTGGCCAAGTGTCTCTATTTAATGTCAACTGCTCGAAATCCTGCATGATAGGTATATGCTTAGACCTCTAATTGAGACAACATATATCAGGATTTTCGCCCTTCCCCTGGGCACCAGCATCATCGCTAACATATGTAGGCATTCAGCATTCAGCAAGCATAGCAAAACTCAATCTCAAGAAAGCTAAAAGATATATGCCTACATCTACGTATGATACGTAGATGTGGGCATCATGTTCCTGCTGAAAATGTTCCTTCTGTCCCATTTTCCATATTTATTTGCTGCCATCCTTATTATGTTCCTGCAAGACCAACTTGTTACTGTCTAATGGATTCTCAACACAATTATATGGTCAGGGTGCGGAGCTCTATCCTATATGCTTCCATGTCGACAGCTGGACTTGGTGCTCCAGAAGTTAAACAATACTACAGATCTATTCTCTTGTACCAAACCAAAAGATGGTGGTCTTCATCATCTCATCACCTCTGGTTGCAAATAGAAGAAGCCGTAATTGGCTGCTCCACCACACAGCTTTTAGCAGCATTATGGCTTAAATTAACACCATCCCTGCAGAGGGAGGAACCTGAAGATGGTGCCAGTGGAAAGCCGTTGCTGAGCTCATGAAGCTCTCACCTACATGCAGCTGCTAAGCTAGCCCGTGCTCCTCTCATCTTCCCCCTCATCCCCCCTCTGAAGAATGTCCCACCTAAAGCTGGCCAGGTCAGTTTGGAAGGAGGTAAAAAAAACTGACGGGATTTAAGGATATCCCACCAGAAACGGCATTATGGAATAATCCAACGTTCGAAAAATTTGAAATATTTGAAGATAGTAATTATTGGAAACAGAAAAAAGTAACAACTATTGGCCATATGTATAATAATAATGTAATATTGACATATGAGAACCTGTGTAAACAATATAACCTCCAGAGTAAACAATTTTATAAGTACCTACAGCTAAGACATTTACTATAAGAACAGTTTGGAAGAAAAGAACCAAAAATCTCTAGATATCCCCTTTATAGGCATATTAAGATCTCAAGGACCAAAGGGACTGATATCTAAGTTATATTCACACCTATTACAGAGTAAAATAAGTGGGGACCCGGTGAGTGTGAGGGACAGATGGCAGGGGGTCATCCCGGGAATGAGTGATCAGGACTGGGATGAAATCTGCTCCTCGCATTTGAAAGTATCGTTGGCAATGAATAACAGGATAATTCAATTAAATATAATACATCAGACATATTTGGCACCAAACAGACTGTATAGGATGGGGAGGATGCAGGCGCCAGACTGCACAAGATGTGGGGAAGGAGGAGCAGTTTTCATCCATGTGATGTGGCAGTGTGGTAGTATAGGGAAGTATTGGCAACAGGTGGTCAAGAAATTAGGAAAAGTCATACATAAACCTATTACGGCCACTGTGGAACTATATGTGCTGGGGGTGGTAAAAGAAAGGGGGTGTGGATATACCAGGATATTTTTGCAAGAAGTATTATTCCTGGCTCGAAAACAAATAGTGGAAAAATGGATCCAGCCAAATCCACCTGCAATAAATCAATGGGTGAGAGCAGTAAACCAAGTGGTACCATATGAAAAAATAATGTATGAGGGGGCAGGAGGCGGAGCCTAGCAGAGCAGACATGCATTGTTAGAGCTCCACACCGCTGAGGAGAGAGGAGAAGGACAAAGCGGAGCCTGCAGACTCAAAACGTATCCATTTGAACCTTTTTGCCCCAGGGAACAAACTGTGAAAGTTTGGGCAGGAAATATGGTACTGGGAGGAAACCGTGGCAGAAATAAAAATCACCTCACAAAGAGCTCACAGGCACTCACTGCAGCTGAAGCAGCTCCAGTCACCTCACAAGATACAGCATCAGGGCGCTCTCACAGACAGAAAATGTCACAGCAAGACTCTCATTTGAGTCAGATACAGAACAAATCCTCTCACAAACTTCTCCACAAGCCTCCTCAGTATCCCCAGTAATATTATTACAATTTGAAAAGATGCTTCATAAGGCTTTAAAACAAACCTCAGACCAAATAACAAAAAGCCTAACCAAAGAAATAAGAGAGCTGGGAAACCGCACCGCAGCCTTAGAAATAAAAATGGATGAAATTGAAATTACAACCCAAGAAAATATAACAGAATTGGAACAATTAAAAAAAGAGAATTTAATACTTCAAACTAAGCTTGAAGATTACGAAAATAGAGCCAGACGTTCAAACTTGCGCATAAGGGGAATACCTGAAACTGTGACAGACCTGCAATCTACTATTATTGCTCTATTACAAGAACTAAAGCCAGATATCCCTATTGAACGTTTAGAACTGGACAGAGTACACAGAGCCCTCACAGCCAAAAAGAAAGATGGACCCCCACGTGATATAATCACAAAATTTCATTATTACAGAACGAAAGAACAAATACTAATTGCTGCAAGAGAAAAAAAGGAACTTAATTTTCAAGGACACAATTATCAAATTTTTGCTGACCTATCCCAACTTACTATTACTAAAAGACGATCCATGAAACCCCAACTAATGGAACTGCAACGCCACAACATTATGTATCAATGGGGCTTCCCCTTTTCAGTCAGATTTAACTACCAAGGTACAATTTACAGAAGCAGATCAGTAGATGAACTACAACAAACCCTTTTAAAATTAAATCTGACAGAACCCACAAGCAGCAACTCTCCCACACGCAGAAGAATGGCATCATCTTCACCTTCAGGCAGCACCCAGAAAATTTCAGAACAAAATGGGAATCATCATTCTCACAAAAGAGGCAGTTATGCCACATCATCCATGGACCAAGAAGATTCAATGGACTGACATCCTAATTCCTGATATCTCTTAATTTATTATACTAAGAGATGGTTCTCTATAAAAAACCTATATTTATAACTGAATGTAACTGCATTCTGATAGTCACACACTGTGTGGGATCGTTACATTCCAGTTATATTTCTTATTACTTCTGATTCATATAGCCTTAGAATATATAAGTGAAATAAGGAAATTCATGTTCAGTTATATATTATCAGGTAATAACAATAGATTTATTACTTTTTAGGACAAATATGTTCAATAATCCAGAAGTAATGGAAGCTTTTTCTTTCTTTTCTTAAAACAAATATATTATTACCTAGTAATAGTTCCTAGAATTATGTTTTTGTTTATTTTAATCTGAAGCAATACAACCTAAATTTTATGAGTTAACATATCTAAACAGTTACATATGAATAAAATATGTAATTGTTTACTCTAAAAGGGTTAAAATCCCAAAATAATTCAAACTATCTTCATCAATACCAAAGTTATTAACAGTACCTTTCTAACTGAATTATTTAGCAAGACTAACCATATACAACCACCCTGGAATAAATAATTTCAACAAAAACTATATTCTGCACTCCAATTAATGAAACATCATTTTGATGTCTTTTGACATAGCACTTCTCTCCTGTAAGCGGAAGATCCGTGTACCCCCATTAGCCCTCCTCATTCTCCCAACCATATTATGTGGGAGTGTGACGAAGGCACTTATTCCCCTGAGAGAGATATTTATTCTCTTTCACAGGTAAATTGTGATTACTTGCAAAAAATAATTTATACAATGTATCATCTAATCTCATATGTTTTTTGTTTACTCTTTACTCCAGAATTCACTGGTTTCTTTTCTATCTATTCATCTCTTCAGTCCACACAGGTTGATCTGTGCAGTCAGCTCTGCATAACAAAAAGTAAGTCAAAACTATTTGATCTATTGCCATGGCACCACTGAATATACTTTCCCTGAATGTTCAGGGAATAAATGTCCCTCAGAAAAGGACCAAAGCCTTCCGTACTTTCCATAACAAGAAGGCTCACATAGTATGCCTCCAAGAAACACACTTCACCAAAGATTTTACTCCAAAATATATTTCTCCTTTTTATCAACAAATTTACACGGCTTCTGCCTGTACCAAGCAAAGGGGAACTCTAATTGCATTTCACCGATCCACACCATTCACCTTATCATCAGAAATTAAAGACCCAGAAGGTAGATACCTGATACTCATGGGTTATATAATGGATACAGCAATCACAGTGATTTCCTACTACGCTCCTAACAAACAACCTACACCATTCCTCTCACATATATTACAAGTGATTAATACACACAAAATAGGAACAGTGATAATGTGTGGGGATTCGAACCAGGTCCTCCTCCCATTTCTAGATAAATCACCTTTTACACCATCCAAAATAACCTCTAGATTACCTTTTTCTCAACTTCTTTCCAAATACAATCTGGTAGATTCATGGAGAGAAAGTAACCCAATGAAAAAGAAATTCACTTATTTCTCGCACCCTCATCAAACTTTCACCAGAATAGATCATATTTTTCTAACAATAGGAATGATACCAGAAATTATTGCATCAGATATAATTCCGATTCCGTGGTCTGACCATAATGCAGTATACACTACTATAGCCTCAGCCATACCAAAAGCGCATGACCCAACGTGGTACTTACCGGATATAATGCTCAAACACCCACTACATCAGATGGCCATTGAACAAGCTTTAAAGGTATACATATCAATTAATAATACAACAGACATCTCTCCAATAACACTGTGGGAAGCTCATAAGCCTGTCTTGCGTGGTACAATACAAAGACAAATGGCACTATTTAAACGGGAACGCAAAAATCTAGCAAAAAAACTAGAACTCAATTTTAATGCAGCCTACATATCATTTCAAGATAATCCATCTCAGAGTACAAAATCTCATCTGGAAAAATCTAGATTGGAATATGATCTATTTCTCACTGAGTCAGTTGATAAATCCCTCAAACGCTCCAAACACAATTTCTACATGAATACAAACAAACCAGGTACATATTTGGCTCGGGCATTAAATTCAACTAACAAATCTTTCAAACCAATACGTTTGAAATTATCAAAAAATGTTTACACTTGTAATCCAGTTAAAATAGTCCATAAATTTCACTCACATCTCGCAACTTTATACAAGACAAACAATGAATTTAATCCTACAGAGGCTGAATCCTTCTTCTCAAAAATAACCTTACCTGAGTTATCTCAGAATCAAAAAAGCAGTTTGGATGAGCCTATAACTATAGATGAAGTTGCTAACGCCATAAAAGACCTAAAACTTAACAAAAGACCAGGCCCAGACGGCTACTCGGCTTTATGCTATAAAACATTCTCAGAAATACTCTCTCCCATTCTCACTGAAACTTTTAACAAACTTCTAGATGGACATTCTTTTCGGCAAGAAACACTAATGGCAATTGTTTGTATGATCCCAAAACCCCTTTCTGATGATACTTCCTGTGTGAATTATCGGCCTATCTCTCTGTTAAACCTCGATATTAAATTATTAGCAAAAATAATAGCAAAACGCCTCAATAGCATTATAGGAAAATTAATACATAGAGATCAAGTAGGCTTCATGCCAAATAGACAGGCAGGCGATAATATACGCAGGGCAGTGTTATTGGCACATATTGCTAAAAAACGGAAAATCCCTTTATGTTTTCTATCTCTCGATATTAAGAGGGCATTTGACACAGTATCCTGGCAATATATGCAATATTCATTACAAAAATGGGGTTTTGGACCCCACTTTTTAACATGGATCAAAGCATTATATAATAAACCCAAAGCCTATATAAAATATGCTGGATACAAATCTGAAGCCTTTAATATCGAAAGAGGTACCCGACAGGGTTGCCCATTATCTCCCTTATTATTTGCCCTTATACTCGAACCCATGGCCCAATACGTCAGAACAAACCAAACTATAACTGGCATTGAAGTAGGAGGTATTACACACAAATTATGTATATTTGCAGACGATATATTACTTTTTCTATCATCACCACAGGTCTCTGGTCCTAACTTAATACCAGCTCTTGATGGATTTGCAGCCCTATCCGGCCTTATGATTAATCCTGAGAAATGCCTAGTGCTTAATATTTCACTCACAAACATGGAATTGATCCCGGCTAGGGCTGCACTCCCATTCACATGGGCAGAAAAATCAATCCCATATCTTGGAATTCATTTAACAGCATCTCATTCTGACTTATTCTCAACCAATTATCCTCCTGTATTAAGACAGATCACAAATCTAATAAAACAATGGTCACAACTTCCTTTATCCTGGATAGGGAAGATTAATGCAATCAAAATGACTATTCTACCCAAATTGCTTTATCTATTCAGAGTCCTCCCTATTCCAATTCCTTCCTATTTTTTGAGAATAGTACAAAAAAGAGCAACTTCGTTTATATGGGGCTCTTCTAAACCACGTATACCTATACACACACTACATCTTCCCAAAAATAAAGGAGGCCTGGGATACCCTAATTTTACTAACTACTACAGAGCAGCACATTTGGCCAGTCTGTCCAAATACCATGCAAAACAGGAAATGCCATTATGGATATTTATAGAGGCTTCAGAAAATGACCCTCTATTAATATCAAATTTATTATGGCTTGATCCTAAAGACCGCTTTAAAATTCATAATCCCATAACTAAACACTTCTTATCTCTCTGGGATAAACTAAAAACCAAATATCAGTTACAATCTCCACACAATCCTCTCCTTTCTTTTATCAGAAATCTGGCCTTTTATCCGGCATGGATCTACCCAAATTCTTTTAAAGCTTGGACAACATCAGGCATTCAGACACTAAATGACTTCATAGCATCTAAATCATTCCTTTCATTCCCATCGCTTAGAGAAAAATATGATCTACCAAACTCTGAGATATTTAGATATCTCCAAATCAAAAATTTCTATACACCATTCCTAAAGGGGGATACACCATTATCCCAATTATCCATTTTTGAATCAATCTGTACAAAAGATCCATTTGCTAAAGGTACAATTTCATCACTTTATAATCAATTATATGGAGTAGCAAATCTTAATAGACCCTCTTACGTTCAGAGGTGGGAGGAGGACCTGGGACGAACTTTAGAAGACACGGACTGGTCTAACATATGGCTCACATCTAAGTCATCTTCACCCAACATCTTAGCACTGGAGACAAATTATAAAGTCCTAACTCGCTGGTACCTTGTACCCGCTAGAGTGGCAAAATATTCACCTAATACCTCAGCTCTTTGTTTTCGAGGATGCCCAGAAATAGGCACATATTTACACATATGGTGGACGTGCCAAGTAATCCAAACCTTCTGGAAGGAAGTCTTCGTGATTGCATCTAAAATATTTAAAAAAGTAATACAACCAGATCCATATTTAACTTTACTTAATCTAAAACCGGAATGGTTAACACTCTCTCAATTCAAACTTATGATCCAACTAATAACGGCTGCAAAACAAACAGTGGCCAAGGCATGGAAATCTCCTACATTGGTACTAGCAGAAACAATTCACAGAATGAATAATACAATGTCCCATGCTAAGATGGTAGCCATCGATCAAAATCAAATTCCAAAATTTGAAAAACTTTGGCATCCTTGGATAAAACAACAGTTCCTGTCAAACTTCAATGACTCTGTCCTGTTGCCATGGTAACAGATTAAATGACTTACAGAGACACCCATTCTAAGGCTTCAAAGAGAACTAAAAAGAATAATAAACTGACGAGCGGGACAACCTTGTGGACCATACCTCTACCTTTCAACCCTTTTTCTTCTTTCTCTTTCCCTTTCTCCAACTTATGATTAAAGCTCATTATCAGAATTTATTTGACCTATATACACTCTACTTGTAAACAATATGTATAGTAAATATAAATCATTTAAATACCTACAAAAGTAACTAAGGAAATGATATATATCTTTAATTTAGGTTTACGTGAACCCAATGTTTAATATTTGAAATTTCATGATATTTACCTATATAAACCCTACTGTAAAACAATGAGCTTACTTTATAGATCCTTGTAAACTTACTTTATGTATCTTTATAACATTGTATACTCAATAAACTTCTTTTGACAAGGAAAAAATAATGTATGAAGAAATATGATAAGATTTGGGCAAAGTGGAATAAATCACACTTGACGACAGATATAGGAAGACCAGAAAATATAGCATAAAATGAGTAAAAGGGGGAGGTATTAGTGACCATAAGATGGATGAGAGGGAAGAATGAGTGGTAAGAGTGAATGGGTATGAAAATAGATATATATGTAAAAATTTGTGGAAGAAAAGATAGAGAAATGATAATGTAAATTATGTTAAATAAGTAAGTAAAAATTTTGTAATAAAGAGTTCATGATTATGTTCATGATTATATCTGAATGGTCATTTCGTATGTCAATTTTATTTTGTAGAGCTCTTTTCTGCCTTCTAAACTTCTAAAGATAATTTACATAATTTCTTGTGATTTGACAGTAATTACATACTATATGTCAGTGTTAATGAGGACATATTAATAAAGGCAATTGAATATAGTATTTCTATAGATTGGTAGCACCTTCTTAATATCAAGACAAATGTAGAACTGTTAAGTGAATTTTATATGAAGATTGGTCCAGAACTGCTCAGATTTGCATGTTAACAATGTACAATGACTATGTATAACCTGTCATTTGTTGCAACAAGTATTCAGCTGCACCTTTTTATTATTCACCTTCAAATGTATCTAGCGGAAAAGAAAGAATTAGCACTAATCCAGAAAATACAATACTTGTGGCATTATGCACGAAAAGGTACAGTCATACCAGCTATTTGGTAAGCCTGAAATGCAGCAGGTGTTTAATAACTGGTTCTGTTTTAGCGGATTCTGACAAAAGCATTTAGTGTTTTCAATAATCCTAATGGTACTAAAGACAAATAAGAGATATAGTAATTTCTTACCATTCTTCCTCGAAAATTAATCTCAAAATTAAGCTATTTTTTAGAAAGGAAGATAAACAATGGAAAAGTAAACCCTGGATCTTTTGACATCTGTTTCAAGACTACCCCCCTATGAAAGTAAAAAGAGCAAGTAGCGGGACTTTATATAAGCACACGGGAGCAGTAATAAATAAAAATTAATAGCGTTAAAAGAATTCAGATTATCATAAAATTTTTATATTCAAATAATTCAATGCATTTTGCTATATATAACCATTTGTATAACTTTAAAATTCATTGAAGCCACAAAAATATACATAAATACATATTCCAACAAGGAATCAATACATGATATGAAATATAGAAAACATTTAGAACATGGTTGCATGATTGGGTTGATAAAATATACAGATTAGGAGATCAAAAATAAAACTTATAAAAAAGGAAAAACAATTGTAATTGGAACGGCCAGACCAGATGCATCATTGTATACACTAGGTTGTTGTTGGCTCTACGAGTTTCAAGGTCTTTATGCCTATCATCAGGAGGAGGGGGGGAGGGGGGGCCTGAGCGGCATCCCTATACTTCACTCAAAGTCCCACCAATGTTCTCTTCTTACCCCCCTATGAAGGTGCATATAAGAACAGATGTAGGGACAGACAATATCCAAACCACTGTATAGTAAAAAGTAATTGAATAAAAGAGAATCAACATATCAGACTATTTCCATTGATGGGAGGATTTTGAATTGATAAAACTATTTATTTTGGAACTATCTAGCACATAAGTAGTAGATGCAAGGTCTAAGGGAC
This sequence comes from Lithobates clamitans, assembly GCA_037952925.1. Taxonomy (NCBI): domain Eukaryota; kingdom Metazoa; phylum Chordata; class Amphibia; order Anura; family Ranidae; genus Lithobates; species Lithobates clamitans. The sequence continues at coordinate 1,226,473 of JBBGZY010000079.1, forward strand.
AATTTATGTATACTGGTAAAGATCTGGTAGTAGGACAAAAGAAAAATAACAGTTTAAAAAATAATCTGTTCACAAGGCCTAAAGTTATCAGAGAATTGCCATGTGGATCATAATGTGACAATGCTCTTTTTGATTTTTTTTTAATTAATAACCTAGTGGATAAAATAGTAAAAAAAATTTTAAAATTCTTATGTACAGTATGTAGAATACTATATGGTCTTTTACATCTTTTCATAATGGTGTTTTAACGCATGAATATTGAGCTTTATGTAAACAAAATAAATCTTAGTTCCGCCCTTCAATCTCTCATCACCCAGCACCTTTTTTGATAAATAAATAAATATATATATATATATATATATATATATATATATATATATATATACATATATATATATATATATACATATATATATATATATATATATATATATACATATATATACATATATATATATATATATATATATATATATATATATATATATATATATATATATATATATATATACACATATATATATATATATATATATATATATACACATATATATATATATACATATACACATATATATATATACATATATATACATATATATATATATATATATATATATATATATATATATATATATATACAGGGCTGTATTTCAACATGATAACAACCCCAAACACATCTCCAAGAAGACCACCACTGCTTTGCTAAAGAAGCTGAGGGTAAAAGTGATGGACTGGCCAAGCATGTCTCCAGACCTAAACCCTATTGAGCATCTGTGGAAATGGAAGGTGGAGGAGCGCAAGGTCTCTAACATCCATCAGCTCCATGATGCCGTCATGGAGGAGTGGAAGAGGACTCCAGTGGCAACTTGTGAAGCTCTGGTGAACTCCACGCCCAAGAGGGTTAAGGCAGTGCTGGAAAATAATGGTGGCCACACAAAATATTGACACTTTGGGCACAATTTGGACATTTTCACTTAGGGGTGTACTCACTTTTGTTGCCAGCGGTTTAGACATTAATGGCTGAGCTATTTTGAGGGGACAGCAAACTTACACTGTTATACAAGCTGTACACTCACTACTTTACATTGTAGCAAAGTGTCATTTCTTCTTTGTTGTCGCATGGAAAGATATAATAAAATATTTACAAAAATGTGAGGGGTATACTCACTTTTGTGAGATACAGTATATATAAGGTGTCCATTGGCTGAGCTAATATGCTATATTATCCATGTATGTACATTAATTTTAATAAACATTTATACTGCCTTTACTCTTGTTACTCAGTGGCTGACTGTGACCACCTCATTTAAAGTCCCAGGGCGACTCTCTCTTTTTTTGTATATATATATATAAGGTGTACGACATTATGAAGGGACAAAAAGGGGGGCTGAATATGTGGGGGCAGTTGCCAAGGCTGGCAAATACGCATGAAACACCCAAAGGGATTGAATGGACTTTCTCGGTACTGGTATAATAACAAGATAAATCTGGTAAAATACAAATTTTTATTCTATAACAAAGTACAAAAAATATTTTAAAATAGATATGTGACAATATATACACCACACATAACTAACTGACAACAGGTGGTGGTACTCTTATACATATATACTACTACATAATATGTGAGGCTATACTCAACACTCCAACATTATGAAGGGGATGATCTAAATGAAATTTATAATACAGTTGAGAGGTTTAACTTATAATAGTTGTTAAGAACTTGGGCTAATGTACTTTATCATGGAAAAAAAACACATAATTTGTCTGGTAAAATAGCTAAAGCTGAAGTTTAATCTGCTTATATTTCGCCCTTCCTTTATTAGGCCTCATCATCAAGCTAATGATCTTTTTAAATCAAGCTCTACATTTTAATTGCATACTTTATTTTTGATCTAGTGATGATGTCATTACTGATCTCTGTGCTTTTTAGCATGGTACTGTACATAGCTTCCTGAAAACATCACAGCATTATAACTCAGCACTCCTCTCAAGAGTTCTCAGCTCAGATGCAAGTAGTGGTCAGTCTGGAGAGGTTGGCGTTCCTAGGCAGATTGCATTTGCATGCAATTAATTAATGTTTAGTGGAATGGATTTTGACATACATTACTAATTCGTAAATCTACCTATTCCGTTATATAAAAACTAACTTTTATTTTTCCATGCATTCCAAAAAAAAATCTTATGATTATCACATTATTGTATCTTTATTGAAGCCTCTTTAAATAATCATCCCTACTTAGGAAAATATAGTTTATTATAATCCACTTTTGGCATTTATCATTTTTTTAGAACCCACTGTGCTATGTTCTAATTATTTCCAGCATATTTTCTGTTTCTGTTTTCTAAAACATGCTGTACTTTATCTGTATTTTATTTGCATTTAATCCTCCTAGCTGCAAAGTTATCATGTGTTCTATTCTACTGCCAATTATTCTGTGGGGGTTATTTACGAAAGGAAAATCCAGTTTGCACTACAAGTTCAAAGTGTAAGTGCAAAGTGTACTTGAAACTGAAAGTGTACTTGGAAGTGCAGTCGCTGTAAATCTAAGGAGATCTGAAATAAGGGGAAGCTCTGCTGATTTTATTACCCAATCATGTGCAAGCTAAAATGCTGTTTTTTATTTTCCTTGCATGTCCCCCTCGGAACTACAGCGGCTGCACTTCCAAGTGCACTTTCAGTGCAATTTCAAGTGCACTTTGCACTTGTAGTTTGCACTTGTAGTGCAAAGTGGATTTTCCTTTCGTAAATAACCCCTTATATATTCCTCCCTTTCTAGTTATTGTTTCTCCTTGTTTCTCCTTGGTATCCTCCCAAGCTAAAATTCCTTGCATTCCCCTGACTCTACATGTTTTGCCTCTTTTGTGCTTTACATGGCTTGGTAAGGAAGTGTGGCAAAGGTACATACGGTATAAGTGGGCCAGGGGTTAGAAAAGCAAGAAACTTTGGGGTTGATTTACAAAAACTGTAGAGTGCAAAATATGGTGCATCTCTGCATCAAACCCAATCAGCTTCCAGGTTTTATTGTCAAAGCTGAAGAGTCAAAGCTGAAAAGTTAGAAGCTGATTGGATACCATGCACAGCTGCACCATATTCTGAGTGTTCCAGTTTTAGTAAATCAACCCCTTTGTTACTTTGACCTGCAAGAGGAATGTGACAGAGTCTCGTTGAAGTGATAAGAATTTCTTACAACTAATGGTAATTATAAATACAATTTTTTTTTTAGTATAGTGTGGGAATATATTGATCCAAATAGTAGAACCAACTGGGTGTACAACCCCTTTCACACTGAGGCGTTTTACAGGCGCTTTTGGGCTAAAAATAGCACCTGTAAAGCGCCTAAAAAAACTGCTCCTCTGCAGTCTCAGTGTGAAAGCCTGAGTGCTTTCACAATAAGGCAGTGCGCTGGTAGGATGTTAAAAAAACTCCTGCAAGCAGCATCTTTGGAGCGGTGAAGGAGCGGTGTATACACCACTCCTACACTGCTCCTACACATTAAAATGAATAGGCAGCGCCACCGAACCACCAGCAAAGCGCCACTGAAGCAGTGCTTTGCAGGTCATTTTAACCCTTTTGCGGCCACTAGCGGGGGTTAAAAGCGCCCCACTAGCAGCTGAAAACGATAGTAAAGTGCCGCTAAAAATAGCAGTGCTTTACCGCCGACGCCCCAGTGTGAAAGCAGCCTAAGGAAGAAATGTTTCACCTTTGAAGCTAAATTGAACACAGGTGCATTGGGGATTTTCTTTTCATATGGACCAAACCACCTAAAATTTGCCAGAGGAATAATTTGACACAAGCATTCATTTTCAACTTAAATAACTATTTAACTTTATGTACGCGTTGCAAAATACATTGTATATTTGGACCACTGGAAAAATTACAGCCTGGGGAGCTGTGTTATTGCAACAAGAATATACAAATATGCTACCATACAGAAAAGTAATTATAATAAAAAAAATTGTGCATTCAGAACTCATGATCTCTGATAAGTTCAGATCAATTTAAGATGTCATACATTACTGTTATCAGCATAAAATACTGATAAACAGATTAACATGTCCGTGCACGTCATAACATTGCATTTCTCTAAAAATAATGAAGAATTCAAAGATATGAATTTTTTTTTTCATGTTACCACTCATCTTTCTCGATCAGTAAATGGAGGTTTAAATTAGTTTACTGTTACATTTGTTATCTTCAAGAGAGAAACCTAATGTGCTACACACGTAGACCATAACAGACCGATATTTTACTACACAGCAGCTTTGCCCTGTAGCTGAACATCTATAAATCTACTTTAAATTAGTCCTTTTATGAGGTACTTATGAGGAGGGCAAAAGGGAAACTGCCAGATTTAGCAGAAGTAAATGTTCATTTTAACATTACAATAGCACACACAGCAAAGTGTGTTGTATGATTAATACGCTGATTGCACTTATGGTATACTTCATACATTATTGCACAGGTTTTATGCTTCATGAGTTATTGCACAAGCTAATCAGAGATTTCCACAAATAATATATAGAGTGACATCTTTGAATTTTAAATTTACTAAGTCACCATGGCAATATTTTACTTTGTGCATTGCAGCCTTTCTCTATGCAACATAAGATACAAAACTGCCACAAGAAACACACTTTTTTTCTGCAAACCAATATATCTATTTACTCTGGGGAGTTCGTTGTACTTTAGCCATGAACTGCTACTGTGATAAATGGTTTGCTCTTTTAGGCATTTTTCAATCAGACATTACATTGCTGCACTATTGCAAGTGTTCCGCTGAGCTACAATCTTGTAAGATGAAAGTCTATGACTATGCATACTAATGTCTGATTACATTTGATGTTGCTCCTTCTTACTGAGACACAGAAAAATCCTGGCCCTCTGGGAAATAGAAACCACAACAGAACACATTTATTGAAGGACAACCATTTTGTTTAGAATTAGATCTATACAAATGCATGTTGTTCCTTATTCATATAAGATGGACATGTAGAAAAAATAAAGCAGTCAGAAAATGTATTTTTCATTTTTTTTACCAGATGAAAGGAAATGAAGGAATTAAAGAAAACCTTTTGAATGAATTGGTAATAGTAAACATACAAAAATGATTACATTTTGATCAGATGAGGCTGCAGAGGAAGAGATAGGCAATTTGCAGTTTAAACATATAGCAGTATAAAAGTTATTCTGGGTTCTAAGACAGAATACCAAAATGGACATAGATACATGTCCACAATGTGTCACTCTTTTCCTTAAATAAAGAAGTGATACAATATAACATAGAACAGGCAGTGAGTTGTCAACTAACAAGCCTTAAATAGTTTCATTTATGCAAAAGATCTGTTAGGGCTGTTTCACACAGGAAATTACATAGGAACATGTTGTGTGTACCTGTGCGATTCACATGCAATGCTGTGTGGTGTGATTTCAGCCCATTCATTTTGAATGGACTGAAATCGCACCAAAAGTAGTGCATGCACTCTTTTTGGAAACGTACTGCAACTGGATCGCATGGTACTTTTAAGGTGTGGACAAAAGCATTGCATTTGCAACCTGCATTTTGGAGAGTCTTTAACCACTTCAGATCGGAAGAATTTACCCCCTTCCTGACCAGACCATTTTTTGCAATCTGTCCCTGTGTCACTTTAACTGACAGTTGCGCGATCGTGCAACGTTGTACCCAAATGGAACTGATGTCCTTTTTATCCCACAAATAGAGCTTTTTTTTGGTGGTATTTGATCACCTAATTTGAGTGACAATTTTGAAAAAAAAAACAATATTTTTTACTTTTTGCTATAATAAATATATTAAAAAAAAGATCTTCCTCAGTTTAGGCCAATATTCTTCTACATATTTTTGGTAAAAAAATCCCAATTAGCATATATTGATTGGTTTGCGCAAAAGTTATCATGTCTAAAAAATAGGTGATAGATTTATGGCATTTTTATTATTTATTTTTTTTACTAGTAATGGCGGTGATCTGTGGGATGGACTGGATGGCATCGGCTGGGTCCAGCCATTTGTCTGACAGTATAGTTTTAGAGCTTTTGGATGGGAGTAGTGGTCTTATCTCAGTTTCTACATAAGGATTAAGCAGCTGGTGCATATATTTAGGTGGCTTTGCCATCCGGATCGAGCCTCCTGAGAAAGCCAATTGGGCGAAATGCATTGGGGCAGGTCCAAAAGGCCTTGATGTCACTTATGGCATCTCGCATTCTGAAATTATACTGTGGAAGACTGGCTGACTCAAATGACAGGGGGAGTGGCTGTGATTACTTTATACTACTGGGCAGTGACTGTTAGTTCTGGCAGTCTAAAAGCACAAATACATTTGAGTGTGTTATTTATACATGCTTTAAAAGCATTTTAATAAATAATTTGATCATTTACGCAATAAGTTCCTCTCTGTTTTTCCCTTTCATTCCATAAGTGGAGCTTGGTGTGTCCAGAGGAGTGGAGGGATATAACCTATTTGATTGACCTCTTTTATCTATGTTATGCTGAGTTTTCTTTCTGAAGCACCAATGAACTTTTTATTTTGAGTGGAGCACCGTGTGGATTATTGGATCTCTGTTATTAATTAGAAGCACATAATTTAAACTATTTATTTAGGGATAATTTATTTCATGGATGGTGAAATGGACACTATGATTAATTAATTTTATTGTATCTTTATGTCACTTTTGGGCTGTTTTTTATTTATATTGTCACCATAACAATGTATGTTTTTAGTGCTGCCTTATTAGATCTTTGCAGTCCTCTATTTGTTACCTTTGTAGCCAAGAGAGAAAGTGAGGGGAAATGCATCATTTTAGAGCAAGAGGGGAGGGGAATTCTTCCAATTGGAGCACTTGTTTAGGTGACAACTGTGGTAGATGTTCACTTACTTCTTGTTGACAGGAAGTGCCGGACATAAAAAATTACCTGGCAGGGGTTGTAACTAAGGATGGGCGAACAGTTCGGCTCGACCCTAAGTTCGGGCCACCCTCTGACACTATGGGGAAGCCACAGGAAAGCCCCCAAGGCATCAGAGGGGGGCGGGGTCATTGGTTTACATCACCGGGTGGCCCCGCTCTCCGCTATATAAGAATTGTCACCCAGAAGAAGCATTAGTCGGCGGGAGCCTCCCATGGAGGCGGAACGGTTGTGGCTTTTTTTCTTTTTCAGTCGGTCGGGCGGCGTGGATTTACATTGCAGGACATTTTTATTCTTTTATTTTTAATAAAGGACTTGTCCCAAGCTGTCTATTGTCTTTTTCACCATTTTTGACACTTTTTTTGTGAAATGGTAGGGGTACAGTGTACCCCGTTACCAATTCACATGGGGGGGCGGGATCTTGTTAAAGGGGTTTCCAGATTCTGATAAGCCCCCCACCTGAAGACCCCCACAACCACCGGGCAAGGGTTGTGGGGATGAGGCCCTTGTTCCCATCAACATGGGGACAAGGTGCTTTGGGGGGCTACTCCAAAACACCCCCCATGTTGAGGGCATGTGGCCTGGTATGGTTCAGGAGGGGGGAGCTCTCTCGTCCCTCCTCTTTTCCTGTGGCCTGGCAGGTTGCGTGCTCAGATAAGGGTCTGGTATGCATTTTGGGGGGCCCCTACACCATTTTTTTTACATTTTGGCGCAGGGTTCCACTTAAAATCCATACCAGACCTGAAGGGTCTGGTATGGATTTTGGGGGGACCCCTGCGTCATTTTTTTAAATTTGGCGCAGGGTTCCCCTAATTTCCATATCAGACCTGAAAGCCCTTTTTTTCAATGAGTTTTAGCTATATTGCAGAGACCCAACAATTTATTACAGCCGCGATCAGTTTAAAATGGCAATTTTTCCTTTAGAAATGTCATTTTGCTGTGGTACTGTTCTAAACATAGGGAAAATGTGCCACTTTGCAGGCATACTATAGACACCCCCCAGGCACAATATTTACAGGAATATTTCATCATTATTGTTTCACTTTAATCATTAAAAAAATCACTGCTCCTGAAAAAACAGATGTTTTTAAAAAAAATGTTTGCATTGATACATGTCCCCTGGGGCAGGACCCAGGTCCCTAAACACTTTTTATGACAATAACTTGCATATAAGCCTTTAAAATTAGCAGTTTAGATTTTTCATGTTCGTGTCCAAAAGACTTTATGGTGTTTGTGTGTTCTTCTGAATTTTTTACCTGTACGGTATGTTCTGGTGCGAACGGAACCAGGGGTGTTCGGCTCATCCCTAGTTGTAACCCTTGCTTCTCTATGCTAAACAAAAATATTTGACTATACGTACACTTTAATATTTTTCTCAGAATAGAATAGCTAATTAATCTGGTAGTGCTGGGAATTTGTAAATAATTCCCACCTAAATAAAAAAAAATGCACTTTGTACATATTTCTTTACTATATTTGTGCGGGTGTAATTTGGGTACCTCATGTACATATAAGTAAATACAAGCAATTAAAGTAATATTAAAGTCTTGTTTTTTTCTTGTTTAAAAATAACAAACATGTTATACTTACATGCTCTGTGTAATATTTTGCACAGAGCAGCTCAGATCCTCCTCTTCTTGGGTCCCTCGTGCTCCTGGCCCCACCCTCTTGCCCAGTGCCCCCACAGCAAGCAGCTTGCTATGGGCCCCTCCCTCCCCCTCCCTACCTCGCGTTCTTGGCCCCTCCCAACTGCCCAGTGCCCCCACAGCAAGCAGCTTGCTACCCTGTTTCCCCGAAAATAAGACCTAGCGTGATTGTCAGTGATGGCTGCAATATAAGCCCTACCCCCCAAATAAGCCCTAGTTAAAGTCCTTGTAGGTCTTATTTTCAGGGTAGGGCTTATTTTCAGGGGAAAAGGGTAGGGCTTATTTGGGGGGTAGGGCTTATATTGCAGCCTTCACTGACAATCACGCTAGGTCTTATTTTTGGGGAAACAGAGTATAGGGAACCCGAGACCTGCTGCTTTGTGTGTCCATTCAGACACGGAGCTGTTGGTCAGCCCCGCCCCTCATTCTCCTCATTGGTTCATTGACTTTGATTGACAATAGTGGGAGCTAATGATGCCCGCTGCTGTGTCTCGGCCAGTCAGGCGGGGGAGTCCCGGACAGCCAAGGTTTTCGTGCAAGATTGCTGGATCGAGATGGGGCTCAGGTAAGTATTAGGGGGGCTGCTGCACACAGAATATTTTTTTATCTTAATGCATAAAATACATTAAGATAAAAAAAACTTTTGCCTTTAAAACCACTTTAAATATCTAACATTTCTATCTTATGTATGTAACTCTATTATGAGTCCTGGATTATAAGCTCTACTTGTGGTATAGAGTGATAATTATGTTTATTTTTTTATATAGTGTTAATATACTGTATACCATGGCACTGTATATGGGAACATTTCTAAAAGATTTAACACCACATAATATATTGCTACCACAAATGAAGAAAAGTGGTAAGACTTCACCTGTAGCACATGTGTTTAAAAGGTTTTGTGCATACAACAAAAACATAGTTAACTGGTTGTTTCCATATTTATATTAGACCTGATGTTGCCATTGCCAGGGGCCTTGCTGTTGTATTGTTAAAGCTTTTTGAAATGTTTCCAGACTATATATATAGTGCTATGGCATACAATATATAAGTAAAATAAACATAATTATCACTCTATGCCACAAGCAGAGCTTACTATATATTTACAAAAGCCTTTATGCAGTAGTAGAAGGAATTAAAATAGGCTTTTGCACAAAGGCCCATCTTAAGTCTGGCTCTGTCCCCTTCCTAACAGAAAGTTAACTTATCCACTAGAGGATGCTAATTTTTTATTTTTTGGGGGTCATCGTTCAACCCACAAAAATACTCCTTTACTATTGAGTTGATGCCATGTTTGGAAACATCAGCTACACCCAAACAAAATATACAGGTATAGCACACAGATATTGAAATAAGTACTGCATATACATGTACAAATAGTGTATATAGGTAGTGAAAGCAATCCTTGAGACAGAGCATTCCTACCATAAGAAAAAAATCCCTGCATAATAATCATTAATAGGACAGGCATAATATGACAATATATTATCTCCCATCCCAGCCTTCAGCTACCTCCCACTTTATCACACAGAGTGGTAAATAACATGACACGAAATAAGGAATTTTACCGGAGGCTAATATACTGTATATTACAGTTGTAAATCGTACAGAGTTATAAAATATATTTCCATTTACTGGGGGTTGCTGTGTTTAGAATTAATTTTAAGCGAATATAATTAAGCAATCCATTTCTGTACCTTTAAGAAAAAAAAAACCCAGGCAGTAGAGTGCTATTAGATCAAGATTCTGTAATCCCTTCTGAGGAAAGGTCATTTAAGCATTACATCTTGCGATTTTAAAATGGTTTTACAGCCTAAACTTTTTTACCTTTCCCTGCATTAAGGTAAAAAATGTTTAGGTAGTAGTATGCCCCTTTAACCCCCTCCCTCTCATACTTACTTGAGCCGTCACTCGGCTAGTGCCGTGCCCATCTGCAGTGACTCCCACAGGCTTTGCCGAGGCAGTGGGAGTCATTGGCTCCTGTTGCTGCTAGTCAAATCCTTTGACAAGAGAGCAGAGGGAAGAGCCAAGCCATGTTGTCGTTGTCTGTGGATGCAGGCAGTGTGGCTCAGGATCGAGCCCACAGGTGTTCCACTATAGGAAGTGGCTTCCTATAGTGGCACACCGAAAAGAGGTGAAGCCAGGAGCACCAACAGGGGACCCAAAAAGTAAAGGATCTGAACTCATTGTATGCCCTCCCAGAGTTATCTGAGCATGCTGTAGCAATCATTCAGGTATGGTCCGGTTGGCAAGGGCCTGGTATGGACTAGGGGGGGGCATGCCTTTTTTTTCTTTATTTTTTTTACGGGCACTTATTTTTTATTCAGCTGTCAGGGGGGAAATCCATTGAAGGCTGATGACTCATCAGTTATTAAGGATGCCGCGGCTGGCCTCCCGAACCTGCTCCTTAACAACCAGCTTATACTGCACCCTAATTGGGCAAAGAGTACCTCTATAGGGTTAAGGTGTGAGGGCACCGCCAGCACCCAAAGAGCCCAGAGCTTAGTGAATGAAGAGAAGCTCTGCTGACTTCCATCATGCAGTCATGTGCAAGCAAAAACGTTGTTTGACTATTTGACTATTTGATTTTAGTAAATTGTCCTTATAGTTTTAGTGATTGGTAACTGGAATGCCAAAACATGGTGATGAAAAGAGAATTTAAGGTAGTGAAAGACTAAGCAGCCTCAGTTACCACAATGACATCTTCATCACTAATAAATTAATAAGTAACCAGTGGACTTTAACAAAATCAAACAGACTACATTCTCTACTCAGTGAGATAAAATTGCTCAAATGTATTAGCAAAGGCATGACCTCAAGTATAATGTGGAACAGTCCATGAACTCTTTACATATATGAAAGCTCTAAGTGAAATTGAAAAAGAAAAGCAAAACATGATAAAACACAAAAGACCAAGAAAAAAGTTGCAGTGAAAACTGCACAAGAGAAGTTCCTACAAATGAGAAGGATACTGTAAAAATCATGTTAAAGAACTAAATCATCAATTCAAAGTAGTTGCCGAGAAAGATAGGGATCAATATTACTTTCGTAATGAGACTCAGGATGCAAATAAATGTGAAGAAACAAGGATCTTTTTCCAGAAGATTCATGACATAAAAAAATCAGCCATAATAATATACTGTATACTCAAAGATGTCCATGGAGAAATCATAACTGCTGGAACTCAGATCAAGCAAAGATGGAAGGAAACCACAAAGGACCTTTAAAGCAAACAAAATGCTACATACACTGTTGATGCTATACAGTATAAATCCTGTATAATAATTACATTATTAGCAAATACATAAATAACCACTTTTTCTAAAATATGCTACACAGAAGAACATTCAGACTGGCACTGAGATCACTGTAAAAAAAATGAAGGCCACATGCGTTGATAACATTGTAGGAGAATTAAGTAACAACAACAAAAACAGCTAAAGTGCTGACAAACTTGTCAACAAATTTGGTAAATCACTGATTTGGAAGGGGTTAAATTATAGCCCAATACTGAAGAAAGCCTTACAAGACTGTAAAACTATTGTACAATTCCCCTCATATCACACACCAGCAAGATTATGCTAAAACTTATTCTTGCATTAAAATAGATTTATCAGATTTACAAGCAAGATTTGGAAAAGCCAAGGAAATTAGAAACATTATTGCAGATGCACGCTTGGTAATTGAAAGACAAGAATTGCAAGAAGGTCATCATGTGCTTCATTTATTATAGCAAAGCCTTTGACTGAGTTCATCATGTGCAATTATGGAATGTCCTCAGGAAAACAAGTGTACTTAAGCATCTCATTGTTATTTTTAAGGACATCTACATTGATCAAGAAGCCCCATCATGACAGAAAATGGAAACACAGAATGGTTCAAGATCTGCAAGGAAGTTGGACTCTCACCATATATATTCAATTGCTGTGCATATTCTCATCACACTTACTTAACCTGGATTCCGATATGTGTACTGTAATGAGAAAAGCAGAACTGGGGGATGATAATAGGAGTTTTAAGATTGGCGGAAGAAACATCTTTGGCATGTTAATGACACTATGCTCACAGATGAAAATGCCTTATAGAGAATGAACATCATGCAAATATGGGACGGCAACTATATATCAAGAAATATAAGGTTATGACAATAGGAAAAAAAGCTAACTTCATGGTAAAGACATAAAGAATAGCCAACTTCTACCTCCTTGAATCGATTATTACCAACAAGGGATCCAGTAGTCAGGAAATACAACTCAGGCTGGTTGGAAGAGCAAGTATAAGAGACCTACAAAAGATCTTCAAAAAGTACCGATGTTTCCATAAGTACAAAGGTCAGAATAATCTCTAGGCTACGGTATTTTCTGTCACTCTTTCTGGATGTAAAAGTTAAACAATAATGAAGCAAGACAAGAGGCGTACTAATGCCTTTAAATTTTGGTTTTGGTGTAGAAATCTACAAACAACGTAGATAACAAGTACAACAAACTGAATCTTTCAACAAATCAACCTCAAACTTTCATTGGAAGCCCAGATAACTAGGCTGAAGCTGCCTTATTTTGGACATATTGTGAAAAGAGCCAATCCACTAGAAAAGGCAATTGTTCTTGGAAACATTTAAAGGGTTAGTTTCAGAAAAATGAAAAAGTGAAATTACACCCTCCTCCTTTCCAAGTCTTCTTTGTAATTACCTCAATGGTGAGATGTCAGTGCCCATGCAGCCGGTTTGTGGATTTTAATTCCCTGCTCCTCTCCCCCTTCTTTCTTTAGGACTTCTGGGAAGGATCAGAGCAATTCTCTGTGCCGGGGTCGACCAATCAGAATTGCTCTAATCTGTCCCGGAAGCCCTGAAGAAATAAAAAGAAGAGGGGATTTCAACTTCCTGGACCACTATACCGGTTGGGTGGGCACTGACAGCTCATCATCCACAAAGGTAAGTACAGCAGGGACTGGAGGGTTAGGAAGGATGTAGGGTGTTAGTTCATGGTTTTATTTTTTCTGAAAGGGTGAATATACCCTTTATGGGAAAAGAGGAAGAGAACAATCAGAAATAAAGTTGATAGATACAGTCACACAAATTATGAAAATGCTTTTGTGAGGACTTAAATCTAAAACGGAAGAATGTTCTTGAAAAATACCATCCATGTTGTCCCCAGGGTTCGCCATTGACTTAATATTTAAAGTGGAATTCCTAAGGCTAACTGCGGTTAAAAAATTCCCCCTCCCCTAACTTGCTATCTATGCTGACTAACCTTTGTAGTAATGTGTATACTTACCAATTTTCAGCTCACATTTATTTTAACACAGGTTAGTCATCATAGGTAACAGGAGGGGGAGGGGACATTTTTAAGACTAGTTAGGACTTCCGGTTCTGGCACTGTATATGAGGGATGGGTGAGTCAGTAGATTCGCTCCAGCCTGCGGGGAAAACCGCCATACAAACTCCCAGGACAACTCCTCTACCACCGGATATCTCCTTCTTCCTCTCTGCTTTCAGTGGAATGGAACGGTATCTGTCACAATCCTAATCCTGCTCAGGCTCTCGGTCATGGCACACATCTCTCTCACAGGCAGCCCCGGATCCCAAGATGGCCACGCGGTAACACGGTCTCCATCTCCCACAGGATGACTCATACCCTGTGACTAGCGATACAGCGGACCTCAGGGGGACGATGGGTGACAGTATGGAGGCCACTGAGATGGGGACACAAGACTCACAGGATTCTTATGGCAAAATAGCCCGGGCAGTAGCCATGCTTCTGACCCCCATTATCACAGCAGCGGTGGACAGAGCATTCTGCAGCCCAGGAAAGAGATAGGAGAGCACTCCCAGAGGCTTACAGAAACTAAACAACGTATTGCATCCCTGGAAGGTGATCAATATCAAACAGACGCTTCCATGTAGAAATATATCCGTGCACAACAACTTCTGCATGAAAAAATTGACGATTTAGAGAACCACTCGAGAAGGAACAATTTACACATAATTGGTCTCCCAGAAAGTTATAGGCCTGGCTCTCTGCTAAACATCTGTGCAAACCGTCTCCCAGAGGCTCTGGGCATACTGCATAAATGCATTGCAGAAAGAGCACACCGAATTGGCGCTCCAGCAAATGATCGCACAAAACCCAGACCACTATGTGGATCGTCTAACTATCCTGCAAAATTTCGGAAAAGCTCGCTCAGTAGAAATCAAAGGACATAAGATCCTAATCTTCACCGACTGCTCAGCAGAGGTGTCTCACAAACGTAAGGAATTCCAGGCAGTCTGTTCAGAGCTATTCAAGAAAGGCGTTCGATTCATACTGTCATACCCAGCCATATTACGCCTGCAACCCCCAGATCAGGAACAACTTACATTCCATACTCCAGAAAAAGCAGATGCTTTCTTCGCTCCCTATCATCCAGTTCAACAGTTGCTGACTCCTTTAAAGTTAAAGCCAAGCAGGAGCCCAGGGAACAAAGAAGTCCCAGACAGGATCCTCCTAAAAAAACTGAAATCAAACATTCCTGCAGGCCCCGCTCATCACTGAACAACCTTACTCTTTGATCTTTCTCCCTAGACAAGGGTAAAATGCTCTTTCTTCCTCCCCAGGAGACACTCGCTGGTACTTTTACACTCACACCTACACAGGGTATTGTTTGTTGATGTTGGTCTATTGACTCATATATGGATGTTGCTTTTCCATATTAGAAATGTAGTTCTTCATGCAAGACCTTGTTATATTCCACTACAGTGAGCTCCATTAGGGGGAATATCCAGCTTTATACTTTGCTGCGGCATCAGGGGAACTGCTACCAGGCATCCTCCATGGTCACACATGCCTGCGGGCTGGCGGCCTTACTGGTTGTGGAAGATACATGCGGAAAAAAGCAAGGTAAGTTTTATGTTTTGTATGGTTTTCTGTTTTAGTTTTGTTCTCTTTCCTTCTTCACACCTTTTTCACCTCTTTCTTCTTCTAATGAGGAACAGTCCTCACCCTACATGTCATGAACCCACCTATGTGATATATGCACCTAATATTCGATCTCCTCTGCAATTAGCGGGAAAATCCCAAAAAATGACATACCACTATAAACCCCCCTGCAAATAATATGAAAATAGTGTAATGGAACGTTAAGGGGTTGAGATCCCCAACCAAGAGAATGAAAATCCTTAAACACCTGAAGAGAATAAAAACAGACATAGCTTTGCTACAGGAGACCCATCTGTCTGTTGATGATTTATCCCGTATGCAAAAACTGTGGGTAGACAAGTAGACAAAGTATTGGGTTCAGCTGCCAAGGGTAGAAAAGCTGGAGTAATGATTATTCTCCCCAGACACCTTTCTTGTGAATTGATCTCAGTAAATAAAGATGATGAGGGTAGATTCATTTCAGCCCACTTCAAATTCCCATCATAAGAGCTTTTGATTACTAACGTCTATGCCCCAAACTCACCAGACAAAAAGTACTTTAGTAAGCTCTTAGAACAGCTCCTACTAAATCCCCAGATCCCACACCTAATAGGAGGAAATTTTAATATGACTGTGTAAAGTGAGAATCGATCTCTGAAGCGTGCTGGAGAACCAGACAATACACAGGGTCGTGACACCCAACTACAGTATTTATCGGCGTATAACACGCACTTTTTTCCCCTTAAAACCAGGGGAAAATCGTGGGTGTGTGTTATACGCCGATCCCCGCTGATCTCCGCTGTCTGTGAGGGCCGGCGACATTGACGGAGCTGAGCCGAGTGTACTGTGTACTCGGGAAGGCTCAGCTCTGCTTGAATCTTACGTCCCGCCATTGGACCGGTGACGTGTCCATCATAGGAACCGAGCCAAGAGGCAGGACGGGGGCGTGACTGCGAGCGGAGCTGAGTAGCCGAGTACACAGTACACTCGGCTCGGTCTATGTCGGCGGTGAGAGGAGCCGAGAAGAGCCGAATATCTCGGCGGCGGCGGTAAATATGCTGAAATTTTGGGGAAGGCTGCAGATGGACACTACAAGGCTGCAGATGGACACTGCAAGGCTGCAGATGGACAGTGTACAAGGCTGTAGATGGACAGTGTGCAATGCTGCAGATGGACAGTGTACAGTGCTGCAGATGGACAGTGTGCAAGGCTGCAGATGGACAGTGTGCAAGGCTGCATTGATGGGCATTTAAAATGTAAGTTTTTTCCTTAAACTTCCCTCCTAAAAGTTATTTTCCTTAAACTTCCCTCCTAAACTTGGGATGCGTATTATACGCCGGAACGTGTTATACGCCGGCACGTGTTATACGCCGATAAATACAGTATATCAGATGACTACTGCCCTACAGCTAATTTACCCCTGGCAACTATCACACCCAATAAATAGAGAGTAAACTTTTTATTCTCATGCACACAATTCCTTTGCCAGATTGGATTACCTCTTATGCACGGCCTCCGTATGACCTAGAATACGGGAATCTACAATTCATGAACTGGTAATTTCAGATCATAGCCCTATTTCATTCGTTCTGGAAGATTTTTTACCACACGATAATACCAGACAATGGTGTTTTCCATCATATCTAAAAAATAATGAACCCTTCAAATGAATGCTGGAGGACGCATTGTCTGAATATGCAGAAGCTAATGCCCCACATAAAACTAACCTTAATCTATATTGGGAAGCAGGTAAAGCATTCCTATGTGGTAGGATAATATCTTAGTTAGCATCCTACAAGAAAAACACTCAGAAACAATACCAGGAAGCCAGTGAGAAACTACAAGTAGCACAAACTCGCTTAAACGTACATCACACCCCAATCAACTTACAACTAAACAAAGCCAAGAGGCTTTTTAAAGTCTGGGCGGAAAACCTAGAACACATTAAGTTCTCACACACAGACCTACAGTTCCCTAAATATGGAAACAAAGCAGGAAAGTTGCTATCTAGGTTATGCAAGGGCATTTATCATCCAACCCATATCACTTCCCTAAAAAACACCACGGGTACCCTTTCCTCATCTCCTAAGGACATAAATGAAATTCTAGAAGCATATTATACCAATCTTTATGCTGACGAACCCATAAGCACGGACCAAGCATGTAAATTGTTGGACTCGGTCACCTTACCAAAAATAGAATCAGAACACCTGACACTCCTTACCTCCCCAATAACTCACGAGGAAGTGTCTGAGGCTATAAAAAAGATGGCAAATGGCAAAGCTCCAGACCCAACGGGTACACATCAGAATTTTATAAACAGACCAAACCTATGTTATCAGGAACACTAATGGATGTATACAATGGTATTTGGGAAGGTGGCCCATACCTACCTTCAGGACATCAAGCACATATTAAACTGATTGCAAAAAAGACCCTACTGAACCCAGTTCATACTGCACAATTTCCCTCCTTAATGTAGACTCCAAGATTCTCTCAAAAATAGTGGCATCCCGGCTAGCAAATAATATGCCATCTCTAATACACCCTGCACAAGCAGGCTTTGTCAAAGGCAGATCAGCATCCTCCAACATATGTAAGGTTTTAGCTGTACTTGAAAACACACCCACTAGAGGAGTTATCTATCATTACACTAGACGCTGAGAATGCCTTCGATAATGTTAGTTTTTGTTGGCTCTCCCTGGTCATGCAAAAATTTGGTCTCTCAGAACCTTTCTGCCATTTTATTCACAGTATATACTCGGCACTAGGGATGAGCTTCGAGTTCGAGTCAAACTCATGTTCTACTCGAACATTGGCTGTTCGCAAATTCGAATGCCGCGGAACACCCTTTAAAAGTCTATGGGAGAAATCAAAAGTGCTAATTTTAAAGGCTTATATGCAAGTTATTGTCATAAAAAGTGTTTGGGGACCCGGGTCCTGCCCCAGGGGACATGGATCAATGCAAAAAAAAGTTTTAAAAACGGACGTTTTTTCAGGAGCAGTGATTTTATTAATGCTTAAAGTCAAACAATAAAAGTGTAATATCCCTTTAAATTTCGTACCTGGGGGGTGTCTATAGTATGCCTGTAAAGGGGCGCATGTTTCCTGTGTTTAGAACAGTCTGACAGCAAAATGACATTTGGAAGGAAAAAACTCATTTAAAACTACCCGCGGCTATTGCATTGCCGACAATACACATAGAAGTTCATTGATAAAAACGGCATGGGAATTCCCCACAGGGCAACCCCGAACCAAAAAAAAAAAAAATGATGTGGGGGTCCCCCTAAATTCCATACAAGGCCCTTCAGGTCTGGTATGGATTTTAAGGGGAACCCCGCGCCAAAAAAAAAAAAAAAAACGGCGTGGGGTCCCCCCAAAAATCCATACCAGACCCTTATCCGAGCACGCAACCTGGCAGGCCGCAGGACAAGAGGGGGGACGAGAGTGCGGTCCCCCCCCTCCTGAACCGTACCAGGCCACATGCCCTCAACATTGGGAGGGTGCTTTGGGGTAGCCCCCCAAAACACCTTGTCCCCATGTTGATGAAGACAAGGGCCTCATCCCCACAACCCTGGCCGGTGGTTGTGGGGGTCTGCGGGCGGGGGGCTTATCGGAATCTGGAAGCCCCCTTTAACAAGGGGACCCCCAGATCCCGGCCCCCCCCTGTGTGAAATGGTAAGGGGGTACTTACCCCTACCATTTCACTAAAAAACTGTCAGAAATGTTAAAAATGACAAGAGACAGTTTTTGACAATTCCTTTATTTAAATGCTTCTTCTTTCTTCCTTCATCTTCTTCTTCTGGTTCTTCTGGCTCTTCTGGTTCTTCCTCCGGCGTTCTCATCCAGCATCTTCTCCGCGGCGTCTTCTATCTTCTTCTCCTCGGGCCGCTCTGCACCCATGGCATGGGGGGAGGAGGCTCCCGCTCTTCTCTTCATCTTCTTCTCTTCTTCATCTTCTTCTTCATCTTCTTCTTCTTCTTCTCTTCTTCCTTCTTCTCTTCTTCATTTCTTCTCCGGGCCGCTCCGCAGCCATGCTGTGGCATGGAGGGAGGCTCCCGCTGTGTGACGGCGTCTCTTCGTCTGACGGTTCTTAAATAACGGGGGGCGGGGCCACCCGGTGACCCCGCCCCCCTCTGATGCACGGTGACATGACGGGACTTCCCTGTGGCATTCCCCGTGACGTTACAGGGAAGTCCCGTTAAGTCACCGTGCGTCAGAGGGGGGCGGGGTCACCGGATGGCCCCGCCCCCCATTATTTAAGAACCGTCAGACGAAGAGACGCCGTCACACAGCGGGAGCCTCCCACCATGCCAGCATGGCTGCGGAGCGGCCCGGAGAAGAAATGAAGAAGAGAAGAAGGAAGAAGAGAAGAAGAAGAAGAAGATGAAGAAAAAGATGAAGAAGAGAAGAAGATGAAGAGAAGAGCGGGAGCCTCCCCCCCCATGCCATGGGTGCGGAGCGGCCCGAGGAGAAGAAGATAGAAGACGCCGCGGAGAAGATGCTGGACGAGAACGCCGGAGGAAGAACCAGAAGAGCCAGAAGAACCAGAAGAAGAAGAAGATGAAGGAAGAAAGAAGAAGCATTTAAATAAAGGAATTGTCAAAAACTGTCTCTTGTCATTTTTAACATTTTTGACAGTTTTTTAGTGAAATGGTAGGGGTAAGTACCCCCTTACCATTTCACACAGGGGGGGGGCCGGGATCTGGGGGTCCCCTTGTTAAAGGGGGCTTCCAGATTCCGATAAGCCCCCCGCCCGCAGACCCCCACAACCACCGGCCAGGGTTGTGGGGATGAGGCCCTTGTCTTCATCAACATGGGGACAAGGTGTTTTGGGGGGCTACCCCAAAGCACCCTCCCAATGTTGAGGGCATGTGGCCTGGTACGGTTCAGGAGGGGGGGGGCCGCACTCTCGTCCCCCCCTCTTTTCCTGCGGCCTGCCAGGTTGCGTGCTCAGATAAGGGTCTGGTATGGATTTTTGGGGGGACCCCACGCCGTTTTTTTTTTTTTGGCGCGGGGTTCCCCTTAAAATCCATACCAGACCTGAAGGGTTTGGTATGGAATTTAGGGGGGACCCCACGTCAATTTTTTTTTAAAATTTTGGCTGGGGTTCCCCTTAATATCCATACCAGACCTGAAGGGCCTTGTATGGAATTTAGGGGGACTCCCACATCATTTTTTTTTTTTAATTTTGGTTCGGGGTTGCCCTGTGGGGAATTCCCATGCCGTTTTTATCAATGAACTTCTATGTGTATTGTCGGCAATGCAATAGCCGCGGTAGTTTTAAATGTGTTTTTTCCTTCAAAATGTCATTTTGCTGTCAGACTGTTCTAAACACGGGAAACATGCGCCGCTTTACAGGCATACTATAGACACCCCCCAGGTATGAAATTTAAAGGGATATTACACTTTTATTGTTTGACTTTAAGCATTATTAAAATCACTGCTCCTGAAAAAACGGCCGTTTTTAAAACTTTTTTTTGCATTGATTCATGTCCCCTGGGGGAGGACCCGGGTCCCCAAACACTTTTATTGACAATAACTTGCATATTAGCCTTTAAAATTAGCACTTTTGATTATTCATGTTCGTGTCCCATAGACTTTAACGGCGTTCGCGTGTTCGAACAAATTTTTTTCCTGTTCGCATGTTCTGGTGCGAACCGAACAGGGGGGTGTTCGGCTCATCCCTACTCGGCACCTTCAGCTAGAGTTGTAGCAGCAGGACATCTATCTAACCAAATTAAACTCCACAATTCAAAACAGTCGTTATCTAAATAGTACAACACCATTACACGGAATCCCTATAGGTGGTAAAGAGCTGTGAGTGGCCCTCTTCGCAGATGATGTGCTAGTTTTCTCCTCGACACCCTCCTCCGACATTATACAACAGATTTTTAATTCATTCCGCAGATGCTCAGGCCTAAAAATAAGATTCAGCAAAAGTGAGTTACTTCCTCTAAGTGCATCAGGCTCACGTAATTGGACATTTTCCTCCCCCTTTTTCATCAACAACAAATGTATCACCTATTTAGGAATAAAAATCAGTAGGGAACCTTCCTCCCTCTGCTTTCATAACTATCCTCCTCTGATGTCTAAAATAGTGGGTGAGTTGGAAACATGGATGGAGCTTCCCCTATCACTCTCTGGGAGATGCGCCTTATTTAAGATGGTTTGCTTTGCGTGACTATACCCCCTCCAAACTATACCACTGCTTATGAAACACAAAGACATTAAAAAAATAAATAAAGCGGCTACAGCTTTCATATGGCGCAACAAAAAACCCAGAATTGCAAAAACTGCACCTCCCAAGGAGCGAAGAGGGTTTGAATTTTCCTAATATTAGATTATATAATATTTCTTGTTTACTAAGGGTGGATCTTGACTGGATCCTTAAAGCTTCAAAGTACACAAATTATGACTTAGAGTCACCCATGGTCAAACCATACAATTTATCAGCGCTTCTACATAGTTCATTGAGATCAACTCCAAACCACATCAAGCAGAACCTATTGATTCAAGACACTATTATTGCATGGAGGGAGACAAGAAAAAAGGTGGGACTCTCTCCTTATGTTTCCAAACACCTACCCATTCAAGGGAACCCAATGTTCCCTCCAGGCCTTCAGTATGAGCCATTTTCAAAATGAAGAGACAAGGGGCTGATATATATTGTCTCCTTATATAATCCAAACACACACAACAAACCAAGTTTAGCGCTGTCCCCACTATACCTATTCCAACAGTAAACAGTCTGTATGTATATTCCTTGCTTAAAGCGGAGTTCCACACAAAAATGGAACTTCCGCTTTTTGGAACCCTCCCCCCTTCCGGTGTCACATTTGGCACCTTTCGGGGGGAGGGGGGTGCAGATACCTGTCAAAGACAGGTATTTGCACCCACTTCCGGCATAGACTCCCATGGTAGTCTATGACTCTTCCCGTCCCGACCGCGCTGCCTGCTGGGAACACACAGCTCCCAGGAGAGAGCGGGGACCACTAGGGACGCGCAGCGCGACTCGCGCATGCGCAGTAGGGAACCGGGAAGTGAAGCCGCAACGCTTCACTTCCTGATTCCCTCACCTAGGATGGCGGCGGCATCCCCTGCCGACATCGCTGGACCCTGGGACAGGTAAGTGGCAATGTATTAAAAGTCAGCAGCTGCAGTATTTGTAGCTGCTGGCTTTTAATATTTTTTTTTTTTGGCGGTGTGGGTGAACCCCCGCTTTAAGGTGTTGCAGCTCTCCCAATAGTCCACTGGGTGATAGACATGATTCTGAAAATATATAAAAACAAGATATAACATATACAACATATACAACATATAACATATATAATATATTATATAATGAAGACTCGGGATCTCTTAAGTCCGTCAATTCACTTGCTGAGGAATTCCACATATCAAAACATCATTTCCTTCAGGTCTCACAAATCTCAGACTTTATTTTAAAAACTTGCCCAAAAAAAATCAGATTCTAAACATCCCTGATTGACAAACTGCTAAATGAGCAGAAATACTCAATTACAGATATATACAAACCACTGAACTCCTAGTCTATCAAATCATTACACCAAACTTCAGTAAAATCTTGGAGCAAAGATATACCTGGAGAGGATATTATTGATAAAATCTTGGAAGGCTTTAAGATTACCCAAAAGTTAGTAATGAATGAAACCTGGAGAGAATCGCAGTTCAAACTGATCTACAGAGCTTATATTCCTTTCTCCACAAAGCACAATACACCGAACAGTACCTTTTGTCCTTGGTGTTCAGACCCGAGACCAACATTTCACCACCTTTGGACATGATTAACCCTCTCGGAATATTGGGATCGAGTCTTATCCTTAATATACGGTGTGACGAACTGCCCACTACCAAATGATCCAATGCTCCTCTTGTTTGGCTATCCAAAACTGTGGAATCCCTCCAAGGGTATTTATACCTTGATGTTCCAAGAAAACTATCAGTGGACACTCATACGTCTTCTAGTTGCCCGTAGAACTATCCTCAAATACTGGATTTCCCCAACACCGCCCACCTTGTCCAAAATTTAAAAAAAACTCAAAATACTACTATTCAGAGAAAAACTGGATAACATACTACAAAATAACGGGTGCGACCAGTGCGTGGAATCCAGGTGGCCTTGCTTTATTGACCAACATCTAACGGCAACTAAAGAATCCTCTTTACAGACTTTGTTCAGATTCACATCTAGTGGTTTTATGACCCCTATGGTAACCCTCTCCAAATAAAAAAGTTGTTATCTTCATCTCCATGGGTTATGACCTAACTTGTCTATAGACATAAATTATAACAAAGAACCACTGCTTCCTGAGGAATCCCCTTCCTTCTCTCTTTTCTCTTCCATCTCTCTCTCTCTCTTTTCCCTCTCTTCTTATCCCTAGGTTAACCCCCTCCCCCCCATCCAGTGTTTAAGTAAAATGTTTAACCTTTTGTATAAGTGACACTATGCCAATAGCTGTTATGTATCACAGCAAATTAGGGCATTTTGCCTCAGGTTTCTTAAATCTTTGACCTTATTTGAAACACGTTATGCTTCTTCATTTTGCTTTGTTATGTGAAAAAACTCAATAAAATATATTTGAAAAAAAGACTAGTGAGTGTTAGATAGGAATTCTACTTCTTACTTGTGTGGGTACTTACTTCAGTGGGCGATGAGTTGTCAGTGCCCACACAGCCGGTGTTGCGGTCCAGAGACTTGAAATCTCTGCTCTTCTCCCCTTTCTGTCTGCTCAGTTTCTGGGATGGATGAGAAATATTTTCTGTGCTGGAATTGACCAATCAGAATCACTCTTGCCTATCCTAGAAAATCTGCAGAAAGAAGGGGGGAAGAGCAGTTTTCAAATTCCCAGACCCCTATACTGGCTGCTTGGGTATTGATTACTGCGCTCGGTTTTCATCCAAAAAATTCAAGCAGTCAGAAGAACTCAATTTTTTTATTTTATCTGTTCTTAAAAAAAAAAAAAGACAACACACCCTGCATGTAGCAACGTGTAAATTACAGCAGACAACTTATAGAGGAGTTCCAGACTGCCCCCAAAATACTACAAGAGAGGGTCAGAGGCTGCAGACATGATACAGGAGAGGGTCAGAGACTGCAGACATGATACAGCAGAGGGTCAGAGACTGCAGACATGATACAGCAGAGGGTCAGAGACTGCAGACATGATACAGCAGAGGGTCAGAGACTGCAGACATGATACAGCAGAGGGTCAGAGACTGCAGACATGATACAGCAGAGGGTCAGAGACTGCAGACATGATACAGGAGATGGTCAGAGACTGCAGACATGATACAGGAGATGGTCAGAGACTGCAGACATGATACAGGAGATAGTCAGAGACTGCAGACATGATACAGGAGATGGTCAGAGACTGCAGACATGATACAGGAGATGGTCAGAGACTGCAGACTTAGTACAGGAGATGGTCAGAGACTGCAGACATGATACAGAAGATGGTCAGAGACTGCAAACATGATACAGGTGATGGTCAGAGACTGCGGACATGATACAAGAGAGGATCAGAGACTGCGGACATGATACAAGAGAGGATCAGAGACTGTGAACATGATACAAGAGAGGTTCAGAGACTGTGGACAATGTCCCCCCAAACGATAATGTATGCCGTTCCATTAATTATGTTTTATGTATGTCTTATTGTCTTAGTGATTGATTCACATCACAACTTCATTGATACCTTTTTTTTTTTTTTTGTATGATTTATGGTTTCTCTCATCACAGGTCCCACACATGCAACGCTGCATGTGTGGGGTCAGTGATGAGCGAAACCATAAATCATACAAAAAAAAGTTATTAATGAAGTTGTGATGTGAATCAATCACTAGGAGACAATAAGACATACATAAACCATAATTGATTAAATGGCACTGTCACTTGTTAGGTTAACCATCAAGTTTATTTTAAAGTAACTTATTTGTGCATACAGTAACTAATGATTGCTGCAGGAGCACACAGGAGCCAGAGAGGAGACTACCTGCCTCCAATGGGGGAAACACAATGCCAGTCGAGTGGCAGAACCTGGGGGTGCTAACTGCTCAGTAGCAGTATCACTGGATCTAAGTATCAGGGGCGGGGGGGACTGCGGTGTCCGCCAGCCGCACAGCACAGAACGCCAGGGGATGGAACAAGGGGGCAACCATGTAGCCTTGATGCTACCCGGGGAAAGTGGCAGCACCGGCACCGCTGCAGTTAGCCAGGGAGAGTGCAGGAAACCTCTCGCGGCTCAACTTCCGGGTTCCAGGAGCTACGGTCACCTGACCAGCCACGTCACACCTCACACAGGCTCCAGCGAACACTGTGTTTCCTGACGTGGCTGGGGATGACCTCATCGAAAGGGGGGCACGGCTAACGCCCATGGCTCAGTGTGGAGAGGCAGGGCAGAGCGCTTTCAGCTCCGTTTGGAGGGGCGGGGCGGGGCATAGCGCGGCAGGCAGATAGATCAGGTCATTTAAAAATTGATTTTTAGCGGTCACAGCATCGATGCCGAATCGCAGATGGCTGAATAGTGATGCATCGATGCTGCGATTAAATTCAACACCCCTAATGTACAGTGGGGACCAGAGGGTGGAGAGAGTGTAGGATTTTAGTTTAATTGAACCTGATTACAACTACCTCAAATAGTTTATTTTACCAAATACTAATGAGGGCAGCTTTAATTCAGATCTACACCAAAGGTTTTTTTAAAAAAAGGTGCTTGTGGCAAAATTAAAGAAAGGGATAAAATCTTTACAATAAAAGAAAAGTAAACAGAGTGTATTCTACACCTGTATAAAAACAACAGGACAACCAAACAGCCATTTAAAAGATGGGCTTCATCTTTAAGCAAATTACAGATTTTTATATCAAAGTGTATTCATCTAGTGCAGAGTACAGGATTCATAGAGTTTTGTTATTGGTTTAGAATTCTCTATAGTACTGAAGTTTACTACCTTATTGCTGCTATATGGAGAAAAAAAAGAGGGTATGTGCATTTTTGCAGTGCAGTTTTAAATGGCACACTGTCTACTAATTGTGTCTACTACTTGTGCCTGAAACAGGCACGTGCACGTTTCCTATGATCCTGCTGATCCTCCTCATGCTGTTTATAGACAGTGCAAATCACAAGCAAAATGCAAACAGCCAATCAGAGTGGCTCAGTGCTTTGTGATCACTGCAATGCTGTATCCTAGTCTAGGACAACAAGGCCCAGGCTTAGGGCAACACTTTGCAGGGGGCAGCACGGAAAGAGTCCCCACCGGCTTGCGCTACACTGTTAGTGTAGTGCCAGTCTTATGGGGCGGACTGGGCTGAGGGGCAAATTAGTCCAGCGCCCCCATAAATTGGCCGCACTGCTTCTGGTATGTGGATGGACGGCATTCCACAACTGTGGGGGGGCACCGCTTCTAATTTTGACTGTCCTATCATTCTGGACCACAAACCTTCCTCACTGGGCTACATGTTTTCTGCTGCACCATTGGCATGGTTATATCTTTTTAGTCCTCTCCATAAAATTATCAGAAATTTGTGCTTAAAGTAGAACTATAGGCAACACGCTTTT
This sequence comes from Lithobates clamitans, assembly GCA_037952925.1. Classification (NCBI taxonomy): domain Eukaryota; kingdom Metazoa; phylum Chordata; class Amphibia; order Anura; family Ranidae; genus Lithobates; species Lithobates clamitans. The sequence continues at coordinate 1,253,514 of JBBGZY010000079.1, forward strand.
TCATTTTGGATAGAATAAGGGAGGGTTATAGCCCCTGTCAGTTTATTTTTTACCATCCCTGTCTCATTGCAGAGATTTCCCTTCACTTCCTGCCCCACAGCCAAACAGGAAGTGAGAGGAAATCTATGCAAATTAAGGGAATCCATTGCCCCCCCAGGCCCTCAGAACTAGTGTCCCCACTTGAAAATTTCAGGGTGGGTCTTAAACAGCAAGGGGTGTGGCCTTGACAGGAAGGGTCGGGTCATATTTAAATTAGGGGGTGCACAAGTTTAGTCAGGCCTAGGGCAGCACAAAACCTAAACACACTACTGGATCACTGTTATGACAAATCACAGTGATCACAATTGTATACATTGCCTGAGTTTCCCCTCACAATGAAGGAAGAACAATTTAATGAATGAAAAAATGTAATGAATGAAGAATAGGCCAAATCAGATTCAAGGTGGATTTAGAAATTGTATTGTTTAATTGTTTCACCTCCACCTCTTCTGTACATCTCATCCTCATCCTGTTATGCAGGGTTCAAACTGAAATTTGCATGTTCAGTGTACATGGACCAGTTAAACTATTTGGTTGGTCTGAACATCCTACTGCCAATAAATTAGTACTTTTAGAGCTATCAATTGCAACCCTATGTAGTTTTGTTTGGGGTCCTCATCATATCAATCAATACCAGAGCTGCTCCTCACTAACACCAAATTCTCTAAAAATACGTATTTTTTTGCATTGGTACATAACCCCCAGGGCAGCGCCAGGTTTTCTATACCCTTTATTTAATTTGGGAGGTCTACATGCCATATTTTATAACAAAAAATCCTATAGTGAATTGTCATTTAGAGGCAAATACTGCTCTTGTTTTCTTAGCTGTATTACAGCATACAGATTTTGGGCACACCACATGTTATTTAAGCCTCTTGAACATGGTGGACAGGCCCATGCAAAAAGAAATTCTGGCATCCTTCCCTCACTCAGGAATCCCATGTGCTGCATTGAGCCTCAAATACACATGAAAATGAGGGTAGTGACGGTAACCTTATGGAGGAAGACAGCTTGCCCACATCCCTATGAAACTATATAATAGAACATTGTTTTCCTCTAGTGGGACTTTGTAAGGCAAGAGTCTTCAAACAAAATATTAAAAAAAATATATATAGAAGTGTCTTTTACATAACTGGGTATACTTAGCACATACGGTCACAGGTGTCCATCTATGTATTGGCTCAATTTCTCGGTAAGGGAACCATTGCCTGAAATTATTGGCCGGCCTGATGGTTTAAGTATATCTTTATGCAGTTTTAGAAAAGCATAAAAAGTTGGGGTGCGGGGTAAAGTGGTTCTAACAAAGTAATGTTCTGATTTGGTGAGCAGATTGGCAGCATATGATTCATCCAGGAGTCATACTACAGGCAGGCAGTTGATTTTGCTAGCTGCAGTATATATATATATATATATATATATATATATATATATATCCCAGCTTAGTGCAGCTACAGGCCATTAGTATGTCTGGAAGGCCAAGAAGGAGAGGCAGACAGTCACAAGCCAATAAGAGAGGGCAAGCAGGCTCTGTGTCTAGTGCTGGTCGTGGAGACGGTGCATCCTCATCAGCACGTGGCCATGGGACACGCTTGGCCTTTTTTTCGGCAGCTGGCCGTGTTGAGCCGCAACATGCGGAAGACTTGGTCGAGTGGATGACCAAGCCGTCCTCATCCTCCTCATCCTCTCTCACCCATGCCCAGGGTGCTTTGTCTGGCAAAGCAGCGGCCTCTTCCCTTGGCTCAATGTCATCAGTGACTCCTTCCCTAGCTCCACCATATCCTCCTGAGGAGTCCCTCGAACTGTTTGACCACAGTGTTGGGTACATGCTCCAGGAGGATGCCCAGCGTTTGGAAGGCTCTGATGATGATACCGAGCTCGATGAAGGCAGTAACATGAGCACGGACAGAGGGGGTGCCCAAGAAGGACAGCAATCTGGCAGTCATGCTCCCCCTGCTGCAGCATACTGCCAGGTTTGCTCCAGTGATGAGTAGGGAGGGGATGATGAGGTCACTGACTCAACGTGGGTGCCTGATAGGAGAGAGGAGGAGGAGGAGGAGGAGGAGGCGGCACATCACCAACGAGGCAGGATTCCCTCCAGGGGCCAGCCTAAGGGCAGCACATTGACTGCATCACATGTGCAGGGCGCTGCAGTCTCTGCGCGTTATTCAAAAAGTTCTTTGGTGTGGGCCTTTTTTGAGACGAGTGCATCAGATCGCACCGCTGCTATTTGCAACATATGTCTCAAGCGTATCTCACGTGGCCAAAACATCTCCCGCTTGGGTACCACATGCTTGACCAGACATATGTTGACCTGCCATGCAGTTCGTTGGCAAGCGCATCTAAAAGACCCACACCAAAGAACAAAGAGGACCTCTCCTTGCTCCTCATCAGCTGAGATTTCCAACCCCACTAGACCTTCAGTCCTCTCTGAGACCTGCACTGAGAGGAATGAAGGTGTAGAATTAAGTGTGTCACAGCCAAGTACTTGTGGGCAATCTGCTTTTGGTACACCGACGTCAGATTGTACCAGGCAAATTTCCCTGCCCCAGCTGCTGCACCGCCGAAAGAAGTTTGCTCCCAGCCATCCACATGCCTAGCGGTTGAATGCTAGCTTGGCAAAATTGCTAGCACTTCAACTGCTGCCTTTTCATTGGTAGACTCTGCCCCCTTCCGTGAGTTTGTGGAATGTGCGGTTCCTCAGTGGCAGGTACCCAAACGCCACTTTTTCTCACGGAAGGTGATTCCGGCTCTCTACCGGCATGTGGAAGGCAATGTCTATGCCTCGCTGGACAGGGCGGTCAGCGGTAAGGTGCATATTACCGCTGACTCATGGTCCAGCAGGCATGGACAGGGACGTTACCTAAGTTTCACGGCGCATTGGGTGACTCTGCTGGCAGCTGGGAAAGATGCAGGACAAGGTGCAGTAGTGTTGGAGGTTGTTCCACCACCACGCCTCCAAAATGCTAATGATTGTGACACACCTCTCTCCTCCACCCCCTCCTCTTCTTCTTCCTCCATGGCCTCTTCCTCGGAACCAGCGGTGCTCCGTAGTCGTTCAAGGGGCTACGCAAGTACGCAGGCCAAAAGATGCCATGCGGTGCTTGAGCTGGTGTGCTTGGGGGACAGGAGCCACACTGGGGCAGAGGTTCTGTCAGCTCTGCAGGGGCAGGTTCAGAGGTGGTTGACGCCACGCCAACTTAAGGCAGGAATGGTGGTTTGCGACAATGGCACCAACCTCCTCTCTGCCCTCCGACAGGGACAAATGACCCATGTGCCCTGTTTGGCTCACGTCCTTAACTTGGTGGTGCAGCGGTTCTTGGGCAGGTACCCGGGCTTACAGGATGTCCTGAGGCAGGCCAGGAAAGTCTGTGTGCATTTCCGCCGGTCATATAATGCCAGTGCTCGGCTGACGGACCTCCAAAAGGAGTTTAACCTGCCCAAGAACTGCCTAATCTGTGACATGCCCACCAGGTGGAACTCAACGTTGGCCATGCTGCAGCGGCTGCACACGCAGCAGAGGGCCATCAATGAGTACCTGTGCGACTATGGCACCAGGACAGGGTCAGGGGAGCTTGTTTTTTTTTCCCCACGCCAGTGGGCCATGATCAGGGATGCATGCACTGTCCTGTCACCATTTGAGGAGGCCATGAGGATGGTGAGCAGTGACAGTGCATGCATCAGTGACACTGTCCCTCTTGTCCACCTGTTGGAGCACACGCTGCGTGGAATAATGGACAGGGCACTTGAGGCAGAACAGAGGCAGGAAGAGGAGGACTTCCTTAGCTCTCAAGGCCCCCTTTATCCAGACAGTGTTCCTGCGTGCCCGCCGATCACACAGGAAGAGGAGGAGGAGGAGGAGGAGGAGGAGGAGGAAGATTGTGTCAGTATGGAGGTGGAGTCTGGCACTCAGCATCAGCAGCAGTTTTTAAGGGATCAGTCCAAAGAAACACATGGACTTGTACGTGGCTGGGAGGAGATGGCTGCAGACCATGTCGTCCTTAGTGACCCAGAGGACTCCGGACCGAATGCCTCAGCAAACCTACGCTGCATGGCTTCCCTGATCCTGCAAAGCCTGCGCAAGGATCCTCGTATTCGTGGTATCAAGGAGAAGGACCAATACTGGCTGGCAACCCTCCTTGATCCACGTTACAAGTGTAAGGTTGCGGACCTTATCTTGCCATCGCAGAGGGAGCAGAGGATGAAACATCTTCGGGAGGCCTTGCAGAAAGGTCTGTGCAACGCGTTCCCAGAGACTGGGAGGTTACAAACTCCTGTTTCTGGACAACGTGTTGCTGAGGCTTCGGTCAGTCAAAGAAGGAGCGGTGGAGAAGGTGGCCGTCTGACCGATGCGATGGTCCGCAGCCCCAAGGTATGATCGGTTCCAGCAACCATCGCCAGCGTCTGTTTTACATGGTGCAGGAATACCTAGGGGCAAGATCAGACTTGGACACCTTTCCCACCGAAAATCCTCTGGGTTACTGGGTCTTGAGGATGGATCACTGGCCAGAGCTTGCACAGTATGCAATTGAGCTACTGGCCTGTCCTGCATCCAGCGTTCTTTCGGAACGCACATTCAGTGCTGCTGGAGGCGTGGTAACCGATCACAGGGTGCGTCTGTCCACCGACTCGGTCGATCGACTGACCTTCATAAAAATGAATCAGTCTTGGATCACCACCAGCTACCAAGCACCTGATGCTGATGTAACCGAATAATTTTTTTTGAAATTTCAGATTCCTTCAAAGACTGCCTATGCTGATGCTGAGTGACTATCCCTGAGTAATTATCCTCTTCCTCCTCAATCATCACGCTGATAGCTTGTAAGAACATTTTTGGTTCTGGGCGCCACCACCAGTGCCTAAGGCACAATTTTTCAGCCCCTGTTTAACAGGGGCGTGTAATTACAATTTTTGATGTAATACTTTGCAGCAGGGCTCGTTCCTGCATTCCAACTAGAGTGTCTGTGAGGGGTTGCAGTGTTGTGGCACCAGCACCAGTGCCCAAGGCCCAATTTTTCTGCTCCTGTCTAACAGGGGCGTGTAATTACAATTTTTGATGCAATACTTTGCAGCAGGGCTCGTTCCTGCATTCCAACTAGAGTGTCTGTGAGGGGTTGCAGTGTTGTGGCACCAGCACCAGTGCCTAAGGCCCAATTTTTCAGCCCTTGTTTAACAGGGGCGTGTAATTACAATTTTTGATGCAATACTTTGCAGGAGGGCTCGTTCCTGCGTTCCAACTAGAGTGTCTGTGAGGGGTTGCAGTGTTGTGGCACCAGCACCAGTGCCTAAGGCCTAATTTTTCAGCTCCTGTTCAACAGGGGCATGTAATTACAATTCTTGATCTAATATTTCACAGCAGGGCCCTGTGAGGGCTTACAGTGTTGTGGCCACAGCAACACCTAAGGCCCAAATTTCTGCTGAGTATATAGGGCAGGACCCTACTTTCAAACATCTAACTTACAAACGACTCCTACTTGCAAACGGAAGGAGACAACAGGAAGTGAGATGAAATCTACCCCTAGGAAGGGAAATTCTCTCCTGTAAGAGTTAATATGGGAAAAAAAATCCTTTCCACTGATGCTTTCCAATCCTTGTTCCACAAAAAAACCCAAATTTTCAAAAAACATTTTTCATTGGGACAAAAAGTGAGGTGAAATCTTCTGAAGAGGAGTAAAGACAGCAAAACAAATGTCACAGGGGTGATAACCCTTACCTATGTTTTCCAAAAAGCTTAAAAAAGATTTTTTGGCTGGAGCTAAACACATTAAAAATGTACCCGTTCAAAATTACAAACAGATTCTACTTAACCATTCCCATGCAACATCACCTTCATTGATGTATAAGCATGATTTCAATGTGGTGAATCTTTCTTTTTATACCTTAAATGAGGCTGAGCTCTGTCTTGGCTCATGGTCTAAGCTTTTGCCCTGACCAAGATCTAGACAAGTTTGAAGTGACAAAGGATATTCAACTATTCGCACGCAAGCTTATCCTAAAACAATTATATTCCAAAGAGACACCTAAACAACCCAACTTTAAATCACAAGAACTACAGGCATTAGACAACCTAATATCACTATTGGATGAAAATGAACCCCCAGATTTAATTGACCAGATCGACCTTGAGCAATTGCTCGGCCAATTTGAACAGTCTAATCTTCCTCAACCCCCTGCAAAATCTTTCAAGAAAAAATCGGACAAATTTCCCGCACTACAAACGAACTCTAATGTGCTGGCCTTTGTCCAGTTAACGTGCAGTGAAATCCGTAAAACTAACATCACTTCAAAGCAACAACATAATCTCACTCCAAAAGAACGCAAAGCTCTAAAAACACTGGCCTACAATCCCTCCATTACTATAAAACCCTCAGATAAGGGGGGAAACATTGTCATATTGGACAATGATCAGTACGTTGCGATTTGCAACAAAATATTGTCAAATCAAAAATGGTATTGTAGGATTTCATCAAATAAGATTGATACGTTTAATAAGGAATTTTACAGACTCCTGGATGAATCATATGCTGCCAATCTGCTCACCAAATCAGAACATGACTTTGTTAGAACCCCTTTACCCTGCACCCCAACTTTTTATGCTTTACCAAAACTGCATAAAGATATACGTAAACCATCAGGCCGGCCAATAATTTCGAGCAATGGTTCCCTTACCTTGAAATTGAGCCAATACGTAGATGGACACCTGCGACCGTATGTGCTAAGTATACCCAGTTATGTAAAAGACACTTCTATATATATACTTTTAATATTTTGTTTATTTTGTTTGAAGACTCTTGCCTTACAAAGTCCCACTAGAGGAAAACAGTGTTCTATTATATAGTTTCATAGGGATGTGGGCAAGCTGTCTTCCTCCATAAGGTTACCGTCACTACCCTCATTTACATATATTTTTGGGTAGTAGATACCCCTTCCTCGCTTTTTTGTGACGATAACCTTTTGGAAACTATACTCTTATACTCTTTTTTTGATATAATAATTATTTTGTGTAACGAATTCATCATGACCAATTATGCCAGTTCCAACTGAGTCTCGACTATTGTAGGACAATATAGGAATTTGGCACAGAAGGAAAAGAGAGACACAGAGTTGTCATCAGCGTTCCTTAGTCTCAGAAAGGTACTTGAGAAAAAAATCTTCTTATCATTGGCACATTCACTCTTTTAAACAATATATTAGAAATGAAATGAACCCCTTTGGGTTACGCATTCAAATTTTTACTACCCTGGATATGAGCATCACTTTTAAAATTGAGTGGGAGAAAAATCTCTCAAAATGCTTCAAGGGTATGATGTCACTCTTAATAGACGAATATCAACGAAAGTTGACTGACATAGAAAAAAAGTTGGATCCTCTAAACAAGCAACTCCTTTGCTTCAAAGATCATGCACTATATGATCAGTATGACAAGGATCTTAATGAGCATTTAGAACACTATAACAGGGAGATTTTGATCAAGAAAGTCAAAAAGTTTCATAGAGACAAAACTGCCTTTCAGGAATCTAGGGCGTATAATTGGAAAAATGTGACAACAAATAGAAGCAAAAATCGCTATGCTAAAAATGTTGATGCTATGTCTAAAGGCTTCATCTATGTCTTCTGTTTCATCCAAGGGATTGTTTAGACAGAAATCATCATGAAAGACCAAAAGGAACTCCCAGGGTAATGGGTCACATGAAAAGAACCCCAAAAAGCGCAGTACCGACCCTCGCACAATGACTGATCCCCCCAGTCCTCATTTGGTGACAGGTAAAACAGGCGGTGGTGGGTCTCTTTCAATTACGTCCTTGGAGACCAATGCCTCTCAAATAGAACACACAGGCAGTGGGATCCAACTGCCCAGAACACTACCAGATAATTTTTTAGTCAGTTCAATCGACAACTCTATAATCTAGGCGATTCTGATTCCCATGCAACATCACCTTCGTTGATGTATAAGCATGATTTCAATGTGGTGAATCTTTCTTCCTATACCTTAAATGAGGCTGAGCTCTGTCTTGGCTCATGGTCTAAGCTTTTGCCCTGACCAAGATCTAGACAAGTTTGAAGTGACAAAGGATATTCAACTATTCGCACGCAAGCTTATCCTAAAACAATTATATTCCAAAGAGACACCTAAACAACCCAACTTTAAACCACAAGAACTACGGGCATTAGACAACCTAATATCACTATTGGATGAAAATGAACCCCCAGATTTGATTGACCAGATTGACCTTGAGCAATTGCTTGGCCGATTTGAACTGTCTAATCTTCCTCAACCCCCTGCAAAATCTTTCAAGAAAAAATCGGACAAATTTCCCGCACTACAAACGAACTCTAATGTGCTGGCCTTTGTCCAGTTAACGTGCAGTGAAATCCGTAAAATTACCATCACTTCTAAGCAACAACATAATCTCACTCCAAAAGAACGCAAAGCTCTAAAAACGCTGGCCTACAATCCCTCCATTGCTATAAAACCCTCAGATAAGGGGGGAAACATTGTCATATCGGACAATGATCAGTACGTTGCGATATGCAACAAAATATTGTCAAATCAAAAATGGTATTGTAGGATTTCATCAAATAAGATTGATACGTTTAATAAGGAATTTTACAGACTCCTGGATGAATCATATGCTGCCAATCTGCTCACCAAATCAGAACATGACTTTGTTAGAACCACTTTACCCTGCACCCCAACTTTTTATGCTTTACCAAAACTGCATAAAGATATACGTAAACCATCAGGCCGGCCAATAATTTCGGGCAATGGTTCCCTTACCGAGAAATTGAGCCAATACGTAGATGGACACCTGCGACCGTATGTGCTAAGTATACCCAGGTATGCAAAAGACACTTCTATATATATATTTTTAATATTTTGTTTGAAGACTCTTGCCTTACAAAGTCCCACTAGAGGAAAACAATGTTCTATCAAATAGAAATGAATGACTTTGCTTAGCTGTACTTACAGTGCTATCAGAAACATGAGCACAGTGCACAAACATATGCAAAAAAAGACCTGAGGAGCTAGAAAGCCCTGGTGTCACACCTGGGCTTTCTAGGTGGGAGAAAAACACAGGATTTTACATTTTATAAGTTTATCCACCCATGTGCAAGAGGCCTTGACTGCTTTAGTACCGCACTATAGATAAAAGACAGCTACAATGTGGTACTGAATTTCTGGGAGGGCGTCCATAGATGTCTCAGAATGAGGTCAGAAAATTGATCAGGCAAGATAAGACAAGAAATATCTGTCACAAGAATCTGTCTAATTATGAATTTGAATTATGAATTATGAATTATGAATTTGAGGGATTTTATCCACAGCTGTGGCCTTGATATTGTCCTCACTGGAGTGAGAAGTATGGTTTATTTAATTGTTTTTACAATGAATATACTTGTGGTCACATGTTCTTTGTGATCCAACATTAACTGACCTTTAGATCCTCCCTTACAGCTCCTCCTCCCCATCTGATCCCAATGTCCAACTAAATAAGACTTTTTCTTTCCTATCTCCTTTCAAAACCAAGAGTGTAATATTTTTTAGCTTTCCAATCATTAGATGTAGTGGCTGCGTTCATTTAGTTTTTTAGGCTTTTTTCACACTTTTTTCCCACTGTTTTGACCTGGTGATTTGGCCATTAACACACCTCCTGTATTAAATTGCCCCAATTCTGGATGGAAGAGCACAGGGGTGTCTTTGGACAGAAGCATTGTTATTTTGGGGTAAGGGCATATTAGCAGATTTAGAAGAAAATTGGAGTCAAACTGTAGCTCACACTGCAGTTAAAGCAACAGTTTTTATTTCTTTGAGGTAAAAGTTGTACATGAATAAATTAAAGCTCATCATTTTAAGCACCCCTGTCAATGGTAAGTGGTTTGTCTCCACACTCTAATGCCCCGTACACACGGTCGGACATTGATCGGACATTCCGACAACAAAATCCTAGGATTTTTTCCAACGGATGTTGGCTCAAACTTGTCTTGCATACACACGGTCACACAAAGTTGTCGCAAAATCCGATCATTCTGAACGCGGTGACGTAAAACAAGTACGTCGGGACTATAAACGGGGCAGTAGCCAATAGCTTTCATCTCTTTATTTATTCTGAGCATGCGTGGCACTTTGTGCGTCGGATTTGTGTACACACGATCGGAAATTCCGACAACGGATTTTGTTGTTGGAAAATTTTATAGCCTGCTCTCAAACTTTGTGTTTCGGAAAATCCGATGGAAAATGTGTGATGAAGCCTACCAACGGTCAGAATTTCCGACAACAAGGTCCTATCACACATTTTCCGTCGGAAAATCCGACCGTGTGTACGGGGCATAACTTTCACATTTGCAGGAGAGCTGGTTCTGTTGAAAAACAACAGACTTACTTACTGGATCAGAAAAAAAACAAAAAAGAAAACAAATGCAGCCATTACATATGAGAATTGATAAGCTGCAAAATAATACATTTTTGCTTTGTGGTTTAATACCTCTTTAACCCTTTTCTAAAATCAATCTTTCTCCAGATTCTTTTTTACTGTTTGCTACGTCTTTTGGCACTTACTGTACTTTATTTAAATGTTGACAAATACACATTTTGAATTATAGGGTCTAATTTACAAAACCAATCATAGATGCACCTATATTGAGCCAAAGTGCAAATGTGCAACTTTGCGCTACCTCAGATTCAGCCCTCAGCTCATCTTCAGCATTGCCATGTTTCATATCTGCACACATCCAAGGCATTGTCACGTTAGGTTCTAGTAGTGAACTGGAACATTTTTTGTAATGATTCATTGTACATGTTATAAATATTGGAGATATGCTGACCCATGCTTGAATTGTTTCTGGAAACATTGTTGCAATTTGTTGGTTTGATGCTGTCATTTGCTGTTGGACCACTGTAATTAGTTGCTGTATGTTGACATGATGTTCTGCGCGTTGTTTGAGCATAAGGCCAGACATGCCTGTCAGTTGGTAATTATACAGCTCACAGTCCTGTCCTGTCCTGTCCCATTGGAGAAAATGCTGTTGAAAGCCTCAATAATCTTACCACATTAGTAGAATCATTAGAAGACCTCCTTTGATTCCATAATCTATCCACATGGGCAGCCAACTTTTCACTAACATTCTTATCATGCTTTTATAAGCAAATCCTACTTTATCCAATGTGGGCTAAAAGCAGTATCATAGTCAGGGAGGTGTTGTCCACACCGGGTATTGGCACTGCAAGACCCCTTTCACACTGAGGGGCTTTACAGGCACTGCAGCGCTAAAAATAGCACCTGCAAAGCGCCTGCAAAGCGCCTCTCCTGTCACTACAATGTGAAAGCCTGAGTGCTTTCACACTGGAGCAGTGCATTGGCAGAACGTCAAAAAAAGTCCTGCAAGCAGCTTCTTTGAGGCGCTTTAGCAGCAGTGTATACACCGCTCCTAAAGCACCCCTGCCCATTGAAAACAATGGGCAGTGCCACCGAAGCGCCAGCAAAGCGCCACTGCAGCTGCGCTTTGCTTTGCCGGCAGAGCATCGCTAAAAATACTGTGGATGATGGTAAAGCGTCGTTAAAATTACCGCTGATGCCCGGGCGCTGTGAGTGTGAAAGGTGCCTGGACTGCGACCTATTTTTTTAAATTTTTTTTTGCAATGGGCAACTGCTACTGTCAGCTTCACTTCTGTCTGTTCAGAGCCAAGAAGATTCTCTTCCTCAGCTTTGATCCCAAGATACAGCCAAGGGGAGGACATCCTTCACTCTGGGCTACCTGCATCTGGCAAGGAGCTGCATTAAAGGAGAGCTTGTACTGGGGGTCTGTGCTGTGGGCTGCCTTTACTGGGGGTTGTCTGTACTGGGGAATCTACACTGGAGGGTCTGTACTGGAGGGGTTCTGTAGTGGGGGAAACTTTTTTGGGGGTGTCTCTACTTGGGGATAGTCTGTTTGGGGGAATATTTCCAGGGGGAGTCTGAATTAGGGGGCATCTGTACTAAGTGGGACTGTGCTGAGGGGTTTATGTACTAAGGGGTTTCTATACTGTGGGGTATCTGTACTGAGGGCTGTCTGTAGTGGGGGAGTCTGTACTGATGGGGTCTGTACTGAGGGGGATCTGTACTGGGGAAGTTTGCACTGAGTGGGTCTGTACTGGGGAAGTTTGTACTGAGGGGGTCTGTACTGGGGATTGTCTATACTGAGAGGATTTTTACTGAAAGAGTTCTGTACTGAAGAGGTTCTGTACTGAGGGAATTATGTACTGGGGGTATGTACTAAAAGGCTATGCTGGTAGAGGGGATCTTTACTGGGGGGTTCTAGACTGAAGGATTAGGCAGGGAAGGGGATGTGTACTGAGGTGATGGTAGGGGGATTCAGGGTTGCAGGGGAAATTCTGTACTGGGGGGAGATTGGGACTGTTGGTTGAGATGTGTACTGTGGAGGACATGGGCTTGGGGAATGGGAGTGGGAAATTCATACTGGAAAAAGGGATCATTTTTTGTTGTATTCTGTGCAGTGGCCTGTGCATTATGCACTCCTGAGATTGTAGGTACAAGTACTTTGGCATACGTGTGTTTGTATACAGTGGGTAGCCTCAGCTTCTATTCAAACATGGTGCTTTAAGCTCCTCCCACTGTTAGCAGAATTTGACTACTCCCAAAATTCAGCACGGCACATCATTTTTGACTGCTCTTCTGCTCTACAGAGATTTGCCTTGACTTTTTGTTCTGGTGACTTCCTTTACCATACAGGAAATGAGGAAAAATCTTCAAAAAGATAACTGACAAAATTCCAAAGTTGATAGAGGTTAGAGCCAGGGGCGTAACTACCACCATAGCGACCCATGCGGGCACTATGGGGCCCGCAGCCGAGTGGGGCCCAGTGAGGATGAGAGCACCGCCCGCAAGTCTCCCAGCCAGGGGAGGAGAGAAAGAGGTGAGCTGTCCGTATCAGCAGAGAGCTGAATTGCCCAATGTAATAGCTTTCATTAGAACTTCCAGTGTTCCCGGGGCTCACGTCACATAGCTCCACCTCTTGACCCGGCGCCTTTGATAGACAGAATGCCGATCCAATGCGGGACATGTGATGTCATCAAAGACGTCGGGCCAAGAGGTGGGGCTATGTGAAAACGGGAAAACGGGAAATTCAAATGAAAGCTATTACAGTGGGCAATCCCGCTCTCTGCTGATCCGGGTGGCTTGCCTCTTCCTCTGCATAGGTGAGGCTGTATGGGGCACAGGCAGACCAGGCTGTATGGGGCACAGGTCACACTGTATGGGGCACAGGTCATGCTGTATGGGGCACAGGTCACGCTGTATGGGGCACAGGTCACGCTGCATGGGGCACAGGTCATGCTGCATGGGGCACAGGTCATGCTACATTGGGCACAGGTCACGTTGTATAGGGCACAGGTCATGCTGTATGGGGCACAGGTCACACTGTATTGGGCACAGGTACCGCTGTATGGGGCACAGTACACGCTGCATGGGGCACAGGTCATGCTGCATGGGGCACAGGTCATGCTGTATGGGGCACAGGTCACGCTGTATTGGGCACAGGTCACGCTGTATTGGGCACAGGTCACGCTGCATTGTGCACAGGTCACGCTGTATGTGGCACAGCTCACGCTGCATTGACACTAGGGCAGCTGTGGGGGGGGCTGTTTGCAGGGGGGCCCCATACAACATTTTGCTATGGGGCCCTGCTATTTCTAGTTACGCCCCTGGTTAGAGCCTTCTTCTATTAAACGTACAAAAGGCAGTTTTAATAGTGTTCATTTGTAGAGTTTCAGTCACTTCCTCTCATTTAAATGGAGTCACCAGAACAGGAAGCGATAGTGAATCATTGCAATGGAGCTAAGGACAGCAGAAAAAGCAAGTAGGGTTTGGAATCCCCCTGTATCTGTATATACATTTGAAGGGGTTGATTTATTGAAGCTGGGTTCACACATGTGCGGTGCGAATTCCAGCTCCGTTTTTTTTCTGCGAAGAGAAAAAACAGCTGTTCAGCGGTTCCTCTCCATTGTAGCTGCGGATCAGTGAGCAGGGAGAGGGGGGAGAGAGGGGTAGTGTAGTGAGGAGAAGGAGAGAATTTGTGTTCAGAACAGAATGCATCTGCGAATTAGATGCGTTCCCATAGAAGGTAATGTGCTTGTAATTCGCACCGCAATGCCCAGAAAATGCACACGTTGTATTTTAAAATGTCCTGCGAATTGGAAGCGGTGTAAGCCGCATCTAATTTGCATATGTGTGAACAGGTCCTCAAGATAAGCTGTTTATTTAGCAAAGGGAATTTGCACTTGCCAAGGGATCTTAAGGTGGTTGTAAAGGCAGAAGTTTTTTTTTACCTTAATGCATTATATGCACTAAGATAAAAAACCTTTTGTGTGCAGCAGCTCCTCAAGCCTCCCTTATACACCCCTGAGCCCATCTCTCTTCAGCGATGTTGCAGGAGAGACTCGGTTGCCTTTCCCTCCTAATTGGCTTTTGCAGCCCCTGGGGGGCCATACAAGCAGTCCGCCTTAATAGGATTTTTTACGGGTGCATTTTATGCACTATCCCTCATGTGGTATGTATCAATTTTCAGTTTACTTTACTAATTTTTATCTTCATATTTATTAAAAATATTTTTGTATGCCCATTTCAGATTACAGTAGTGCCTTTTTGCTGCCTTGGTAGCCGCTTTTTTCTCTGGGACGTTCCCACTTAATGGACAGGAAAAAATTACTTACTTCAAAACCAAAAAGGTAAGAAAAGTATGATCTTACCTTCTGTACTGAATTCAATAGGCAACACAAACAAATAGAAAAAATTATTAAAACCCATTGGCCCATTTTTCTTAGAGACTCGGTGCTAGCCAAAACATTACTGTCACGTCCAAAGTTTATTTACAAACGTCCACCAATACTGAGGGATAATTTGTTAAAAGCATGCCAGACCCCCCAAAAAAGATTGTTACTTTTCTTGATTAAACATGTTTTTTCAAATGTGGCAAATGCTTAACATGTAGAACATGCAAAGGAGAAAAGAGAAAAATAACACATTTCCAATCAAAAACCACAGGACAGATATATGAGATACTCAAATTTATTACACGTGGTACCACACATGTCACATACCTATTGGAATGTGAATGTGGTCTACAATATGTGGGTCGGACCACCAGAGAACTCAAAGTGAGATTGCGAGAACACATTAATAACATCAAAAAGGGCTTTCGTAAACATAGTTTATCATACCACTTCAGAAGATTCCATAATAGGGACCCATCCAAATGAATCTTTTGTGGCATTGACAGAGTGGAGAGACATTGGAGGGGCACTAACTTAAAACAGGCTATTTCTCAAAATGAAACTAAATGGATATACCAATTACAGTCATTAAAGTGGAGAGCCACCCTAAAAAAAATTTGCATGAAAAATTCCCAAAAAATTAAAAAAAAAACATTTGATAAAAAAAAATTAAACTTACCTAAACCCTTGTTGCTAGGCAGTCTTCCTAATCTGCCTCTTCCTATTCCACGGCGTGTTCTGCTCCTTGGTGAGCGGCCCCGTTGCCTTCTGGGAACTGTGTGTGTTCCCAGAACACCACGGGGCCAATTCACAGAGTGCTGCGCTGCTCGCGCGTGCACAGTAGGAAACTGGCAGTGAAGCCGCAAGGCTCCACTGCATGGTTCCCTTACTTAGGATGGCGGTGCCGGGACCCGAAAGCCGAGGGATGGGTTGGCTTTGGGCGGCCAACATCGCGGGCACCCAGGACAGGTAAGAACTTATTTAAAGTCAGCAGCTACAGTGTTTTTAGCTGCTGACTTTTATTTTTATTTTTTTTTCACGGCCAGAAACCTGCTTAACCACAAGTAATTTTTCATTTTAATTTTAATTTTAGTTTATCAATATGATTTCTTCAGTTTTTAGTTATGTATCATTTTTATTTATGTATTATGTTAATATTTCTCTATTTATTTTATTGTATGTTGTATAACTTATTTAATCTGCACTAGAATTATGATAGTTGCCATTAGGAATAATGTGTGGCTATTTGGAAACAAGGAATCATTATGCTAAGCGGGTTAGAACACTTAGTTACCATATCGTCCCGATATTAGAATTTCCCATACTACAGATGGAATATTTAATATATTGAATACTGTATAAACATCTCATGCAGTATGTTAGGTCTAACACCATATTTGGGTGGTTTTCCCTCCCTGTATATATGGGAAGTGATAACACATAAAGTAGTGTCAACAGAGGGTGTATTGTCTCATTTTGAGTGTTAAGTTGGAATTTTGAATACATCCTGTGGAGACAGGAAGTAATTTCATGTTGACCACCCATGTAGGGAGATGGTGATTACATCACTTCCTGATCTGGCATTCACGATACTTCTGGCAGAAACTGGAAGTGATAGCAATTGTTACTGCGCTATCAGTAGTAGTAGTAGGAGTTATTGGGTGTAGTAGGCGCGACTTAATGTATAAAAGACAGCCAGTCACACGCTCCATGAGCTTCTGATGACTCCCAGTGGGAGGGGCGAAATACATCAAGCTGAGGAGACCTAGTGACTATTGTTTGCGCACCAAGGCGGCGTTTTCTCTGCACATTTTAAAGTTTTTTGATGTAAGTGTAATATTTTTGGATTTTATAAATAAACCTCACAGTATTACATTATATATACTCTTTTCCCTTTATTGCCATATACTTAAAATAGATGTCCAATCACCATGCAAGCTGGGAAGGATCTAGGATATCTATATGTTTAAATATACCGGTGGAAGATAGGAGTCGTCCCTATGTAGTGTCAACACACATCAACTTTATCAGTGACAGGAGATATTATTCTGGATATACATACAGGCGTTTTTAAAGTTTCTTTATGTTGAATGGGGACCCAGGAGGGGAGCATGGAAATTCACCCGAGAACCACTTCAACTAATTTCACAAGTTCAGCACACCATATTGGATGGACTTTATATGATTGCACTTTATCTTTCTGCACTTTAAATTGCACTGAGCACTTTAATACTATATTGTTAAGTATTATTATGTTATTGCATATGCTGACGTAGGTATGCTAGATATTGTATTGGTTTAAGTTACAGGAGCAGTGCTGAGTTTAATATTCTTTTTTTGCATCTTTTGGGTTTTTACCTTACACTACAGCAGCAACCCAATTATATATTATTATCACATATACTTTATATCCATAGCGCAGGTTTTCTTTTTAATCTTTTCAATTAAATGTGTTTGTTTACTGGTTTGAGTAAATACCCAATGGTCTAGGAAGAGGGTGGATTTTATCATTTCCACTAGTAAATGTGCAGAAAAAAAATGGGTGCTAGATCATGTAAGGAAAAAAAGATAAAAGCATTGTGTTGTCAAATTAAATCTATTTAGATGTATTGTATTGGTCTGCTTTTTTTTAGTACTCAAATTTGTGTGTGCGTGTACATTTGCTTTGACTTATTAACCACTTGCCGACCAGCCGCCGTCATTATACTGCGGGAGGTCGGCATGTTCCCACGAGCCGTCGTAGCTATACGTCAGCTCCTCTAAGCGGGATAGCAGGCGCGCTCACTGCACTGCGGGTGTGCCGATGCTCGTGGCCAACGGTTGCGATGACCGCCAGCCACGAGCGATCGCGGGCACGAGAGGTAGAACAGGGACGTGTGTGTGTAAACACACAAATCCCTGTTCTGTGAGGAGAGACAGATCGTGAGTTCCTAATAGCTAAGAACCATGATCTGTCATCCTCTCTAGTTAATCCCCTCCCCCTGCAGTTATAAACACAGTCAGGGAACACAGTTAACCCCTTGATCGCCCCCTAGTGTTAACCCCTTCCCTGCCAGTGACATTTATACAGTAATCAGGGCATTTTTATAGCACGATCGCTGTATAATTGTCAATCATCCCAAAAATGTGGCAAAAGCATCCGATGTGTCTGCCATAATTTCGCAATCATGATAAAAATTGCAGATCACTGCCATTACTAGTAAAAAAAATAAAAATAATAAAAATGCCATAAATCTATCCCCTATTTTTAGATGCTATAACTTTTGTGCAAACCAAACAATATACGCTTATTGCGATTTTTATTTCCAAAAATATGTAGAAGAATACATATCGGCCTAAACTGAGATAAAAATTTGCTTTTTTAAAAAAAATTGGACTATTTATTATAGCAAAAAGTACAAAATAATGGGGGTTATTTACGAAAGGCAAATCCACTTTGCACTACAAGTGCAAACTACAAGTGCAAAGTGCACTTGAATTTGCACTGAAAGTGCACTTGGAAGTGCAATCGCTGTAGATCCAAGGGGGACATGCAAGGAAATTAAAAAACAGCATTTTAGCTTGCACATGATTGAATGATAAAATCAGCAGAGCTTCCCCTTATTTCAGATCTACCCCTCAGATTTACAGCAACTGCACTTCCAAGTGCACTTTCAGTGCAATTTCAAGTGCACTTTGCACTTGTAGTTTGCACTTGTAGTGCAAAGTGGATTTGCCTTTCGTAAATAACCCCCGTTGTGTTTTCTTCAAAATTGTCGTTCTTTTTTGTTTATAGTGCAAAAAATAAAAACCGCAGAGATGTGTTTGGGTACAGCAGCGCATGACCGTGCAATTGTCAGTTAAAGTGATGCAGTGCCGTATCACAAAAAATGCTCTGGTCATTGAGCAGCCAAATCCGGGGCTGAAGTGGTTAAAGATGTCATAGCAATAAAATGGAAATAACTAGGGAACAGAAAGTTACTAGAATTAATGCTCTGTTAGTTAAGGGAAGAATTTGAACCCATTTTCATTTTGACTAAACCTAGTCACACAGTTGACCATTGCATTTTTGACCTGTCCAAAAAAGCTACAGCCACTGTATTTTTGGGGGGTTATGATGTCCATTATTATGTAAGTAATTGGCTGAGTTGTTTCCTTTTCTAGGAGATGGAGGCTATCCACAGTTTTATGAGAGCTTAGGGATCCCATCAGGCACCCCTGGGTTGAAACAGAACATTGCTATATTAATTCCTTGCAGAGTACCTGGGCAGTTGTGGAGACAATAATCGGTCTTCTCAATACCTGATTTCTATGCCTTGCCAGGCCTGGGGGTAAGATCCCCAGACCTTCTCAGAAGGCTCCAGGATTGTTCTGGCTTGCTGTGTTCTTTATAGTATCTACATTGAGCAGTATGAATCCTGGAAGCTGACTCAGGACACAGAGCCTGAGGTGCACCAGATGCCCATCATAACAAGCCAGAGCCCAAATGCTATACACGTGGAAGGGGTGAGCTGATTGCAGACTTGTTCACATATAGGTTTTGATAACAGCTCATGTTACACATTAACAAAAACAAACAACTTTTGGCCGAGCTAAATTAAAGATAGTTTATATATATTTGTACATTTATATCAGGGGCGGCCCATCCTTTAAAGGACGCACAGGCACAGCCCCCCCTTATCCATGATGCTGCCCCCCATATCCATGCATCTGTGCCACTTGTAGGAGGCCCGATGCACGAATTCCAATATAGGGGGTGTTTTTTTTGAAGCACTGATTAGAGCCAGAGGCTCTAAAAGGCTTCAAAATAGGGTGGGCTCAGGTGCAGAGAATGCACTTGGAGCCCACCCAGGTGTGTTACAATAGCGAATGAATATTCACTATTGTAACACTGATCCTCCTCTCGGCCAATCAGGAAGTGGGTCTGTGACCCGTCACCCAATTGGCTAAAAGGACAGGTGATCCTATTGGATGCCTAGGGGCAGGGTTGGAGATGCACAGCCAATGGAGGAAAGGAAACACTATCCACTGCACAATGCCTGCTGCCCACTGCCTGATGCCAGATGATTGATGCCTGATTCCCGCTGCTTGATGCCCGCCGCCTAGATGGGGTAAGTGCTGGACCGACCGGCAGACAGTGAGTGGGGGTTGTTTGCCGCTCCCCCAAAAAAACCTCCAGCCGCCACTGTATTAAATTCTAATATCTCTTTCTCTCTATCTCTAGTTCTCTCTCTCCCTCTATTATGTATTAGATTGTGTTGGGTGGAGGGGGGAAAGGGTTGAAACTTATTTAGGGTACAGGATAATATAAAGAGAATAGTTAAGTAAGACTGTAAATGTTATAAGTTTAACCACTTGCCGCCCGCCCACCGACAAATGACAGAGGGAGGTGCTGCTCTCGTTCTGGGTGGACGTCATATGATGGCACACCCGAACAGTCGCTCCCACGGGGGGCAGTGCAGTGATTGTGGACACGCCGTGTTGCTAGGACACGGCACAACCCCAATCTCTGTAAAGAGCTGCTAACGCGGCTCTTTAATCATGTAATTGGCTGTGTCCAATCACAGCTGGTCACATGTAAACAAGGAAGTGCCAGTAATCGTCACTCCTCGCCTCACACTGACAGAGTGTGTGGCGCGGAGAGCCGATCAGCAGCAGCTCCTCACAGGGGACAGTCAGAGATGTAATCAGGGCACTGATCATCAGTGCCCTGATTACATTAGAGCACCAGAAGTGCCAGCAATCAGTGCCCACCAGTGCCCACCAGTGCCAACAATCACTGCCCACCAGAGCCAGCAATCAGTGCCCATTAGTGATGCCAGTAAGTGCTGTCTTTCAGTGCCCATCAGTGCCGACTATCAGTGCTGTCCATCTATGCCCATCAGTAAACCCATCAATGCCCATCAGTAAAGCCCATCAATACCCATCAGTAAAGCCCATTAGTGCCATCCATCAGTGCCGCCTATCCATGTCGCCTATCAGTGCCCACCAGTGCCGGCTATCAGTGCCCATCAATGTCACCTATCAGTGCCCAGCAGTGCCACCCATCAGTACCGCCTATCAGTGCTCATCACTGCCACATATCAGTGCCACATATCAGTACCCATAAGTGGAGAATATTAGTGCCTCCTCATGAGTGCCGCCTCATCAATGCCAATAAGTGCCACCTCATCAGTGCAACCTATCAGCGCCCATCAGTGCCGCCTCATCAGCACACATCAGTAAAGAAGAAAAATTACTTATTTACAAAATTTACTGACAGAAACTAAGAAAAACTTTTTTTTTCAAAATTTTTATTTTTTTTTATTTTTTAGGAAAAAATTTAAATCCAAGCAGTGATTAAATACCACCAAAAGAAAGCTCTATTTGTGTGAAGAAAATTATAAAAATGTCCCATGGATACAGTGTAGCATGACCACGCAATTGTCATTCAAATTGTGACAGCACTGAAAGCTGAAAAATGGCCTGGGCAGAAAGGGGGTGAAAGTGCCCTGTAGGTAAGTGGTTAAAGAATAATCCAAAGGAGATAATAAGATATAATGAGAAATACAGGTATTTATACATACAGTATGTAAAACTTTTTATGCTTTTTAGGCTGTTACATCCTTGCATCTTAGAAAATCCTGGCATGTCCCCTGGAAAGATTGTTAGCACAGTCTGGATGCTGGCAATACAGATTTAGTACTGCTTGTGGTTCTAGGAGGAAGCCATCTTGATATCCGCATGTGTTTTGTGAAAGTAGATTTACTTGTGGTGCAAAGCAATAATGGCATCAAAGTCTTGCCAAAAAAACCCTGGCATGCTAGAGGTGGTTTGAAAGGAGAACAGCAAACTCACCATCCCTTTTCTTAGCTGTATTTCATAGTTTCTCTGTCTGGCCAGAGTCTACGACAAATACTGGATGTCCCCATATTATCCACATTTGTGATTGAGCCAAAACATTTTTATTGTGTTTGTTTTTTTTTGCACTTACAATAAAGTCAAATATATTTGTGTAGCGCTGGTAGATTTATGATCTACCATCTGGTAGGTAAATTTAGTGAATTGCTCGTTATAGGAAGTTAGATTTGCCTCTGTTCCAGCTTGGCTGACGTTGCATGTGGTTCCACATTGTGCCGGTGGGTGTCGTTGTCACCATCGGCGGGTGTTGGGAAGGCAACGTGTTGAAGCAGATGAGTGCTCCTCTCTCCCGGAGACAACTCAGTGAAGGTGGTCCTCCGAGTTGCATTCTGGGAGAGGGTATTTATGGGTCAGACGCCATGTTTAAGGGTTCGTTTTCAGCCACCTACTGGCCCTCCTGGCCGACAGGTATGTGTTAGAGTACCAGCTCGTGGTCCTCCGTTCCGGAGGCCCGCGTCGCTGTGGCGCGTGGGTGGGCCCAGAAGCCTGTCTGGGGCCTACCACAGCAGCCGAGGAATGGTCCTGAGCTGTCTATCCAGAGAGAAGAAGCTGGACAACCGAGAAGATCCTAGGGGAGGACCCGTCATGGAAGGATCATGCAGAGTGCTGGTCTGGAGAGGGGCCTGGTGACTCGGTTGGAGGACGTATCCTGAAGTAGTCTTATTACATGATACTGCCGGGTTGGCTTAGAGGTCCAAGTACTGTGTCTGACATTCATTGTGAACTAATACATCCTGTGGCAGAGGATCGTACGGGTTTATTTCAAGCAAGTCTGTGGCAGAGACTTTTGTTCGTGCTACGTACTTGCTGCTAGGCAAGTGAGAGAGGCCTATCCAGGTGAGCAAAGATCGTGTCCCACAAAAGGGGATTGTATTCAATTACAGTATTCAACTTTAAAGGATGTTCTAAAGAAACCTAAAGAAAGGTATTTGAGTTTCCCTGCGGTTTTCCTTCTGCCTCTTTCCTGCTACTTCCTTTGTTACTTGGTTCAATAAAGCATTGAAAACCTACTCAACTGTTGGTGCTTATATCATCCAGAGGTAAACTCAACGAAACCCTAGACCTGGTGCCGGTGAAACAGAGGTATCGAGAGTGAAGGTAACAGCCCGGTTAAACCAGCAGCTCCACCAAGAGTTAGTGCTACATTTGTATTGTGATTTCTCTAGTATTTTTTATTTTCTATTGGTCTTCGTGTGCATTATTGTGGTATTTTCATAGAGTATTATATTGATTAATGTGAATTCAGTATGAAAAACAAATTTCATTAAAATTGCCCATACACTCTCCAATCTGATTGTACAGCCTCTGTACATTCTACTTTAGACTTACAAAAACTATGAAAAACATTGCATTGTTTTTGAACTCATACTAAATAGTTGGTGGTAGCTGTATAGAGGATTGTACAAGATTGAATAGTGTATAGTCGTTTTAAGCCTAGGTGACATTAGCATAGTGTGCTAGACATAGTGCACTAAACTGAAGAAAACACAATTTATACAGTACTAGCTAAACATGGTTCATTTCTTCTCTTTCAGCACTGTGAGCTAAATGTGACAATTTACGTGATTCTCTCATCTAGGCACCTGAGCTGGGCAGTGCCAATTGACACATGTATATGTCCCTAAAACCAATATATTAAACAAAGATCATTCATCAACGAGAGGGCCTTTTCATGCAGCTTCCAGATCCACAGTTGAAAGAACACTAATCATTTTAATGCATGTACTGTAACAAAGCAGGATGATACGGTCCTCTGAAAATTACATCTTACCAAAAACATACCAAAAACCACATGAGGTTCATACTTCACTTAAAAAAACAATCAATGCTTTTATCCATGGTGGGCAGGAAAGTGAGAGCGGTGAATGTGCACCAACCTCCCCACTCCAACCACCACTAAAAAAAATGATGTGAGAAGTTGCAAAATTTATTGGAAGCTCCTTTAACCCCTTTGAGTCTAATAAATAAAATTAATTGAAATGCCTATGCACAGTTTTGCAACTTTGACATGAGTTATTAAAACTGTAATACTTTGTGCATCCAGGTGGATTTACCTTGTTTTTTTCACGACAAATCTGGCTTTCATTTGGTGGTAAATGGCAATAGATATCTCCTGTTTTTTTTTTTTATTTTCAAAGGAAAACTGACCCAAAATATTATTGTTATTTTTTTTAAAGATGTAGAACAATTTCTTGCTACTACCATAACCTTCCACCAAAGAATAACTCAAAATAATCTCCTGCTCCTGATGATCGCAGCGATACCACTAATGTGTATGTTAGTTTCTGTTTGTACCCATAGTACAGCCCAGAAACAATAGTACAAATTTTGTTTTTTATCCTACCTAAAACACAATGATGCTGGCACTGACACTAAATGACATTGATGCTAATTAAAAAAAAAAATCCTGTCAAAAGAAAAAAAACCCTGACCTTTAACCCTGACCTTGACCCAAACATTAACCCTGGCACTGACCTAGATCAAATCTTGATTTATGTGCAAACAGAGAGAAAATTTGGTGGGATTTTGTAGGCGCCAAGTAAGTAATTTTAAACAGACATCACAGCAATAAAAAAATATAAATGACATTTTATTGAACATAGACAAGGTTTAAAAAATTATTATGCTGGCTGTGCATAATTTAACAACATAGACAATAAGGGGTCACTCAGCACTTATAATACCTACATGTTTCGCCTGTTGGGGCTTCCTCAGGGGATATGTATTGAGGGACCAAGCTGGATATATCTCTAAGTAGAATAAACATACAGTTAGAGACCATCAACAATAGTAACTCGAATTATATAATCAAGAAGAAAAAAAAAGAGATGTTAGTGACTGTCCATAGCTGGGTAGTGTAACTGCCAACTGATAAATAGTTACCTGTTATAGAGATGCAACCAGGAATAGGAAAATGGACATTGCGCTGTACAGGAAAGGGTTTGGCCTGGGTGGGCCCAAATGGGGGCCGTAGGATCGTGTCTGCCGTATAAAGGAATAATGTGAATGGGATGGTGAAAAAGAAAAAGAAAAGAATTTGAAGAAGTGAGGGAAGAAAAGGGAGGGGGAAGGGGGGAGGAAGGGAGGGGGGAAGGGGAAGGAGGAAAAAAGGAGAGGGACGGGAAGAAAAGGTGGGATAGGAAAAGAATGAAAGAGAGGGAAAGCATAAAGAAAAGGGAGTAGGGAGGTAGAGCGGAAAAAACAGAAAAGAGAGGGGGAGAAAATATTTATATTTTTATTTCCTTATTTCTTTCTTTATTATTTATTTCATTTTCATTTTTATTTATTATTTTTCACAGTTGCCCTTCGCTATTTTGACAATCAATGCTATCATTATTCAATTACTCTCTACCAGCAATGTGATCGGCACTGCGCTATACTCCCCCCCATTTACATATATTCAATTTGTTTATCCGACCTTTTTCTTTATTCATCATTACTTCTTCCCATTCCTCCCACTCTTATCTATACTTTCCTTCTACCTTTCTTTCTCCCCCACGAGCTTGTGAGCGGAGATAGAGGATAGAGGCGTGCCCACTAAATGGGCTATGTCAGTTGCTCGAGCGCCCGCCCCCCTCCTTCTCCCCACACAGCCTGTGCCATCTTACGGGTAATGTAGTCCTCTACTCCCATTCTCATGTGTCTGTTCGGCAGACACCTGATCGGCATGCAAGTGTACTTAAACCTCTCTCACTACATCACATTTAGATGACGGACAGGCTACCACTTTGGTGTATCCTTCTGCACAAGGTATTTCTCACAACTTTTCCTCTGTTGCCATTCCTTCCAACATAAATCTGCTGCTTATTGTTTTTGACCTTCCCTCTGAATTCATTTGCTTTGTCTGTATAACTATGCTGGTTCATGTGAACCACTCATTAAACATAAGTACCTGTTACCATCTTTTAGAGGAACCTTTCCTCCCACCTTTCATTTGGTAGGTGGTTATAGACGATCTGTATACAGGGTTTTGGCTTTGTCCTATATGGACGACCAATATAAGTGACAGTATTTACAAATTGTCTTCCTTTCTGAATTAACCCTATTTTAATATTACCCTTCCTCCCCCCACACACTTCTTTTAATCAGTATTTATTAATACAGACATTCATTATTGGCCCTTCTTTTCCTCAATCAGATAAACTTCCTATCTGGCAGCCCTTGCTTCCCTTTAAACTCAATTGGTCCTGTGTAAGTATGTCCTTTCTCTGGTTTATTTAATGCAGTTTTATCACCGCATTACTTCATCTTTTTTCACCACCAATATCCCTTGGCTGCACTTATTCACATTTCACCCTATTATTTATTTTTTCACCTCCACACCCCTCACCCCCTCTCCCTGTGGCCCTTTTTCCCTCTCCCCTCACATCTTCCCCCCCCACCCTCCCACACCCCCCTTCCCAGTTTCTTCCATTTTCCCTTGTTTCCATCCCTCTTTACTCTTCATCCCCCCTCCTTTCCTTCTATCTTTCCCCCCAATCTTTTTTCTCCCCCCTTTCTTTTCTGCTTTTTCCGCTCTCCCTCCCTACTCCCTTTTCTTCATGCTTTCCCTCTCTTTCATTCTTTTCCTATCCCACTTTTCTTCCCGTCCCTCTCCTTTTTCCTCCTTCCCCTTTACCCCTCCCTTCCTCCCCTTTCGCCCCCTCCCCCCTCCTTTTTCTTCCCTCACTTCTTCACATTCTTTTCTTTTTCTTTTTCACCATCCCATTCACATTATTCCTTTATACGGCAGACACGATCCTATGGCCCCCATTTGGGCCCACCCAGGCCAAACCCTTTCCTGTACAGCGCAATGTCTGTTTTCCTATTCCTGGTTGCATCTCTATAACATGAAATATATTATGTAGCAGCGCTCAAATCCATGGGTATAAATGTGAAATAATAATAATATATATATACACACATATGTGTGTATAATTCATCAATAAAAATTAAATAAAAACAATAATCAAAATAAAAATAGTCCAATGCTATGTAAAGGAAAAAGTCTGTAGTATATAAATCATCCGTGATCTGGATAGATGTGGGAGCCAGAGGGATCTCTGTAGACGCAATACCCAGGGCAGTTTCCTGTTGAGTGAAGTCAGCTCTCCATAACAGTCATAAAAAATCAAAGAGAAAGTGCCTCTTAAGTATCAGTGTTTATTTGAGTATAAAAAGCATACATAAGTACTTACATATGGGCTGGTGAGTAACAGCTTCCAAGGAGAACTGATATCAGTATCGTCAGACATCCATGTGTGTGTGTGGCTAGATGGAAGCCTGGGCGGATGGCCGCGGACCTCCGCTCGGAGACGCCGGCTGTTTGTGCGGTAAGGCTGGATAGACACTTACGCGTTCCAACGGGGTCACGTGGGTAATGACGTCACTCGGGTAGTTCTGGTTGACAGGGATCCACTAGGCGTTTCTGAGCATGCGCGAAGCTCACAGTGGGCATGCGCGCTCCTTTATCAAGTGTACATAGGACGGAAAGCAAGGAAGCTTAAATAGCTCTGTGTAAGGGACAGGTGATAACTTGAGCCAATTAAAGGGAGAGGGCGTGTATGTGAGAAAGAATAACGATAAGAAGAATGAATTCTCTATGGATAACAAAATAGTATACTTAAAAAAATAATGGAACTTATCACAAGATATACAATATAAAAATAAGAGTAATAAAAATAATGATAAATGGATGAAAAATTATTATATCAAACATTAATAAAAATCAAAAAATGCTAATTAAAAAATACATAATGATAAATACGGTAATAAATGATACACGTAAGAAGTTTTGTGTTCTATTATATATGTTACTCATATAAATAAATACTAGTATGCCATGTATGACAATAAATTGTCTGGAATAATTAAATAAAAACTAAAAAAATTATAAAAAAATATATATATATATATATATATATATATATATATATATATATATATATATATATATATATATATATATATATATATATATATATATATATAAAAATAGAAAAATATTAATGAGAAAATCTTCTTAAATGTCATATGATGGAGGGTCCTCAATTGAATTGTAGTGAAAAAAAGGCTATCATAAATGGACTGATACCAGATATTGTAAAAACCATTAAAACTAATAAAAGTTAGGAAGGGGGGCATAAAGCATATATGTGGACTCACAGCACATATGTGCAACATGTGTTCTTATGTCATTACAGTATATCAATATAGGGAAATGAGATACAGATAGTTACACATTGGATTGTTATAGTAATATAATAAATTATAATAAATTATATAGACCTATTTTATATGATAGTATTATAGCAATCTCTATAACAGGTAACTATTTATCAGTTGGCAGTTACACTACCCAGCTATGGACAGTCACTAACATCTGTTTTTTTCTTCTTGATTATATAATTCGAGTTACTATTGTTGATGGTCTCTAACTGTATGTTTATTCTACTTAGAGATATATCCAGCTTGGTCCCTCAACACATATCCCCTGAGGAGGCCCCAACGGGCGAAACATGTAGGGATTATAAGTGCTGAGTGACCCCTTATTGTCTATGTTGTTATATTATGCACAGCCAGCATAATAATTTTTTAAACCTTGTCTATGTTCAATAAAATGTCATTTATATTTTTTTATTGCTGTGATGTCTGTTTAAAATTACCTACTTGGCGCCTACAAAATCCCACCAAATTTTCTCTCTGTTTGCACATGTTATTCAGGGATGGTGGCACCCTCCTTCTGACATTGTCACCTCTCCATGCCAACCAGCAAATCTTAATTTATGTTTTTTTTTTGTTTATTATTATTATTATTATTATTATTATTATTAATATTTTTTTACACACTTTTTTTTCCCTCTGCAAGTATCTCTCTCCTCCATTCATAGAGAGAAAAAACATGGGGGTGGGCATTACAGAGACTGATCACTGTGGTAGCCAATCAGAGGCTATCACAGTGATTGGGTGACCTGGAATCAGGTGTTCCAGGTCCCAATCATTAGTACGGGGCCCGGGGATCTCGTGGGGGAGATACACAAATATGCGACCCCCACAGAAAAAAGCCCAGTCTAGTGGGGCCACATATTTGTTGTGAGATTGGTGTCAAGGGGTTAAAAAAGGGGAGCATGAAATCTTCACATATCTAGGGAAAATACATAGTTACATTGTTAGTCAGGTTGAAAAATTCTAGTTCAACCAATAAAAAAGAAAAAAAAATCATACAATCCCATATACACAATCCTATACCCACAGTTGATCCAGAGGAAGGCAAAAAACCTCAGCAAATCCTAATCCAATTTGATACAGCAGGGGGAAAAGTTGTTTCCTGATACCCCGAGAGCCAATCGGATATTCCCTGGATCAACTTTACCTATAAAAGTTAGTACCCAGTTATATTGTGTACATTTAAGAAAGAATCCAGGCCTTTTTTAAAGCAATCTACTGAGCTGGCCAGGACCAGCTCTTGAAGAAGTATATTCAACATTTTTATAGCCCTTACTGTGAAGAAACCTTTCTGTATTTGGAGATGAAATCTCTTTCCTCAAGATGTAAAGAGTTCCCCATTGTCCTGAGTGATGACCTTAAAGTGAATAACTCAACAGTAAGTTTACTATATGGATCCCTTATGTACTTAAAGAGGACAAGGAACATGCTGTAAGTACTCCTTAATAATTATTTCATGAAGGTGTTCAATATAAACACAAACACATCAACAATTCCTTTCATTGAGAGAGGGAAAGATGCATCCATAACTGACATATTCCTACAGAAGTCTAAACATATAACCGGGGGGGGTGGCTTTCAAATAAATGTAAAGCATTTTTCCGGTGTTAGCCATCAGTAGGGTTAATATTCTGCTAACTGGATTACATGGAGGCTAATTTAAACACAGACGACCAGAGAGTGTTGCTAATTATGTACAAGTCCCATGATCTACGAAAGTTATTTGAGAGATTCCAAATCAATCCCAGAGTTTGTATTACTCTACCAATGGGAGAACCATTGTGGAAAAGTTGTGAATTTGTATTAGTCATCATCTATTACAGAAAACATTAAATGTTTTATGGTAAGAAAATTACTAACGCATGTAGCATAAGATCAAGCAACAGGTGCAATAATGCATGCACTCATATCCAGTATTGGTAGTTACAAATGCTTTAAAGATCAGTAGCATATCACAGATGTACATATGAACATTTTCACATTTATCATCAGGTCATCCCTCTCCATGGGCACACTTGCAATTTTCAGAAGATGCATTTTCATCAGTCTTGCTATTAAACCAGGGCAATAGAGTACAGCATATGTTTATTTTTACACTACTGGTTGATAAACTAAGACTCTTTTATTGTTTTGAATTAAAATGTAGCTCACTTAGTAAACCATGCTAGGACTTTAATGAATAGCACAAGGCTTACAGGTGTCACGGCTGCTCCACTGGGTTACACGTATTATTACATTTTTCATTTTTGTGTCTATAATTAACGTGCAGGGACAAAGGATAAGATACATAAAACTGACATCAGCATTTATCATCATCTGGAAGCATAATATCTAAAATCTAGCTTTGTTGCTGCTCTTTACAATAAAATGCAAGCAACTACAGTATGCTTGTTTGTTAATTTTAGGTTTTAGTCAAGATGTAATGGTCAGTCTGCTCATGCTACCATTAGGATTGTCGTTTTATAGAACTTTCAGCCAGATTAGAGTTTGTATCCAAAAATATACAAGACTAACTTTTACCAAACATCTGCTTTAGCATCCATGTATGAATGTTGTCAATTAATCTAAAGACTATACTAATAAAATGCACATGCTACACAATACGTTGCTGCTTTACAATCAGCCACAAAATGTCTGCTACTTCTGTGAGAAGGTGACAGTTACACTTTAAATCAAGCCACTGCATAGAGGTATCACATATTAAAAGGTATCAAGGTGACTGCCACCGTGAAGCCATTCATGGATGTTTAAATGGCTTTTCACACTCTGTCCAGAGTCATTTCAAGAAAAGGGAAATTTTACTCTTCACATGTAATAGGGTAGATTTGTACATTATTACAACTGTGGGAAATAATGAACAACTTTAGAAGCTAATGAATGTTATCGTCTCTCTTTCTATAATTATTTTCTCTTTATTGACATCATTCTCAAAGTGCCTCTTGACAGTAAAAACAGCATCTTGGGGTTTAAATGTGACCAGAATGTAATGATATCTAAAAGAAAAAGAAGATATCCCCCGTGGGGTTTTAAAGCAGCAAAAAATTATGAGAATAGGTTGTTACTTGAAAAAGTTT
This sequence comes from Lithobates clamitans, assembly GCA_037952925.1. Taxonomy (NCBI): domain Eukaryota; kingdom Metazoa; phylum Chordata; class Amphibia; order Anura; family Ranidae; genus Lithobates; species Lithobates clamitans. The sequence continues at coordinate 1,284,474 of JBBGZY010000079.1, forward strand.
TTTTATTAATGGAACGTAACCATAATGGTTAAAATAGGAGCTGTGCTACAGGAGATAACACAAATGAAGCTGGCACAAGTATTATACAATAATCAAGCGCTAAATAGGGTGATAATCCTGACGCGTTTCGACCCCGTTGGGTCATCTTCAGAGGATTGAGGCGCTGTGACAAAATTTGCATATTAGAGTTCATGGATATGACCATAAAAATATAATATAATATATATATGTTTAACAGTATAATTACCAATCACATTGTGTTTGAGCAGTTTCTCCTGAGCTTATGGTTCTCCGACGTCTCCCCCACCGGGTCCCGACAAGAGTCCCCGGCCGTCCACCACGTCAACAGGGGAAAAGGGGGGGTTTTAATCGTCCATGCGTGTCTTACAAGGAGTCACACCAAGTGGATATTTCCCAAAACTGGGGAGGAGTGTGGGGGCAAGCGAGCGAGACCCGCAGCCAAAGCATCAAACAACAGACAACTGTACCATCAGTGCGTTCGGTTTAGCACGGATAGAGATATATGTATCATGTGTCATTTTTTGAAAAAAAGAGAGAGATAACTCTGTAATTTATTTAATTAAATATTTGTTGGATGTTGTCTGTGCTTGTTAGGGTCAGCGATGTAAGAATATTCCCATAGTGGTGATGGTAACAAAAGGGGGGGAGAGGAAGGGGTTAACAAGGGTACGTAGGACTGTATATAGATATCAGTATATCAGAGTATGTAATGTAATAGGTAAATAGTGGTGTCTATGTGTTGGCCGTGAAACAGGTGACAAAGTAGGGTGAGAAAATAGGAATGTAAAGAAAAAGACAAGTGTGGGGAGAACATGTGAGGAAAGAAGGGGACGGGCAGACTAGTAGGGGAAAAAAAAAAAAAAAAAAAAAAAAAAAAAAAAAACCAGGGGAAAGGAGGGGATGGGAAAGAAAGAACGGGAAGGAGGGGGGATGGTTAAGGGGAGAATGGGAAAAAAAAAGATCAGGGAGTGAAGGAAAAAAGGCTTAAGAGGAAAAGATCCAGGGGAAAAAAAAAAAAAAAGGAACAGATAGGTGAAGTGTGAGGATAGTGCAGGTGGGGTGATGCATGTGAGTGGAAGGGAAGCATGGGAGTGGGGAAATGGGAAGGTGCAGTGCAAGGGGCCAAATAAACAATCAAAAAGCAGTGAAAGCAAAAACATAGGCAAAAAACACAATCCAACCGTGTATATGTGAGAGATGGGTGTGTGTGATAGTGTACTGAAAAATGCATGGGTGCTGGAAAAGGGGTCATGAGGTGTCAAGGTGGGAAGAAAATGGGACAGAAGTGAGACAAAAAAAAAAAAAAAAAAAAACACACAAGGTGAAGTGCCATAAAGGTGGACATGTATTGAGGGTGGGTAGAATCGGATGTGAATTGTACAAGATAGTATAACTAATCACAGTGGGAAGGAATGACGTGACAGAGACCCACAATACAGGGTATGTCAGGTCCAACTCATCAATGTGTTCAGATACTGGTGATTACCTGTCTCCAGAGTATAAGTCAGTTGGTCAGTCTGATGAAACAGTAGGAACTAAAAGCAGATCCCCCAATCTGCTTGGTCATTATAAATAAAGTGCTGGCCGCTGATTGGATGCCTAATTAGGCTGCAGGTGCATGCAAGCTGTCCCCACCCCTCCTCCTCCTCCAGCAGGGATTAACCCTCCACATGTGGCTCCCCCGGCGTTCAGGAAGATAAATATCCTGGCACAGCCGTCACACCCGCCGTAATAGCGCGATGTCGCGACGTCGCACGCACGCAGCATCGCGTGCCCACAACGCCGCGGCATCCGGATGTGATCCGGAACGCCGCTGGCAGGAAGTGATACACCCAAGGGTGCAGAAAGGAGGCACGGGCCCCTTGATTGTGCCCCCCATCTTTTCCTGCCAGGAAGAGACGCAACGACGAAGCCCCCATCCCCAGGACGGGTCCACGGCCCATGGGACCCACATCGGGCTCCGGAAGGGAGAGAAGCAGGGGAACAACACAATGCAGACAATATGTAACAGGATTATAGAAACCTATAAATTACATTCTAGTGTACAAAGATCTAGAAAGCTGTGGGTGGTTGGAATGCATTCGAGGCAGCCATGGGCTACCTCCATTGGATTTGACAAAAAACGTACATGTGATGCTCCAGATGGTAGGGGTTGTCATTATAGCAGAATGAAAATACTAGCCAATGTATTGTAAACATGTTAAGTGCGCCTGAGGGGGCGCACTAAAGTGTCCAGTATTATGAAAGATTAGTGAAAACAGGGGAGAATAACAGATAATTTTATCCGATCTCACCTGTCATAAAATATTAACGTGTAATTACATGGGGATAGTCCAATCATCACCTATACATATACATTGGCTCATCCTGTAAACAATGTAACACAATACTTATTCAGTAGAAACAGTCACAATAAAAGTATTACAAGAATGCACAATTCAACCAGAATCATCCCACAGCTCATATCTTAACTCGAGTGTCAAAAAGTAGGGGGAGGGGTGTTTAACCACCCAATATTCGAGAAAAGGGGAGAGACACATACTGAGAAGATATAAAGTGCTGCACACCCCGATTAATGTCAAAAAGAAAAAGAAGATATCCCCCGTGGGGTTTTAAAGCAGCAAAAAATTATGAGAATAGGTTGTTACTTGAAAAAGTTTTTTTATTAATGGAACGTAACCATAATGGTTAAAATAGGAGCTGTGCTACAGGAGATAACACAAATGAAGCTGGCACAAGTATTATACAATAATCAAGCGCTAAATAGGGTGATAATCCTGACGCGTTTCGACCCCGTTGGGTCATCTTCAGAGGATTGAGGCGCTGTGACAAAATTTGCATATTAGAGTTCATGGATATGACCATAAAAATATAATATAATATATATATGTTTAACAGTATAATTACCAATCACATTGTGTTTGAGCAGTTTCTCCTGAGCTTATGGTTCTCCGACGTCTCCCCCACCGGGTCCCGACAAGAGTCCCCGGCCGTCCACCACGTCAACAGGGGAAAAGGGGGGGTTTAATCGTCCATGCGTGTCTTACAAGGAGTCACACCAAGTGGATATTTCCCAAAACTGGGGAGGAGTGTGGGGGCAAGCGAGCGAGACCCGCAGCCAAAGCATCAAACAACAGACAACTGTACCATCAGTGCGTTCGGTTTAGCACGGATAGAGATATATGTATCATGTGTCATTTTTTGAAAAAAAGAGAGAGATAACTCTGTAATTTATTTAATTAAATATTTGTTGGATGTTGTCTGTGCTTGTTAGGGTCAGCGATGTAAGAATATTCCCATAGTGGTGATGGTAACAAAAGGGGGGGAGAGGAAGGGGTTAACAAGGGTACGTAGGACTGTATATAGATATCAGTATATCAGAGTATGTAATGTAATAGGTAAATAGTGGTGTCTATGTGTTGGCCGTGAAACAGGTGACAAAGTAGGGTGAGAAAATAGGAATGTAAAGAAAAAGACAAGTGTGGGGAGAACATGTGAGGAAAGAAGGGGACGGGCAGACTAGTGGGGGAAAAAAAATGTAATGATATCTATTTGGACAGCTATCAAAGCGATGACATAAAATGACAGGTATTTTGTTAGTGTTAAATAAGGATCTCTTTTCTCTTTAGACAGGTGACAATCACAATGACTAAATAGAACCCAACACTCATCAGCAGGATATATGACAGCTTGAAAATAATTCAAATATGTCAAGTTCCAAGCCAGAAATATGTTATATCCATTACATTAGGATACAGTGAAGCATGACATTTTATATTGATTCATGTCATTTCACATTGCATACCTTTGCATCAAGCTGTGTCAGAAGAAGGAAAAAATGCATCTTCTCTAAGATAAAACATCTGAAGAGCAAATGTCACCGCTTAAAATAAACAGATAATTACATACATTGATTTCAAGAGAACCTGTGCAAGGAATACAGATTTTTATTTAGCTCAATTACTTTTAAATCCCTCTGCAACATTTTAAAATACCAAGTGGCAATCAATCATTTTATATAAATAGATAATTCAATTGAGTTAGCATCGCTATAAAATTAGTATTAATAAAATATAATGATGATGGTAATAATAATAATAATAATAATAATAATAATAAGAAGAAGAAGAAGAAGAAGAGTTCACATGGATGCACATTCTTAGTTAAAAAGGATTGTATTTTGCAAAGCTGCAGGTCAAGTAAAAATGAAGCAAATCTCTAGTGAGAGCATTGAATTTCCTGAATCAATCTGGCCACTAATGAACCCTGGCCATCAAAGATAGATATACCATTTCTGGTAAGGAAGGCATCCAATCCACTGTTATATTGCTTTACTGTATAGGTCAGATACACCATTAGCTCTAATTAGCAAAGAATTTGACATCTCAAAACGCATAGAATATACTATCCGTATATTGTAACCCTAAGATTGTCAAAATATGAGGTATTTATGCATTTAGGTGTACATTTAAGTAGTGAACCCCTACCTGCTATTATTGTTGCTAGTATCTTATTTCTGTGTCGATCAGAATAGTATTTAACAGAACATCCGCACTTTATTAGGTATTTTTCTTTCTGCATTTTGTTTTTTTACTGATAATGTACTTTTGACCGATTTTTTTACTGATTCCTGCTTATGTTCAAATAAAACCAATATATGAGGTTCTGTAGCTTAAAGTTTGGTATACACAAGTAGAGATGAGCTGGTACTCAAAAACAAACTTGGATCAACAACACAAGGGCAATATATACTTACAGTATATAAACGTGGGAATTGCAAGCATTACAAATTACACAATTCTAAATATAACGAGAATCTAGGATATGCATTGATACATTACATGTTAGGTATTCTAAAGCATCTTGATGTTTTAGCATATAGGCTGGTTTTGTCCATGCATTTACCAAGAACTGATACTCTGCTGAAGAAGTAAATTTCCTTTATGAAATGTGTAGAGATTTGCTACACTTGTAGGAAATAAAAATGGAAGTTGTATTACTTGAATGTGTTATTTAATCAAGTATGTGCTAAACTATATGCAGAACGCCTAGCTATGATAAATATTTCCAGCCTTGTGTAGCACCCTGTGGATTAGTCAGGGATGCTCCTCACAGATTTACTTTCCAGGAGTAGTTACCTTAGTCAATTGTTAAAGATCCATTGATTTCTCCCTAAGTTTGACCTTATTGTACTTTCCTATTCTACACCACTAGGTGGCCGGGCACTTGATAAAACTAGATATGAGAAGGACAACTCAAGGTCAGGTTATGGGTATATGGGGTATCTCAGCCAATGGGCAGGGGTTTCCTTGAATCATTTGGCCTGCTGGGAGAGCCTATGTATTTGGGTGGAGTCAGGTGATCTATGTTCTGTGCCACCTGGACGGCTGTCTGGGTGGATGTTTGTTGTATGCCCCGGACTGTTAGGCTGGAGATTGGGTGATTGGGCTGTGTGAAGGCCTATTCAGAAGTAAGAGGGCAGTGCAGGGTTGGGATTACAGCTTACAGTCTAACCAGAAGTGCCGGTTCTGCCAGCCGGAAAACTTGTCGTGGTCGGAGGTAGAAGGAAAGCTGTCACTACTAAGGAAAAACCACCTTTACCAGGGACCACAGTGAGTAACTGAAGGAAGTACCGGAGCAGCATTCTCACCGAATGGGCACGGTGGAGAATCGAAAACTTCAGGTGGTGATCAAGTCAGGGACCCAACTAACGGAGGTGACCCTTGCAGAGCAGCCTTGTGAGTCAAGCCAGGGACTGAGCTGGTTAGGAGGAGTGAAGCTTGAGAAGTATCTGGAGTGTTAAGCTAGGGACCCAGCAGGGAAGCAGTATAGGTGATGCTTGAGTGAGATACCAATGCATAGCTTTGAGGAGCTCCAGGGATTCGGAGTCAGTGAATCAGAGGGTCCAGTAAGAGACGGGGAGCTCAAGGGGCTGAAGATCTACAGGTAGAAGTTGTAGTGAAGCTGAGAGGACTGTTACAATTTGTGTTAGGAACTGTTAAAGACTGTTACCATAGGAGACAGGAATCCAGTACGTGCAGATGTGGCACCTTGCTGGGGCCTTTCCCTGCATGGCTGTCCACCTATTGAAGTCTCAGTCTGCCAAGTGAAATTGCAACTGCTTAAGGGTGTCCTGGCCCTAACCCTCTTTCCCTTATGAAGGAAAGATTGTGAAATAAATAAAAATTTAAGTGCATTCAAGAAGTGTCTGGCGCCCAATAAATTACACCTTGCACCCACTATGCCTCACAACCCACTACTTATAGAAGGGTGTCAGCTATCTTTGGCCTTAGAGGTCCTCATTAGACTGGAAGAGGCTAAAATCTTTGCTACATTTGGCGTCTAACATGGGGCTAGGTGTCGTCTTTGCAGCAGTCGCCCATAGCCACCGGCTTCAGCTCCATCGGGACTTTATCTGGCTCCGTGGGAAAGTGGCAAGTAACATTTATCCTTCTTATGGTCTGTGTTGTTGTGTATACCATCAAAGTGGGGAAGAACAAACAAGTCTCATTGCTCATGGGAAAGAACCAGCCTGGTCTTTTGACACTTTCCACCATCATTGTGAGGGTTAATGCAGGCCCCAAAATGGACTCCATTACAGTTTTGGCACACCACAGCAAGAAGAAGGCAGACGCCAAAGTTCCCAGGAAACATTTGCACCAATCTTTTGGCAGGGGGAGGAGCTCCCCCTCTGCAGAGGAGGATAAGGGAGTGCTGCCATGTGTGTATGATTGTGGATTAGTGAAGAAGATGGGGCAGTTCTGGAGCACGATGGAGAATTGGGCGATGTACCTTTCAAGGGTCGATTTCAATTGGAGTCAGTCGAAGGGTTTGCTGATTGACACCTAAATGCGGTATACAACAGAGGGTCAACTTGCCCTATACACAGTAGGAGGTTACGAGGCATTGGGGCTGATCTGTGAGAAGTGTTCTGGTCTGACCCCGCAGTTGAGGCCTTGGATCATGTGTGGATGCTGTGGAGAGCACCTGTTAGAGGTTGTCTCTATGAAATAGCCTCTGAGGATCTTGCAAGTAGATCAAGACAGGGACGTCGCTGTCCCAGCTGGGAGTGACATCCAGAGCCCATCAGTTGTCACCCAAATTGGGCAAGAAACTGCTACCATTGTATCGGTGACCATCCTAGGACCCAGTGCACCAGTCACCCCCAGAGGCCGAGGTCGGGCCCAGCCACTCGCTTCGATGTCTGAGATGCCTGAGAAGAAAATACCGGGGCCAGGTAAGCCAGTGAGAAGTGAGGTTGGTATGTCTGAGGGGGAGGTGATGCCAGCGGTTGCTAAAGGGGATGCCGGAGAGATGCTTGTGAGTGCGCCAGCCATACCTAACTGTATACCAGCTAAAGAGTGTCCTAGTATTACAGAGCCGGACATCCTGCCTGACAGACTACCTGAACCTGGGATTTATACCTTGTCCAGTAGTAAAGAGTGGAGTGATAGTGGTGAGGAATTAAAGGGGTTGTAAAGGTAAAAAATTTTTCACCTTAATGCATTTTATGCATTAAGGTGAAAAAACTTCCGACAATACCGCCCGCCCCAGCCCCCCCGTTTTACTTACCTGACCCCTCGAAAGTCAGCTGCTCGCTCCCGACATCCATTTCGCCTCTCAGCCTGGCCGCTGATTGGCTACAGTGGATGGATTGAAAGCAGCGCAGCCATTGGCTCGCGCTGCTGTCAATCACATCCAATGACGCGGCACGCCGGGGGCGGGGCTGAGTGATACAGTGAGCGGCTATAGCTGACGGCTGTATCACGGGAGCACGCCCGCAAGAACTAACCACCATGCAAGGGAGCTTGCATTAAGGTGGTTAGTTCTTGCGGGGAGGAGCTGAAACAGCCGCCGAGGGACCCCAGAAGACCAGGTTCGGGGCCACTCTGTGCAAAACGAGCTGCACAGTGAAGGTAAGTATAACATGTTTGTTATTTAAAAAAAAAAAAAAAAATCACCTTTACAACCCCTTTAATGGAGGGAATGGCAGAAGATTTCCAAGAATGCTGGATTCCTAAATTCACTCGCTATTGTGGTGGGGTGATCAGGACTGCATGCCCCATATGCAAGGATTTAAATCCGGTGTGGAAACCTTTATACCCTGCCCATGGAATCTCAGATAAGGAGGCAGAAGAGGCCGAAGAAGATAAAGTATCGGTGATGTAAAGTCACAATTATGTGCTGAACTTTGAAAACTGTATTTTGTACCGTTCACTTCTTAAAGGAAGAAAGGTTTCAACATTGACGGAGTTGCAAAAGTCTCACCGCCTTAGGAATTGTGTAAGTAAGTTTTTACCACCGAAACATGGCAAAGAATCGGAGGTTGGAGGCCCCATTCTTACTTATTTCAAGTCCAGTCATTGAACTAAAGTTAATAATGCTAATTTCACAAAGAGACATTAAACGTTTATCACTACGGTGAATGCTAAGGGGGAAACCTCAATCTTGCCCGATTCTGGCAATTGTTATGGAGATGCTAATGCCGTCTCTCTTGGGTATTATGAATGTGCATCTGTGGAGTTAAAGGACACTCTGCTGAAGTTACTCCAGTTTTCTTTCTTTGTGTCAAGTTCTTGGGGAAATACCGCTCAGTGCTGAATACCTGGGGCTACGACCGTAAAATTATTCTGGACAGCGTAATCCTCCGTAGGCCAGACAAGAAAGATGCCAAATATTATGTTGTCACTGTAAATGCCAAAGGGAAAGATGTAACACTGCCAGATCCCAGGTATTATTGGTGAAGTCTCATAAGTGAAGTGAAGCGATACTATTACTTTGTGGATTACAACTATGGGTTATGCGATGTCAAGGACTCTATGCTGTCAGCTATCTTGCACATCCATTTGAAGTGTTGTTAACGGAAATACCCCAGAAAGCTGTATTGCCAGAACTGTGCTGGACTGGATGCTACTGGCAATTACAGGAAATGATCATCTGAGACACGTTGGCTAAAAATTAAGGTTGTTGGGGTGTCCCACCCTGAAGAGAGATCTGTGAACTTCAGCAGATTGTTGGTTGCAAATTACAAAGAAAGTCTCTTTGTCTTTGGCTGCCAAGTGGGCAGACTGAAGATATTTCGGCAAGGGGACCTGTGTCCCAAGTGTGGTCCTTTGCATCTTGGCCTGACTGCCTCTTGCTTGAGATGCAGTCTGGAATGTAGTCCATTGGAGTAAAGTCAATGGGCTGTAACATGGCATGGACATTGAGTGTGTAGATAGTTAGAATAGGCTGTGATAAAGAAAAGACTGCCTATTTTCTTCAAATAATGGACTCATGTGCATATATCAAGACTGTTACTGATTTAACCACTACTGAAGTTTTATATTCATTAGGAAAGGAGTTATCATTCTCAGCGAGAATGGGGCCTGCTTTCATTATGTAAGAAATCTAGACATGTATAGAATGTTTTACACTTTCATGCTGTCCTCGGCTGAGGACCAGCCTGAATCACTGTGTACGTATTGCACTAAGGGGGTTATTTACGAAAGGCAAATCCACTTTGCACTACAAGTACAAATAACAAGTGCAAAGTGCACTTGGAAGTGCAGTCACTGTAAATCTGAGGGGTAGATCTGAAATGAGGGGAAGCTCAGCTGATTTTATTATCCAATCATGTGCAAGCTAAAATGCTGTTTTTTACTTTCCTTGCATGTGCCCCTCAGATCTACAGTGACTGCACTTCCAAGTGCAATTTCAGTGCAATTTCAAGTGCACTTTGCACTTGTAGTTTGCACTTGTAGTGCAAAGTGGATTTGCCTTTCGTAAATAACCCCCTATGTGTCATCTCCTTTACCTCTTCACCTCCTACTATGGCTGCACTTGCCAGAAGGATGGAAAGGCAGGTATCTGTGGACCAATCAGTAGCTGACAACTATATAAAAAATCAGAGAATAATACATGCACCCATCCATTCCCCCTCCTCCTCCAGGCTGCCTATGCATAAACTAAAGTACACAGGCAGTTTTCAATGCAACACCCCTGGGCTGGGAATACAATACTTCCAATGATGGAATGTTTTCAGGATGCCATGTTTCAGATGACAGAATGATCAGGGACACTTTTTAGGTTGAGATAGCCTCCTCAATTCTGAGACTGTCACCAGGAACTGGGTACATCTGGTAACCCTATTTTACAGTTAATAAACATAGGGGGTTATTTACTAAAGGAAAATCCACTTTTCACTGCAAGTGCACTTGAAAGTACAGTCACTGTAGATCCGAGGGGGACATGCAAGGAAAATAAAAAACAGCATTTTAGCTTGCACATGATTCGATGATAAAATCAGCAGAGCTTCCACTCATTTCAGATCTATCCCTTAGATTTAGAGCGACTTCACATCCAATTGCACTTTCAGTGCACTTTCAAGTGCACTTGCAGTGCAAAGTGGATTTTCTTTTCGTAAATAACCCCCATAGTGACACATGCCCTGTGAGTAGACTTATCCTGACAGCTTGTTCTCTGTCAATACATGTGCTAGCAGCACATCTGATGACCTCCCTGTGCTACCTTTCCATCTTCTAGTATAAGTTCTGCTGTACAGAGATTTGCAAAAGGCAAATACTAGACCGATTTCAGGTGCTTGCACCAGTTGCATTTATAAACTACATTTAATGATGTGTTAATGAATGAATAGATGCGTAAATGTATGTCTTCTATATCTGCCTGAAATTAAATTTTAATGAAAGGTCATATGCATTCTACAAAAAGCTTTTGCGCATTTATAACTGGTAAAGATTGACATTTAATAAAGAACTAGATCCTTTTAGATAACATCTACCTCAAACATAAGCATTGCAGTTGCATTTTAGATAATATGCAGTTTTCAAGGAAAATGTTTTTTTTTATTATTTTATAAGCACAACATCCTAGTACTGTACTAACACAAGCATTGACGATTATAATAAATATATGAATTTCTGCATGGAAAACTATCACCAATTAGTAAGAAAAAGACTTCATTGTGTCAATAAAATAATGCGTTTCATAAGGGTTGTATTCATAATCATTTTGACACACTTTGAGATGCAATTAAAAGAAATGTATGTCAGTGAAAGTACAGTGTTGTGCTGTTTTCATAGAGCATTAAATGTGTGAATGGTTGAAATTCATAGCAATGTGAATTCAAGGTTATTGCCACAACATAAGACATGTGTTTGTACCATACAGAACTCGCTATAATAGAAAGGGTTTTGCTTTATAATCTTAACATTGACCTTACAAAGATGAAGGTAAAGTCTGCAATTTATGACAAACTTTAGTAATTGTTTAACACTGGAGGAGCTTAACTAGATTTGCTATCGGGCGATCTCTGACATTTAATACACATAACTTAATTGTTACGATGTTTATACATTGCAGTCAATAATAGGAAAATATTTTATTGAATATGTTGCCTGTAAAACCCAGTATGACAGTAAGGCATAATCAAGGCAAAATCTATTATACATAAAATGTTTAGTTCAAAGTAGTAATAATAGGTTTATTTGTACTATTCAAAAATGAATGTGGAATTTACTTGAATAAAGTTGTGAAGAAAACATTGTTCATAGATCCATGTTGACATATTTAATAGTTTCAAGGTTTTATCTTCTGTAAGTGTATATGAAAGCATAGGCTAATCTTTGGGAAACAAAGGGGGTTATTTACGAAAGGCAAATCCACTTTTCGCTACAAGTGCAAACTACAAGTGCAAAGTGCACTTGAAATTACACTGAAAGTGCACTTGGAAGTGCAGTCGCTGTAGATCAGAGGGGGACATGTAAGCAAAATTAAAAACAGCATTTTAGCTTGCACATGATTGGATAATAAAATCAGCAGAGCTTCCCCTCATTTCTCCCCATCTTCTCATCTGTCCTAACACTGAACTTATCTGCTCATCTGCCCCACCACTGTAACCTCCTTTCTTATCTGCCCCACCACTACACCTCCTGCACATCTGTCCCACCAATGTACCCCCTGCTCTTCAGTCCCACCACTGTAACCCCCTGTACATCTGGCCCACCAATGTACCCCCTTTCTCATCTGCCCCACCAATGTACCCCCTTTCTCATCTGCCCCACCACTGTAACCCCTGCACATCTGCCCCACCTCTGTAACCCTCTGCACATCTGTCCTACCTCTGTAACCCCCTGCACATTTGCCCCACCTCTGTAACCCCCTGCTCATCTGTCCCACCACTGTACCACCCTGCTCTTCTGTCCCACCACTGTACCTCCCTGCTCTTCTGACCCACCACTGTACCCCCCAGCTCTTCTGTCCCACCACTGTAACCCCCTGCTCATCTGCCCCACCAATGTTCCCCCTTTGTCATCTGCCCCACCACTGTACCTCCCTGCACATTTGCTTTACCACTGTATCCCCATGCTCTTCTGTCTCACAACTGAATTACCTTCACATCTGTCCTAACACTGAACCCATCTGCTCATCTGCCCCACCACTGTAACCAGCTTTCTCATCTGACCCACCAATGTACCTCCTGCACATCTGTCTCACCTCTGTAGCCCCCTGCTCATCTGCCCCACCTCTGTCCCCCCTGTTCTCCTGCCCCACCACTGAACCCCTTCTCATCTGCCCTACACTGAACCCCCCTGCTCTTCTGGCCCAACACTGAACCCCCCTGCTCATCTAGCCTATCACTGAAACCCCCCTGTTCTTCTGTCCCACTGCTGAACCCCCTGCTCATCTGGCCCACCAATGTTCACCTGCTCATCTGCTCCATCAATGTTCCCCCTTTCTCATCTTGCCCATCACTGTACCTCCCTGCACATCTGCTCCACTGCTGTACCCCCATGCTCTTCTGTCTCATCGTTGAACCATCATCTGTCCTAACACTGAACTTATCTGCCCCACCACTGTAACCCCCTTTCTCATCTGTCCCACCACTGTACCCTCTTCTCTTCTGCCCCACCACTCTAACCCCCTGTAGACCTGTCCCACCACTGTACCACCCTGATTATCTGCCCCATCAATTTAGCCCCTTTCTCATCTGCCCCACCAATGTACTCCCTTTCTCATCTGCCCCACCACTGTAAACCCCCTGTATATCTGCCCCACCTCTGTAACCCCCTGCACATATGCATCACCTCTGTACCCCCCCTGCTCATCTGTCATACCACTGTACCACCCTGCTCTGCTGTCCCACCACTGTACCACCCTGCTCTTCTGTCTCACCACTGTAACCCCCTGCTCATCTGCCCCACCAATGTTCCCCCTTTCTCATCTGCCCCACCACTGTACCTCCCTGCACATCGGCTCCACTGCCGTACCCCCATGCTCTTCTGTCTCACTGCTGAACCATCTTCTCATCTGTCCTAACACTAAACTTATCTGCTCATCTGCCCCACCACTGTAACCCCCTTTCTCATCTGCCCCACCACTGTACCTCCTGCACATCTGTCCCACCACTGTACCCCCTGCTCATCTGGCCCAACACTGAACCCCCCTGCTCTTCTGGCCTATCACTGAACCCCCTTCTCTTCTGTCCCACTACTGAACCCCCTGCTCATCTGGCCCAACAATGTTCCCCTGCTCATCTGCCCTTCCACTGTGCCCCCTTGCTCTTCTGCCCCACCAATGTTTCCCTTTCTCATCTGCCCCATCACTGTACCTCCCTGCACATCTGCTCCACTGGGTGTGATTTTCATTGCGCTAAATACTGGCTCTGGCTTAAAGGGACACAGAGTGCAGGGGTTCAGTAGTAAGTGACACAAAGGTTCAAGAATAATTTCAACAAAGTTCCCAGAAGCTCAACAGTAATTACACAAACTGTCACCTGACTGTGGTTTTCTCAATCACAGTAAAATCCCTTCTTTCTGAGATTGATAGTGGCAACCAAGCGAGTCATCTTTCCCCAGATGGTAGGTGGGGCTAGAAGGACTGTGATTGGCTTTAGCAGTGGCCAATGACAGTCCTCCTCCTCCTGGAAACAGGGACCGCCCCCCCTAGCAGAACTGCACCCAATCACTTCCCCATCACAAAAGCTGAGGATCGTAGCTACAGCAAAGTTAGAGAACCTTAGAATATTTCCAATATAATCTTTTACAATGTGTGGGGGCACAGTGCCTTCCCCTCAGTGCAGGTGAATTGTGGGTATCTCTGAAATTGGAATGCATTAGTGTCTCACTGACACTTTCCTGCACTGCTCTGCTTATGAGGAGGGAGTTGAGTGTCGGCAAAAAAGGCTTTGCATGCCGGGGGTTGCCTACCCCTGTTATAGGGTGCCTTTTAGCACAATCACTGCCAGCAACCTGTGTGAGTGGTCAACTGGGAACACAAAGAATGAAAGGCACTGGTGTGAGGTGGGCATGTGAATGTTGACAGGGGTTATTCCCCAATAGAGACATCACTGAAACTAGACAGAGATTCAATTCTTCCTTTTCCACCCAAACAAAAAGGTTAATGCCGCGTACACACGAGCGGACTTTACGGCAGACTTTGCCCGGCGGATGGGATTTCCTCGGACAATTCAATCGTGTGTGGGCTCCAGCGGACTTTGTTTTCTCAAAAGTTGGACAGACTTAGATTTGAAACATGTTTCAAATCTATCCGACGGACTCGAGTCCGGCAGAAAAGTCCACTCGTCTGTATGCTAGTTCGATGGACAAAAAGCCACGCTAGGGCAGCTATTGGCTACTGGCTATGAACTTCCTTAATTTAGTCCGGTTGTACGTCATCACGTACGAACTCGACGGACTTTGGTTGATTGTGTGTAGGCAAGTCCGTTCATTCAGAAAGTCCGTCGTAAAGTCCGTTGAAAAGTCCGCCGGGCAAAGTCTGCCGTAAAGTCCGCTCGTGTGTACGCGGCATAAGGCTTGAGTTTGGCTAGGTAAACTGCCAAACAGCTCATTTGAGTTTTAGGGAAACTTATTATAATAGTACTCAACTTCTTATTAAAGCTCATCCCCAGGCAAACACACAAACACAGTTTTCGGCAGGAAGTGGTGGGAAATCTCTCCCCGGGACACACATTGCCAGAAACAGAAGCACCTATTTAACCAGTTCCTGACTGGCTCACATCAATTTATGGGGCAGAATGGCCCCCCTGTACAAAATTCCATACCCGTACGGGGTTTCCTTTAAGAGCTGCCAGAGGGCACATGGGCACCCACTGCACGCCGGGGGACCCGATGTGCATGAAACACACAATTCCTTGTGCTGTCAGAGGAGAGAAGACATGTTATTTGTTCCTAGTAAGTAGGAACAGTGATATGTCTCCTCTCCTACTCAGTCCAATCCCCATACAGTTATAACACACTGAGGGAACACACATTTAACCCCTTGATAGCCCCCTAGTGTTAACCCCTTCCCTACCAGTGACAGTTACACAGTAATCAGTGCATTTTTATAGCACTGATCGCTGTATAAATGTCAATGATCTAAAAAATTTGTCAAAAGTGTTCGATCTGCCCATCGCATTGTCACAATACCGCTAAAAATCGCAGATCACTGCCATTACTAGTAAAAAAAAATAATAATAAAAATGACATAAATCTTTCCCATAGTTTGTAGATGCTATAACTTTTGTGCAAACCAATCAATATACGCTTATTGCAATTTTTTTTTTATCAAAAAAATGTAGAAGAATATATGTTGGCCAAACTAATGAAGAATTTTTTTAAAAAACATTTTCGGGGAAAATTTATTATAGCAAAAAGTAGATTTTTCTTTTTTTTTTTTTTCAAAATTGTCACTCTTTTTTTATAGCACAAAAAATAAAAACCTCAGAGGTGATCAAATAGCACCAAAAGAAAGCTCTATTTGTGGGAAAAAAAGGATGCAAATTTTGTTTGGGTACAGCATTGCATAACTGCGCAATTACCAGTTAAAGCGACACAGTGCCAAATTGTAAAAAATGCTCTGGTCAGGAAGGGGGTTAAACCTTCCAGGACTGAAATGGTTAATAAAGAGGGGAAAACAACTTCTGACATTGTTTTTTTTAATTTTTATTTTTTTATAATATACTTTATTAAAAATGTTCTCAGCAAAACATTGGCTACAGACATACAGAGAGATGATAAAAGTAAGGGTTGGCCCCTTGATACAATCAGAAGTCTGGAAAAGAAAGCAATGTAGTGTAACTAAAAGTTTGTACGCAGGCAATACAGGAACGGTAAATGACTTAGGTGGTTAGACTTGAACCCAAGAACCAGGGTTTCCGTAATAGTTCTAACTTAAACTTGGTTTAGACTGAGGATTATCCTCTCCTTCCCCTCATGTATCACCCGCTTCGGCCCTGGAATGGGACTCAAAGGGGGGAGGGACAGCTAGGATAGGGGGTGTAGAGAGGAGGAGTCACATCTGATAGCGAAGCAAAACAACTCACCCTGCTCTAGTGTTAATGGGCAACATTGAGGAGGGGAGATAGATAGAAGCCCTGAGATTGGAGACAATGGATTAATTGTAGTTAGTCTGGGCTAGCAGAGAGAGTAACATGTTGACCATAGAAGACTAAAATGCAAATAAACAATAAGCAGTCAAGGAGAAATACCCAGGGGGTAGGGGTGGTGAGGGGGGAAATAAACCATAAATGTATAGCAGTTCTTATTTAGTAAAGTTGGGGTGTCCTCTTAACGTGGAGATATTCACTGGTGATGTAGGTACAGGGAGTACACCCACAGGTCAGACTCTGGATCAATGGGGAACGAGTTTGGGATTGTCGTGGCTTGATGTAGGTCGATGTGAGTAGTTGGAGATAGGTACCCAGGTTGGTCGTTGCTTGGGAGAGTCTTAGTGATAAAGGGTAATCATTTGAGCTGTAGACGAGAAGATAAGCTGGTGGATGACACATCAAGTTTTTCCTTGCGCAGGAGGGTTATGAGGTCTTGGTGGAAATCTAAGATGTTGGGTGGGTTGGCAGAGGACCATTTTCTGAGACTGGTGCCCCTGGCCATCATGAAGCAGGTTGACAGCCAGACCTTGTTTCGTTGAATGATGGCTTATTGTCCTTCCGGATCCTTTGGAGAGACAGAGTTTAGGTTGCCAAATAGCAAGGGGAAGACATCTTTCGTTGGAGATCACCCTGTAACCACTGCGGCAAAGTGCTTAAATGGATTCCAGAAGGAGGCGATATGGGAGCCTAACCAGAGTCTGTGGAGCAGAGACGGCTTCTCCTGTCCACATAGGGGGCAGAGGCATTTAAGTGGTTGTTGTGGAGAGGGCAGGTGTGGTATATAAGCCAGATGCATTATCTTGAACTGTTGTTCTCTCCAGAACTCATTGGTAACTAGAATGCATCTGGAGTTGAAACCAGCCAAGATGTGGGTCACGGCCTCTGGGGAGTTTAGGTATTTATTCCAGGAAGCTACTGAAGTGGATGGGAAAGGCTTGCAAATTCATAGTTTGTGTATTTGGAGCTTTGTGAGATCCAGTCCATACTTACTCTTAGCAGACAGGAAAGATTATGAACCTTTAGGTTGGGGAGGTTAACTCCCCCCTCACTTCTCGGGAGAAATAGTTTGTGCAGAGCCTGTGTCATAGAAAGCTTGATAGTGTTTTATATCATTTTTGTATGTCGCAGTAAAGGAATTGTTTGGAGGGAGTAGAGGAGTCTGGCAAAGCCGTTCATTTTAAATAAGTGGCATCTCCCGAGAAGCGAGATGGGGAGATCCATCCATGTCTCTAGTTCACCAATGATTTTTGAGATTACCGGGGTAAAATTAAGCTGGTATAGACAAGAGGGTGTTTTCCCAATTTTATTACCGAGATAGGTGATGTGGGAGTTTGCAACAGAAAAGATCAAGGAACCAGTCCAGGATGGGGGCCTAGCGTGAAGTAAGGGGAGAATTTCACTTTTAGAGAAATTGATACGCAGACCAGAATAACTCCTAAAGCGTGTGAAGAATTATTGGATAGTATTCATATCTGAAGCTGAGTTGGAAGTGAAGAAAAGAATGTCGTCTGCGAAGAGTGCTAGTCGCAGATTTTGTTGGCCTACATGTACTCTGTGTAAGGAGGGGAGAGAGGATGTGGCGGCAGAGAGGTTCTATGGCCAGATTAAAGAGAAGCGGGGAGAGGGGGCAACCTTGTCTGGTGCCTTTGTGCAGTTTAAATGTTTTGGAGATGAGGCTGGCTGCTACAATATCTGTTGTGGGATCTGCAGACATAGTAGAGATTTCATGTAGAAAGGGACCCGAAAATCCGAAATGTTGCAAAGCCATTGATAACCATGTATAACTGACATTGTCAAAGGCCTTTTCCGCATCAAGGGAGATTATGGCAATATCGCTGTTGGGGTTGGTCTTTGCATGTTCAAGGACTGTAAGTCCTTTCCGTATGTTGCGCGATGTGGAGCCTTGGGTGAAGCCTGGCTGGGGTGCATTAGGGTAGGCCATGACTTTAGAAAGGATTTTAGAGTCCAGGTTTAAAAGGGAGATTGGTCTATAGAGCTTCAAAGGATCCTTACCCTTTTTGGCTATTAACTTTATGTGGGCCTGGTATCTGGACAGCAAATAGTAGTCCCCTTTTAAAATCTTCTGATAAACAGTTTCTAGTGAAGGGACCACCGTGTGTTTCATCAATTTATAGAATTAGGGGGTGTACCCATCCGGGCCTGGGGCCTTCCCATTTGCCAGCATAGATATTGTCTTGTGAATCTCCTGCTCAGTGATCGGAGAGTTAAGATTGGAGAGGAGTGTAGGGTCAATTTGTGAATAGAGAGGGTTGCCTCGATCAGTTAGATCTAGAGGTAGGGGCGGGTACCATCATCCTTTGAAGTGAACTATTGGAGAAAAACACCTGGGGCTGCTCCAAGCATGCTGGTTTAGAAAGGAATTAAGACTATCACGGTACCCATAGATAAAGCAGGGAATTGTAATAAAATTAACAATTTATTTAATTTTATTTTTAAAAAAAAGGACATGATTAAAAGCAATTGTACATAAATTGATAAACAGTTAATTACAACTGTACATGGTAAATACAAATGGTTCCAAAGGAACAGGTGAACCCCACTGGTAGTAAGGGGAGCTGAGATGTATGTCTTGATGTGGTCCTCCTCCTACAGTATAGTCGCTTCCTCGGGAGTCAATGACACTATCTATAAGGTAAGTACATTCTCATAGTTGCATAATCAAAAATCAATAAAATATTTCATGACAAAAAACAAAACTATGTACAGTAGAACACACATAATATGAATGTTGAGGTTCCTATTTGTTTGTGTGTTGCTTACCAATGGGGACCAGTAGAACATAAAGCAGTAGAAACAAACAAAATTGCGCTTGGAAAAATAAATAAATTGAATGTATAAACATTAAATACCGGTGATAAATTGAATGTATAAACATTCAATTCCCCATTGATAACGTCAACCTGTGACGAAACGCGTCTGGGAGGGACGTGCTGACGTCACCACGTTTGCCCTGTAGTGGACGGGAGCTGTTTGAGTGCCGGCCGGCATCGCTGTTTATCGTTTTTAAATGTAAGTGCTTGTTTTTTAATAAATTGGAGTCATAACGCTATTATACTATTGGCTGCTTCTCCTTCTTTGAACATATACACCTATCCGAGCCTGTGAAGAGCCTGCCAGAACGGGATTGCGGTGACTCCGCCAGAGCTCCGGTTTGGGCGATTTCTGGTCGTTTTTCTGGTGAGCAGGAACCCCTATAGGTCTATTCGAGTCTACACTCTGGGTACACAGAGGAAATAAGCCTACTGCTGTTTATAACCTCACCAGTTTACCATCTGGTAAGCGGCCCCTTAGTGTCTGTGCACCGGGTGTTCTCTTGGCTGTTTTAATTTCTGGTCTGCTGGTTCAACCTTATTTTCTGGTAACAGATATATTTGGTGTTTCATATCAGATTCTTATTGCATGCTGCATGTCACTTTCTTTTTGCGTCCCTGTATTTGCTACACATTCAGGGTGCATTTATGATTTTATGATTATGTGTGTGAACACCCCCCCCCTTTTTTCGATATAATATGTTTATGTCAGTTTAACGCTATGGTCTTTTTATTTAATTAACCCTATGTGGACCCGTTCTGCTGTATGAGCGCGAAGGATTCTGCCCACTTTGAAGTGCTCCTAAAGGCCCGGGCTGGGCTTAAGCCATCCGCTTGACTTGGCTTGCGTTCTGGTAAGCAGTTCACCACACAGTTACTTTCCAATTTCTTCACCTCATCGCATAGAAGATTTTACTGCTTTATTCTGGACTGAATTGATTTAAATTCACTGATTGTTTATTGGACTCAATTTTAGCGCGGTTTACTTGTTTATTTAGAACATAAAGCAGGACCTATTGAGGCACCCGAAGGTAATCCCCCCACGGCGGACATGGGAGACACTTGAGGGTGTGGATATTCTGATTTTAAAAAGAGGAACAAAATAAAGTAATGATAAATAAAGGTAGTTGCCTGTAGGCAGCTACAACAAGGTAATAATCCATTGGAAATGGGGTGGGGATCCATAACTAGAAAATGTAGGATAATGAAAGATGAAAAATAGAGGATAGAAAAATGAGGGGAAGGGGAAGAGGGGAAAAAAAGGAGGGAAGAGAAAGTGAAAGAAAAAGAAGAAGAGGGAAAGGGGGAGAAAGGGGGAGTGGAACAATAATAAGAATGGGAGGAAAGATAAGAAGGAGGGGCAGGAAGGAGGGGGAAAGGATGGGAGAAAAAGGGGAAAGAGGGGGGAAGGAGAGCGAGGAGGGAGGAGGAAACGGAGAATAAAGGGGAAAAAGGGGGTGAGGGGAAGGAAAGGGGAAGGGGAGGGGAGGAGGGAGACCAGAGAGAAGGGAGAAAAAGGGGAAAACAGGGGAAGAGAAAAGGAAAATTAAGAATAAAGAGACCAATAGAGAAAGGAGGAAGGGAAAAGGAAGGGGGGTGTGGGGGAGGAAAAGGGGGAGGTGGTGGGGCAAAGGGAGAAGTAGAGGTAGAGGGGGGAAAATAAACCGGGGGAAGGAGGGGAGGGAAAGGGGGTGGGGGGAGAAAAGGAAGAGGGGGGAGGGAAAGAAAAGAAAGAAGGGAGTACAAGAAGGACCATGATAGAGGAAAAGGGGAATGAGTAAATGGTCCAAACCCACCTAATGTGTCAATATAGTGTATAAAAACCCAGGGGACACAGGCAGAGGGCTGATGGCGGTGTCATTCAATCAGTGCAAGGCTAAACATTCTGTTGGGTAGAGGCTGTATTCACTATTCCAGATGGATCTAATGATAGCCAAATCAGAGCCCCTGGAACAATAATAGACATATATATGCATGAGAGCAAGGCTCGTGCACCAAACTGAGCACTTCACCCAGAAGCACAGAGTAGGATGTGGGGAGTTTTGAGTCTGCAGCAGCAACCTTCTCCACTTGGGAGGTGCTGCCAATAGGTATGCAGACTTCCCATCACAGTAGGTAGTTAGGGTGATAAAGTGAGTAGTAGCCTTGAGTCCTGAGTGCCCCTGGGTTACAGCCGTCTAAGTGAAGACAGCTGTAAGCACCCTTAAGTAGCTCCAACCCGGCCCATTCCATTAGGCTGGCTGACACGGGCGTATTGCGTCACCAGGTCCCAATTGAATTGAGGATACTCCTTCATCCCAGAGAGACGCATGCCCACCATAGGGGGAAAAAAAACACCTCACACTGCGATGGTCATACTTCGGTCCCATGGAGCAACACAAGAATCAGGAAGTAAACAGAGATTAGTATCAGTCGATGACAGCACTGTGAATATACACTGCAGTCAGCGTCCCAATATCAGCACATAGCTAAGAAAATTCACAAAAAGTGAAAACGTATACAGTATTACTCCTATCATACTCTCACCACGTGGAGTCACATATGGAATTGGTTATGCGAATCCTAAGTAAAGAGTGAGCAATACAACATCCAATAAGGAATAGACAATAGACATAATACAATTCAAAACGTCGCCAATACAGTTAGGTATAGAGCAATGTACATGTGCTACATGTACAGGTGCTCAGTGGGTGAACATGACTGCTGAGGTGCAATAAACCCAGGTCCATACCATGATCCATCCAAACTTAGACCTTACCCCTTCTTCCCATCCAATAAAGACCACTTACCACCATTCATGTTGGAAAGGGCAAGGCCACAGCTTTATTAAATTGAACTCTTTAACAAATTGAACATAACAGTTAAACATTCCACAGTGCCAGTCACAGTAGCACTGTGAGCACTCAATTCCGACTGGTGAAAAGGGAGGTAACTGAGGGGCCTGTCCTTACCATAAGTGCCGGACGGCCGTCTATCTCCCAATTAGCATGAAGGGCGTACCTCTTACCGCCGTGTTTTGCTGGCAAGGTCACCAAAAACCGCAGCAAGCTGTGACGTACCAACCATACATAGGGCGGGAGGGTGGGCAGCTCTTACCACTCTTCTTCACCAAAGGCCCAGAATCCCCTGGGGCAATCACCTTAGTGAGCTCAGGCCCAATCCCATCCTGTCCCCCACCAATCCACCGTGACCCCTAGTCACCATACTCCGCCCTGGTTATGCCCCCATCAGTCAGGGCTCTCTTTCCCAATGGGTTCAAGAGGCCTGCATGACTGCTGAGGTGCAATAAACCCAGGTCCATACCATGATCCATCCAAACTTAGACCTTACCCCTTCTTACCATCCAATAAAGACCACTTACCACCATTCATGTTGGAAAGGGCAAGGCCACAGCTTTATTAAATTGAACTCTTTAACAACTTGAACATAACAGTTAAACATTCCACAGTGCCAGTCACAGTAGCACTGTGAGCACTCAATTCCGACTGCTGAAAAGGGAGATAACTGAGGGGCCTGTCCTTACCATAGGTGCCGGACGGCCGTCTATCTTCCAATTAGCATGAAGGGCATACCTCTTACTGCCGTGTTTTGCTGGCAAGGTCACCAAAAACCGCCACCCGCCTGTCAGTAAGCTACTGACGGGCACCCCACCGCAGCCAGCGCCTGTTCCACGCCCCTCTGGAGACTCAGATTAAAAATGTCCAGCCCGATGTCATTCAGATGAACTCCATCTCTACGCAGCAAATCGCTATTATCACCCTCAAGGTCTCTATGGCGGACCACTACACCCCCTATCTGGCGCACAAACTTAGCCACTTGGGCATTGACCTTTCTACGAAAATGTTCCAGAAGGGGGCCAGGGACATCATGCGCCCATACCGAGCGAGGCACTATTTCCGACCAAACAACAGTCAAGTTAGTAAAGGAGGCATAACATTGGGCAATGTCACTTTTAACAGCTGATATGATGTCCACAGATCGCACATAGCCAACGTCATTCCCGCCCGCATGTATGACCAGTATCATGGGACCAAAAATGTGGGCACGAAGTTGCTGACATTCCGGGAGGACCTAAGGCCAGCGTAACCCACGCAACCCGATCCAGCGTATCCTAGCCACATCGTATGAGAATCCCAAATTCCTGCCATAAGTCCGGATCTCTGCCTGACGAGCGGCCCAGTATATGAAAGAATCTCCGAGAAACCAAATCTGTGTCGGGAAGGAACCTGGAAATCAACACAACAGATGTGGTCGGACATACAAAGAAAAACGAGATAACTCCCATCTACCTAAACGCTGAAGTTCCGTATTGGAGAATCCCAAAGCAGAAGCGGCGGTCGCGGCGCCAATGCGAAAAGCGTGGGTGGAAAATTCCTTTGCAGGAAGGCCCAAAGTCTCCAAGCAACGACGAAAAACACGCATTAATTGAAAACGACTGAGAGAAGTTGCATCAGCATGTACAAAAATGTAGGGGACAGGGGGCGCGCAGACACGAAAGGAAGGGCCAGGGACACCGGACAAAAGGGGCCACCGCAATAATGAAGGACTACCCGGCGACCCCTGCCAAAACAATCAGTTTTGGATGAACGCAACAAAATAATGACGCTGCGGTGCGATAACGACACGTCCTCCCATAGGATGCCCCCCGGGGACGATTTTGATTTGGACACCAATTCGCCAATGCGAAAGGCACCAAAGAAAGCCCATGAAAAGGCTACCCGGAAAAGGAGGGTCTCATATCCCGATGAACACACATTCGGAAGCAGAAGCAAGATGCCCGAGAGAATCTGAATAGAAATAGGATGCCTGGTGTCCGGAAGATGTGTGACCCGCTTCCAACTCCGGACCACCCGCTGGACAGGGAATGATTTTGTTACATCCTGCCACCCCGGAAGCTGAAACCAAAATGACAGGGCCGACAACGCGGATGCAACCGTCGACCCAGAGACGCCTTTTTCCAAAAGGAAGACTAGATAGGCAAATAAGGTTAAACGCCGATCATCCGGGGAATAAATGTTGAACTCACCGCCCGACGCCTGGACCCACTCGTGCCAAACTCGGCAGTACGACGCCCACGTCTGCGGAGAAAGCGATGACCGAAGGAGCTCTGTCAAACGCCAGAAACGAGGTTCCATAAGTGGGCCGGACAAGGGAGGCCCTCCAAAGAAGCCATCAGAGCCAGGGTTCGAAAACGGCAGAACTGTTGACGAGAAAGAGCATTGGCAATGTCATTAGAGGCACCCGGAACATGCCTGGCCCTAACGCAGATGTTGAAATGTAAACATTTTAAAACTAAAAACCGTAGCAACGAAACGACCGGAGGAGAACTGGCTGACTGTTTGTTCACCACCTGCACCACACTCATATTATCCGACCAGAAGACCACCTGGTGATTGCGCAACCTTTCACCCCAGAGCTCAACGGCAACAATAATTGGAAACAGCTCCAGCAGGGTGAGGTTGCACAACAAATCCATGTGGGCCCATGAGGCCGGCCAGCATTCAGCAGCCCATTCTCCTTGAAAGAAAGCGCCGAGGAGCCTGCAGCATCGGTATATAACTCCAGCTGTGAATTTGGCACTTCCTCCCGCAACCAGCACGACTGCCCCTTGTAAGTCTGCAAGAATGATAGCCATATCCCCAAGTCATCCCTCATAGGCTTGGTGATCCTGATGTAGTGGTGAGGGGCAGTTATGCCCTTCGTGGCCCATGACAGTCGCCTACAGAAGGCCCTCCCCATCCGGATGACCCTATAGCCGAAAACCAGATGACCGAGCAACGACTGTAGCTGTTTCAGCTGTAATTTCTTCGCCCCTTTCGCCAGGCGAACCAACGAGAGAAGCCTGGACAACTTGTCACTAGGCAACCTAAAACCATCGCCACTGTGTCTATCTCAATACCTAAAAACGACAGGACTGTGATGGGGCCCTCCGTCTTGTCAGCGGACAGTGGGACGGCGAAAAGCCGGCATGTATCCTGAAAAACAGTGAGCAGGCGTAGACACTGCCCACTGCCCGCTGGACCCACAAACAGAAAGTCATCGAGATAATGTAAAAGGGACTGAATACCCGCCTCCTGGGTGACCACCCAGTCAAGGAAGCTACTAAATAGTTCAAAGAAATAACACGAGATGGCACAACCCATAGGAAGGCACATGTCGAAAAAATAGCTACTTTGGAAATAGCAACCCAGGAGGTGGAAACAGTCCGGATGGACTGGGAGGAGGCGGAACGCGGACTCAATGTCTGCTTTCGCCAGAAGGGCAGACTGCCCAGCTGCCCTAACCAGCTGAAGCGCCCTGTCAAAGGACGCATAGTGCACTCTGGATTCCTCCCTGTTGATGCCATCGTTCACCAAGGAGCCAGAAGGGTAGGATAGATGATGAATGAGGCAAAATTTTCCCTCCACCTTTTTTGGGACCACACCGAGGGGAGATACCCTCAGGTTGTAAAAAGGGGGAAGATCAAAGGGGCCTGCCATTCGCCCCAGTCCCAATTCCCTCTGAAGCTTCTCGGCCACAATGGACTCGAATTCCACCGCTGATTTCAAATTTGGAGACATCGTCAGGGCGTCTGAGGAGGAAAAGGGGATCCAGAAACCATGGTCCAAGCCGTCCCGCAGAATCAGGGCCTCTCTACAAAGGGGGTACTGGTCTAGCCAGGGAAGCATCTCTATGTTCACCGGCGTCCTCCAGCTTAGGTAGGTCAGTCTTGGCTCCGGATCTGGGAAGCGATTGTTTGCCTTTTCGAAAACACCTACTGGCGAGGTGAGCCCCCCCACAACTGGAGTACTCATGCCTGAAACGAGAGGCGGAGTACCACTTACAGTGGCTTTCATTGAAAAGCCAGCAGATACCCTTCTTTGGAGCGGCCGACGCTCCGGACTGAGGGGCGCCGACCGCGGACTGAAAGGACGAAGGCCTATGAGGGCACATAAGCAGCAACCACAGGCTGCCATCCTGACAATCGAAACGAAATTCCCGACGTGCCGCCATTTTTTGCCGAAATTGAGTGTCATAATGGAACCAGCACTGACCCCCGTAAACCTTGTATGCACCCCAAATAAGGTCTAAATAGCAAAATAACGAAGTTGCCAACTCCGGGAACCGCTCACTGAGCACTCCCGCGTAGGCACAAAACCCCTGCAGCCAGTTCCCGAACGTTCTAGGAAGCTGTTTGGGTTTGTCACCCTGCGCCGATACGTCAACTCGTCGAGATTTGCCAATAGGGATGAGCTTCGAGTTCGAGTCGAACTCATGTTCTACTCGAACATTGACTGTTCGCAAGTTCGCCGAACAGCGAACAATTTGGGGTGTTCGCGGCAAATTCGAATGCCGCGGAACACCCTTTAAAAGTCTATGGGAGAAATCAAAAGTGCTAATTTTAAAGGCTTATATGCAAGTTATTGTCATAAAAAGTGTTTGGGGACCCGGGTCCTGCCCCAGGGGACATGGATCAATGCAAAAAAAAGTTTTAAAAACGGACGTTTTTTCAGGAGCAGTGATTTTATTAATGCTTAAAGTCAAACAATAAAAGTGTAATATCCCTTTAAATTTCGTACCTGGGGGGTGTCTATAGTATGCCTGTAAAGGGGCGCATGTTTCCTGTGTTTAGAACAGTCTGACAGCAAAATGACATTTGGAAGGAAAAAACTCATTTAAAACTACCCGCGGCTATTGCATTGCCGACAATACACATAGAAGTTCATTGATAAAAACGGCATGGGAATTCCCCACAGGGCAACCCCGAACCAAAATAAAAAAAAAAAAAATGATGTGGGGGTCCCCCTAAATTCCATACAAGGCCCTTCAGGTCTGGTATGGATATTAAGGGGAACCCCGGCCAAAATTTAAAAAAAAAATTGACGTGGGGTTCCCCCCAAATTCCATACCAGACCCTTCAGGTCTGGTATGGATTTTAAGGGGAACCCCGCGCCAAAAAAAAAAAAAAACGGCGTGGGGTCCCCCCAAAAATCCATACCAGACCCTTATCCGAGCACGCAACCTGGCAGGCCGCAGGAAAAGAGGGGGGGACGAGAGTGCGGCCCCCCCCCTCCTGAACCGTACCAGGCCACATGCCCTCAACATTGGGAGGGTGCTTTGGGGTAGCCCCCCAAAACACCTTCTCCTCATGTTGATGAAGACAAGGGCCTCATCCCCACAACCCTGGCCGGTGGTTGTGGGGGTCTGCGGGCGGGGGGCTTATCGGAATCTGGAAGCCCCCGTTAACAAGGGGACCCCCAGATCCCGGCCCCCCCCGTGTGAAATGGTAAGGGGGTACTTACCCCTACCATTTCACTAAAAAACTGTCAAAAATGTTAAAAATGACAAGAGACAGTTTTTGAGAATTCCTTTATTTAAATGCTTCTTCTTTCTTCCTTCATCTTCTTCTTCTTCTGGTTCTTCTGGCTCTTCTGGTTCTTCCTCCGGCGTTCTCGTCCAGCATCTCCTCCGCGGCGTCTTCTATCTTCTTCTCCTCGGGCCGCTCCGCACCCATGGCATGGGGGGGAGGCTCCCGCTCTTCTCTTCATCTTCTCTTCTTCATCTTCTTCTTCATCTTCTTCTTCTTCTTCTTCTCTTCTTCCTTCTTCTCTTCTTCATTTCTTCTCCGGGCCGCTCCGCAGCCATGCTGGCATGGTGGGAGGCTCCCGCTGTGTGACGGCGTCTCTTCGTCTGACGGTTCTTAAATAACGGGGGGCGGGGCCATCCGGTGACCCCGCCCCCCTCTGACGCATGGTGACTTAACAGGACTTCCCTGTGACGTCACGGGGAATGCCACAGGGAAGTCCCGTCATGTCCCGTGCGTCAGAGGGGGGCGGGGTCACGGGGTGGCCCCGCCCCCCGTTATTTAAGAACCGTCAGACGAAGAGACGCCGTCACACAGCGGGAGCCTCCCACCATGCCAGCATGGCTGCGGAGCGGCCCGGAGAATAAATGAAGAAGAGAAGAAGGAAGAAGAGAAGAAGAAGAAGATGAAGAAGAAGATGAAGAAGAGAAGAAGATGAAGAGAAGAACGGGAGCCTCCCCCCCATGCCATGGGTGCGGAGCGGCCCGAGGAGAAGAAGATAGAAGACGCCGCGGAGGAGATGCTGGACGAGAACGCCGGAGGAAGAACCAGAAGAGCCAGAAGAACCAGAAGAAGAAGAAGATGAAGGAAGAAAGAAGAAGCGTTTAAATAAAGGAATTGTCAAAAACTGTCTCTTGTCATTTTTAACATTTTTGACAGTTTTTCAGTGAAATGGTAGGGGTAAGTACCCCCTTACCATTTCACACAGGGGGGGGCCGGGATCTGGGGGTCCCCTTGTTAAAGGGGGCTTCCAGATTCCGATAAGCCCCCCGCCCGCAGACCCCCACAACCACCGGCCAGGGTTGTGGGGATGAGGCCCTTGTCTTCATCAACATGGGGACAAGGTGTTTTGGGGGGCTACCCCAAAGCACCCTCCCAATGTTGAGGGCATGTGGCCTGGTACGGTTCAGGAGGGGGGGGGGGCGCACTCTCGTCCCCCCCTCTTTTCCTGCGGCCTGCCAGGTTGCGTGCTCGGATAAGGGTCTGGTATGGATTTTTAGGGGGGCCCCACGCCGTTTTTTTTTTTTTTTTGGCGCGGGGTTCCCCTTAAAATCCATACCAGACCTGAAGGGTCTGGTATGGAATTTAGGGGGAACCCCACGTCAATTTTTTTTTAAAATTTTGGCTGGGGTTCCCCTTAATATCCATACCAGACCTGAAGGGCCTTGTATGGAATTTAGGGGGACTCCCACATCATTTTTTTTTTTTAATTTTGGTTCGGGGTTGCCCTGTGGGGAATTCCCATGCCGTTTTTATCAATGAACTTCTATGTGTATTGTCGGCAATGCAATAGCCGCGGTAGTTTTAAATGTGTTTTTTCCTTCAAAATGTCATTTTGCTGTCAGACTGTTCTAAACACGGGAAACATGCGCCCCTTTACAGGCATACTATAGACACCCCCCAGGTATGAAATTTAAAGGGATATTACACTTTTATTGTTTGACTTTAAGCATTATTAAAATCACTGCTCCTGAAAAAACGGCCGTTTTTAAAACTTTTTTTTGCATTGATTCATGTCCCCTGGGGCAGGACCCAGGTCCCCAAACACTTTTATTGACAATAACTTGCATATTAGCCTTTAAAATTAGCACTTTTGATTATTCATGTTCGTGTCCCATAGACTTTAACGGTGTTCGCGTGTTCGAACGAATTTTTTTCCTGTTCGCATGTTCTGGTGCGAACCGAACAGGGGGGTGTTCGGCTCATCCCTATTTGCCAATAGTCTCCCTATCCAGCGGAACGAGGGTAAGAAAATTGACCAATTCGCATCGCCATATCTTCTTTTTCGTCTCTTCCGTCAAATGGGTGCCCGTCGGCGCCACTGCCCACAACGCACCCCCATAAGCGGATCCCGAGACTCCCATACTGGAGAGAACTGACTTTACAACCGACGCAATGCGGTCCTCCGAGCCCGATACGGAAGCGTCAGCTGATCTACCCCAAATCAACTCGCAGTCATACTCACTTGGTCGAGGAGGCATCACAGGTGATGGACGACCAGCCGCCGGGCCCAGCGGCGGATCCGATTACGAAACGACTCCAGAAGACTGTAAGCGTTGGCGGCCTGCACTCGGATGACCCGCGAGGCCGTAATCTGCTGGGCTGTCTCGACTCAAGGAAAGATCCAAGGGCGGGGGTCCAACCACGGACCCGGATGAATCCGACTGACCACGGACAGAGGCTAAGCAACGGCAGGGACACCTGCCAGCTCCTCTTGTCTGACCCGGGGTGGATGCTGCCGCCAGTCCGGGTCTGGAGCCGAGATCTCCCGCCCTGACGGGCACGGGGGGAAGAGGATGGGCAACTGATGCGGGCATCCCATCAGGACCGCCAGCCCGGACAGGCACGTAGGGGAGCGTTTTCCCCACCGACGGGGTGGAGGTCAAGCGCTCGCAACTGGCCTCTGCCCTGCGGGGTGCAGGAGGCTGCCGGTGGGCACGGGGTGTCGGAGGAGGAGGTGATGTTCAGTGTGCTGGCCCCAGCAACATGCAACGTTGAGGGGAGAGACCTGTCCCCTGCCCTGCCAGGCACAGAGGGAGCTCCGCAGGATGGATCCTGCACTCGTGGCGTTCCTAAAGCGGACAGCATGCCCGCCCAGGCGGGCGCAGGGGGATACTGTTGTGAGCAGTCCTGTGTATCTCCACACACCACACTGCTGCGCTGACCAGCGTCCCTAGCATCCAGCATTGGTGTGTGGAGATTCAAAACTCCAGCCCAGTCAGGCGCAGGGAGCGTCATGTCCACCAGGTGGAGCCAATCCGGCTCCAAGTCCCCGGCGGAGCCATCATCACAGAGGCCGGGACCGACAGCAGCAGAGGACGCGAACCGATCCGCCTCCTCCTCCCCTTCGCACGGATCGGCTGACCGGGACCCCCCCATCCGCGGGGGTAGGCAAAGGTACCCTGATGGCTGTCAGATGCGGTGGGGAGCCATGGAGCGCTATGGCTCCAGCCCGACCATGGTCTACTATAGCAGGGGAGAGAGGGGGACGAGCACTGGAGCAGGGGCTGCGTGAGCGGGGACAGCGCGAGGCAGCCCGAGTAGAGGCCTTAGCCTGCGTGGGGGACCTTCACCGCGCCGACAGACAGCGGGAGTTGGCAGGGGAAGGGTGCTTCCCCGCCGATGCAGAACGGGAAGAATGGGCTAAAGGAGGGGGAGAGGGAGAAGAAGGATGTGGAGGGGAGCAATAAGAGGCCCTAGAGGGACTGGGACTGAGGCGGGAAGACGGACGAGTCCGCCTTCTAACCCTGGGGGGGGCATCCTGAGGGGGATCAGGTGTGGGAATAGGAGAAGAATCCCCAGGAGTCAGGAGGGAGAAAAGCCACCCAGCCTGACCCTGAAGAGCCATCTCTCGGACCCTGGCCAGAAGTATCTCGGTGTCCATGGTTGGAGGGACAGGGTCGGGCAGCTCTTACCACTCTTCTTCACCAAAGGCCCAGAATCCGCTGGGGCAATCACCTTAGTGAGCTCAGGCCCAACCCCATCCTGTCCCCCCACTAATCCACCGTGACCCCTAGTCACCATACTCCGCCCTGGTTATGCCCCCATCAGTCAGGGCTCTCTTTCCCAATGGGTTCAAGAGGCCTGCATTCTTCTGAGCGCCCCACAAATGGGCGCTGTTGGGGGCCAAACTGATGCTCAGCCCGAAGCGTTCACTCATTACTAGTCATCACCACATTGTCTTTGTTAACCTTCAAATCTATAGACATGACTCAACATTAAATGAATCACATATGAATAACAAGTCTTTCTGTTTTGACGCAGTGAGAGGCTTATGAGCCTGTCATCAGAGGCATTTGTATTAAAATAGCTTCTCAGGTCAAATGGGATAAAATTTCTAGACAACAATTGGGAAGTGACTTCCAAACTCAATTTCTTACTTTTCAAGCACAACACAACCAAGTTAACGAACTTTGTCTTGCAGAAATGTATATGAATGACTCCCGCACTGTCAAAGGGTCTACACTAAGGGACACTGCTGCAACGCCTGTGATACTGATCCAAACAGAAAAAAATTAAAATAAAGAAGTGATGGTGATTGCGCTGTGAAAGAAGGGGGATGTGGGAGGGGCTAATATAAGGGTGTGGTGGTGAAAACAGCCATAATAAGTGGTAAATGCAACCAAATGTACAGACATAAAATCGAATGTCACAAAATGTATGATGTGATAAAGTTATCCAAGAAAAAAGTATAAAGGAATGAACCCGTGTAAATAACAAAGAATGGCAAACAGGTAGGTCATGTACCTACATAATCATAAATATAAAAAGTCCAGTGAAAACTGTCAAAATATATGAAACATAACAAAATAGCACAAAATACCTGACAGAAAAAATAAATATATATATCAGAAAACTGAATAAAAAAAGTCCATTAAAAGTGAATGACATTCACTTTTTATGGACTTTTTTTATTCAATTTTCTGATATATATATATATATATATATATATATATATATATATATATATATATATATATATATATATATATATATATATATATATATATATTTATGTATATATCCAGTGGCGGAAGTATAGGGGTCGCTAAGGTCGCCATGGCGACTGGGCCCCATGCTGCAGGGGCCCCTTGAGGGCCCCCTGTTTATCTTGATAGGAGGAGCGGCTGAGATCGATCTCCCCATCGTCAGCCGAATTGTAATCGGCACTGTGCAGGGAGCTCGTCACACTGATAAGTGAAAGCAGTGTGTGTGCTGTGCTCTTTGTCTCCCCCTACAGTGCAGTACCCGACAGGAAGAGGTAAGGTAAAGCACTGCCATTTTTGAAAAGGCTTTCTGTATGTGTGTATGTGTGTGTTCTTATATGTGTGTTCATGTATGTGTATGTGTTTGCATGTGTTTATGTGTGTATTTATATATGTTTGTGTGTGTATATACAGTATATGTGTGTGTATATTATGTGTGTGTTTATCTATGTGTATGTGTGTGTGTGTGTTTAGATGCAGTGGTGGCCCATGCATTAAGGGCGCACGGGTGCCGCCCCCTCTCTCCGGCCACCCCCCTCTATCACCAATAGATAGATTCATGCATTGCACGAATCTATCTATGGCCACCGCTGCCACCCCCTATTCAGGCGCCCAGCCCCTTTTTGGGCGGAGGGAACCTGAATTACAGCGGCGGGGGGGGGTGTTGAAGCACCGGATTAGAGCCATAGGCTCTAATAGGCATCAAAAAAGGTGACCTCACAGGTCACTCTGCTGTGTTAGAAAAGCGAATGACTATTCGCTTTCCTAACACTAAACTGCCTCTCCGCCAATCTGGTGCTCGGGTCTGTTACCTGTCACCTGATCACCTGATTGGCTGAAACAACAGGCACCACTATTGGATGCCTATCAGGAGGAGAGGACGGGAGATGAGGACAGCAGGAGACGCATGGAGGACTTCATTTGTCGCAGTCGCCCGCTGCCCCACCAAGACAGGGTAAGTGCCGGTGAGCGGTCAGGGGTCACACTGGGGGCATTTGATGGGCACACTGGCAGCATTTAATGGGCACATGGGCAGCATTTGATGGGCACACTGGCAGCATTTGATGGGAACACTGGCAGCATTTGATGGGCACACTGGCAGAATTTGATGGGCACACTGGCAGCATTTGATGGGCACACTGGCTGCGTTTGATGGGCACATTGGCTGCGTTTGATGGGCACAGTGGCAGCGTTTGGCACAGTGGTTGCAATTGATGGCACAGTGGCTGCGTTTGATGGAACACTGTCAGCATTTAATGGGCACGGTGGCAGCGTTTGATGGCACAGTGGCAGCATTTGATGGGCACAGTGGCTGTATTTGATGGGCATAGTGGCAGCGTTTGATGGGCATAGTGGCAGCATTTGGCACAGTGGCTGCAATTGATGGGCACAGTGGCAGCAATTGATGGCACACTGGCAGCATTTAAGTGGCACAGTGGCAGCGTTTGATGGGCACAGTGGCAGCGTTTGATGGGCACAGTGGCAGCGTTTGATGGCACAGTGGCTGCAATTGATGGCACAGTGGCAGCGTTTGATGGGCACAGTGGCTGCATTTGATGATTTTTTTTCAAAAAATGTTTGCGCCCCCCAAAAAATTTTGAGCACCAGCCGCCACTGTTTAGATGTATGTATGCACATTTTATGTATGCACGTTTAATCCTGACACCCTATATGTGTACAATCAGGACTGATTTTTTTTTCTTACTCGTTCAAAGTACCAGCAACAAAATGCTGTTCCTCTGAAAGGCGATCCATGCTCAGATCATTTTTCAGAGGCATTTGACAGCCGGTAAAGAGGCAATATGTTGCCTCCTGTCCACCTGTTTTAACCCCTTAAAGTGATTGTAAAGGTTTTTTTTAAAATAACAAACATGTCATACCTTCATTGTGCAGTTAGTTTTGCACAGAGTGGCCCCGAACACCGACTTCTGGGGTCCCTCAGCGGCTCTCGCGGCTCCTCCTCTTATCAGACATCCCCCTAGGAAAAGCACTGTCCAGGGGTCAGGGGGGCCCTTCATGATTTCTTGCATCGGGGCCCTGAAGGTTTTAGTTATGCCACTGGTGAATGTAAAACAGTCCCACCACCAAACAGCATATGTGTACCAAAAATCTTCAGTGATAGCACCTCTGTGTCTGCGAGCAGCTCACCTTACTGCTGTAAGGTGTACAGAATAGGCTGATCGCAGGTCACAGGTAAGCTAGTGGGTACAA
The DNA here is from genome assembly GCA_037952925.1 of Lithobates clamitans. Taxonomy (NCBI): domain Eukaryota; kingdom Metazoa; phylum Chordata; class Amphibia; order Anura; family Ranidae; genus Lithobates; species Lithobates clamitans. The sequence continues at coordinate 1,318,977 of JBBGZY010000079.1, forward strand.
AGTTGAGGGGATATCCCATATGATGCTTTGAACGGTCCCAGTGATGGATATTCAAGACGATATGTAAAAAAAATGCATAGAAAACATATATAATATGACTCCATAATGAACACAGTGGGACAGGGATGGATCATAAAGTGATGCACTCACTTTTTTAAAAGTGAGTGTAGGCACCAATTCACAAACACCGAGTTCGTATGCCCTTGTTGGTAGCTACAGTCGGTTCCTGCTCACTGGTGCTCATCAGATACGGTAAATGTAGGTAAAACATAAAGAGAGAGTATACATAGCATAATCCCATATAGAAAGCCAATTTTATTGAAAAAAGTAAAGAAACTCACATTTAAAAACGAACCCTGGGGAACCCTGATGAAGTCACGTAATGTGACGATATGCGTCGGTATTGGAGCACTGGATGCACTCACAGTCTGACGGCAGGAGACGAGCTCAGCACGCCTGGATGTTTCTATCTGTACTCTGTTTTTAAATGTTTCTTTGTTAAAGAGTTTCTTTACTTTTTGCAATAAAATCGGCTTTCTATAGTATACTCTCTCTTTATGTTTTACCTACACTTACTGTATCCTATTCCTCGCCGGCACCCCTGGCCCCTCCCTTTTTCTGGGTGCCCCCACAGCAAGCAGATTGCTAAGGGGGCACCCAAGCAGGCACGCCCCCGAGCCGCGGCTCTGTGTGTCCATTCACACACTGAGCCATGGCTTGACTCTGCTCCTTCTGTCTTCTGATTGACTCACTAGCTGTGATTGACAGCAATGTGAGCCAATGGCTCCTGCTACTGCCAAAAGCCAATCAGGAGTGTGGGTCCCCAGACAGCCAAGGCTCTCGTGGACATTGCTGGATCGAGAAGTGGCTCGGGTAAGTATTAGCTGGGGTTGAGGGGCTGCTGCACACAGAAGGCTTTTTACCTCCATGCCTAGAATGCATGAAGAATAAAAATATTGTGTCTTTACAACCACTTTAATAAAGAATGTGCTGTACATAGAATGCAGTAGTCAGGGGTAAGAAATGTAAAACACAGTGAGGGGAATTTATCAAAACTGGTGCAGTCAGAATTTGGAACAGCACATGGCAACCAATCAGCTTCTACCTTCAGCTTATTCAGCTTTAAAAATGAAAGCTATGAGCTGATTGGTTGCCATGCACAGCTGTTCCAAATTCTGTCTGCTCTAGTTTTGATAAATTCCCCTAAGGGCTAAGCAGACAGGTCCTGTATTCTGAGTCACTTTTTGCTGCACCTGCATCCACCAGAGAGCTTCACCTATAGAAGTGGGTGCATGGATCCGAATGCAGACACTGTGTGTTTGGATACATACATCCCTTCCTGTTTGCATGTCAAATTTTGACATTTGACTATGTCCATGACCCAATTGACTTTGATTGGAAGGCCTGTACAAGGATGCACAGAACACCATGCATCCCCCCACGGTACACTGCCATCACACTGATCATGGACGCATATGCTCCATGCGAATGAGGCCTAATTGTCATGTGGGACAGATAGCAGGAAAGAAGAGATATTGGGTAATTAAAAGAGAAGTATGGGAATTTTATTTATGAATCATACTAACCTAGGTAGGCCTTGGCTCTAAGGCTGAAAGCCAAGTAATCAAACCCTGCCGATAGCTCGGTTCTCAGTGATCCCTGAGCAGAGAGCTGGTGGCTGTCAGTCTCTGGCTCTACCCTGCCCCCCTCTGGTGCTCACCGAAATGCTGGGCTGTGGAGGGAGTGGGAGTGGCTGGCTCAGACTCTCAGCAGCTCGCTGAGATGTTGAGCTGGGTGCCAGTCTAGGCATGTGGGCAGATCCCAACCATATGGTAGCGATCTTACCCCAGCCTGGACTGACTCTGTGACATCAGCCGAGAGCAGGCTTAAGCTCTCCTAATCTGGGACCTCTAGGCAACCCCGCACCTAGTCCAGTATCTCCCTTGTACCCCCCTAACCAGGGGCCTTTGCCACACCAACCACCATTTTCTAGTTAATGGCCCCCTCTGCACAGACCCGTCTAGTCCTAGATCTCCTTTGCACTCCTTTCCTAGTCCAAGGCCTTCTTTACAGCCTGCCCAAAGTTAAGAGTCTCCTCTGCACCCTGCTCTCTGAATCCAGGTCCTTTATCAATCTCACTTTTCAAATCCAGGGCCTCCTCTACACCCCCTAGTCCAGGGCCTCTAGTGTACTCCCCCCAGCCCAGGACCTCCTCTGCATTCCTCAAGTCCAGGGTCTCTTCTGCACCCTCCCAGGTCAGAGCCTCCTCCGCACCCCCCTAGCCAAGGACCACCTCTGCATCCCCCAAGTCCTGGGAGCAGTGGTTCCCAGTTCAGGTGGGGGCAGAACCCCTGGCGGCACCCCCATGAATGTGTCACCCAGGGCCGGCGCCCGTCCACCACTAGTTTCGGCCCTGCTTCCGATGCTAAAATCCAGGCACTGTGAGTCGCTAGACTGTACTATCACCACGGACGGAGTCCTAGGTGCTACTAAAACTTAGAAGCCCCACAAATGCCCAGGCCCAGCTATTCTGACAGCTTTGTACTATAAAAAAAGTTTGCAAACTTCTTAACTCCTCTTTTCTAATTCCTTCAATTCTTTACTAGATCAGCATTCTTTCCATCCTGAGACTCTTACAGATGTGATAGCTATGATACCCAAGCCACAAATCAATACTTCCACCTGGTCTAATTACAGACTGATTTCCCTACTATACTCGACATTAAAATCCTAGCTAAAATTCTCACAACATGCTTGAACCCTATCATTGGCAATTTGATTAAAAAAAAAACAAGTTGGTTTTATCCCTAGCCTTTACAGCACACTGCCATTGAATACCCACAATTTTTTTTTTATCTCTAGATGCACGTAAGACATTTGACATGCTTTTGTGATCATATTTGCAATATATTCTTTGGCCCTAATTTCTTGGGATGGATATGTTCTCTTTCACTCGAATCCTCAGATCTACATAAAATATGTTTGCTATAGCACGAGGGCTGAGACAGAGATGTTCCTTATCCTCTCTCCTATTCACACTTGACATAGAGCCCTGGGCAGTTTTAATACATTCTAACCTAGATATATGGCATCAATGTGGCAGGTTATCAACATAAGCTTTGCTTATTGCTGATGATATATGTTTATTCCTTACAGGACCTCTCACCTTGACACCCAATCTCTTCCACACCTTAGACCAATTCTCTGGGTTCGAGGTACAGCAAATCAACAAAAATCTCAGGCTTTAAACACTGTATAACACTTGATACTCATACTGTACCTTGAACTAGTTACAATCTGCCTTTTCTTTTAAATGGGTCTCACTTACTTGGGCATCAAGCTGACTTCCCATCCCACACTGTAACAAGCCAATATCCTGCAATGCTTGTCCACTTGACTACACTTTTTTATTATTGGTCTACACATATCTTAGAAAAGTCATATAGTGGCAGTCAAGATGATTATTTTGCCCAAAAATCCTTTATTAGTTTAGAGTAATCAAACCCTTCAAACTACTTCTGGTCGTAATCCCACTGCATTATGTATGTATCTTGCAACGCCATGTAAATAACTATATATGGGGCTCCACTAAACCATGCTTATCTAGAACAGTATTAATGCGCTTGAAAATGCAAGGTGGCCTGGGCCTTCTCAACTTTACAAAATATTATCAGGCAGCCCAGCTAACAAAAATTGTCCAGCATCACACAATGAAGGAAGTATGTACCCCTATGGCTTAGCTTAAAAGCTGCCAACTGTGACCCCATGACCATTGACAATTTCATCTCAGAACACAAAATTCGATAACAATTATACTTCATTGTTTGATGCTCTGGGACAGACTGAAGGTCCTATACTAGCTACAGTTTCCTACAGTTTTTATTTTTTGCAGTATATATAAAAAAAAGCGACATTTTGAAAAAAAAAGCAATATTTTTTACTTTTTGCTATAAAAAATATCGCCAAAAATATAAAAAAAACAAATTTTTTCCTCAGTTTAGGCTGATATGAATTCTTCTACATATTTTTGGTAAAAAAGATCTCAATAAGCGTATATTGATTGGTTTGCGCAAAAGTTATAGCGTCTACAAAAATAGGGGATAGATTTATGCCATTTTTATTATAATTTTTTCTTCATTAGTAATGGCGGCGATCTGCAATTTTTTTATCATGACTGCGACATTGCACCGGACACATCAGACACTTTTGACACTATTTTGGAACCAGTGACATTTATACAGCGATCGGTGATATAAAAATGCACTGATTACTGTGTAAATGACATTGGCGGGGAAGGGGTTAAACACTAGGGGGCGATCAAGGGGTTAACTGTGTTCCCTCAGTGTGTTCTAACTGTAGGGGGGATGGGCTCACTAGAACATGACAGAGATCACTGCTCCCAATGACAGGGAGCAGTGAACAGGGAAATGCCTTGTTTACATAGGCATCTCCCTGTTCTGCCTCTCCGTGTCACAATCGTGGGCCTCCAAAGGACATCGAGTCCTACTGGCGGTGCGTGCACCCACTAGCCCACGATTTAAAGGGGACGTACAGGTACGCCCATTGCACAGCCATGCCATTGTGCCAATGTATATTGTCATGCACTGGAAGGCAAGTGGTTAAAGGCCAAATGGATTTTAAATTGCGAACATTGCTGGAACAAATTTGCTATTTGGATCCTCCAACCCGCAATTTAATTTCCAAATTATATGCATACCTGACCTCACCATCTACCTTTGAACTACCTTTGCATGCAAACCGCTGGGCCTCAGACTTCAGCATCGTTCTAGACCCTGAAGATTGGGCTGATATATGGCGATCCTCTAAGTCCTCCACAGTCAATATACTACCCTTAGAGGCAAATTATGGTACTTACCAGATAGTATCTAGTTGCTGCGAGGATTGCTAAAATTCTCCCAACATTTCCCCCACTTTTCTTTTGAGGTTGCATGGATGCAGGAACATACATATTTACATATTAGGTGGTCTTGCCCTACTGTGATGTTTTTTGGGCTGAGGTGTTTTGTATGCTATCTACACTTGCTGGATTGATGTTAGTCTGACCCCAAAGCACCTTGTTCCCATGTTGATGGGGACAAGGGCCTCATCCCTACAACCCTTGCCCGGTGGTTGTGGTGGTATGCAGGCGGGGGGCTTATCAGAATCTAAAAGCCCCCTTTAACAAGGGGACCCCCAGATCCTGGGCCCCCTATGTGAATTGGTAACAGGGTACATTGTACCACTCCATCATTTCACAAAAAAAGTGTCAAAAATGGTAAAAAAGAAAAGAGACAGCTTGGGACAAGTCCTTTTATTAAAAAATACAAAAATTAAAATGTCCAGCGATATAAATTCACGCCGCCCGATGGACCGAAAAAGAAAAAAAAAGGACGCAACAGTTCCACCTCCATGGGAGGGTTCTGCCGAGTGACATGTCTTCTTGGTGACAGCTGTTATATAGCTGAGGGCCGGGTCACCCAGTGACGTAAACAGGTGATCACACCCCCCTCTGACGCCACGGGGGCTCTCTCGTCCCCCCCTCTTTTCCTGCGGCCTGCCAGGTTGTGTACTCGGATAAGGGTCTGATATTTATGGATTTTGGGTGGACCCTATGCAATTTTTTTTAAATTTGGTGCAGGGTTCCCCTTAATTTCCATACCAGACCTGAAGGGCCTGGTATGGATTTTGGGGGGACCCCGACACAATTTTTTTTTTAATTTTTGGTTCAGGGTTCCCCTTAATATTCATAGCAAACCCAAAGGGGCTGATAATGGACTGGAGGCAAACCCACGCAGTTTTTTTCAATTAGTTTTATCTATATTGCCGAGACCCGACAGTTCATTACAGCCACGTTCAGTTTAGAAATGTCATTTTGCTGCGGTACTGTTCTAAACACGGGAAAAATGCACCACTTTACAGGCATACTATAGACACCCCCCAGGCATGATATTTAAAGGAATATTTCATTTTTATTGTTTCACTTTAAGCATTAAAACAAATCATTGCTCCCGAAAAAACAGACGTTTAAAAAACAAAATTGCATTGATACATGTCCCCTGGGGCAGGACCCAGGTCCCCAAACACTTTTTATGACAATAACTTGCATATAAGCCTTTAAAATGAGCAATTTTGCTAATATAGACTTTAACAGTGTTCTGCGGCTTTCAAATTTTCTGCAAACACCGCCAAACGGCCAAACAACCAAAGTTTGGGCCGAACCGTTCACCAATCCCTAATCATGACCTGTGCGAATACCCAGTGGCTCTCCTAGCCAACAATAGGTTCGCTGTTACCACCATTGAATTCTCTGATTCCCCTCCTTCCCCTCTTTCTCTGCTTTTCTATCTTCCAAAATACTTACCTGAACTGTTAAAGTCCAATAGACTGTTTTGCATTTCTAGTACTGTGGAGCTCTTAAGCATGATTATCCCCACAAATCAGGGTTGTCCATATATGCTGTATGTGCTTGTATTTTAGCATTCAGCTCTACCTTGTATGGTATCTTGCTATTTTTGTTTATGAACCACTTTAAGTACTCTTTATCATTACTCTTTTGTATGGCACTACTGCTTTTGTATGGCACTACTACTGTTCTTTAAACATTGAAGAAAAATGCTTTAATTAGCTGAATAACCATTTAATAAAATACCCTGACAAGCCAAAATGCATTCCGGGCAGGTGGCTGGGTATTGTTGCACTTTCAACTGTCACTCCATGAGGGCTGCAGCAATGATTATAAAGAAGAGAACCATAGCATATTGCCAGATAACCAACGGGATGGACCAGAAGCAGGCTGTCACTATGCTATCCCTGCTATAACTCACAATTATTTGACGGGTTATTGGAACAAAGCCCACCATTCAACATGTGGGGGAACAAGTTTATTACTGCAACCTCTTGTACATAATCTTGCCCCTATATTATAGGATCTTAAATATGCAGTCCAGTTTTGACGATCAGTTCACAACAGGGAATTTGTGACACTAAAAAGACTGAATAGAGGAGTCAGATAAATGAATAAGTGGCCTCGGCTATGAGGCAAATTTAGCCTTACTGAATGAATACACTTTTGAGAAGACGTATTTAACGGGATTGTAAAGGCAGAAGGTTTTTTATCTTAATGCCTTCTATTCATTAGGATAAAAAACCTTCTGTGTACAGCAGCCCCCCTCAGCCCTCCTAATACTCACCTGAGCCCCATCTCAGCCCAGCAGTGTGCACGAGTGCCTTGGCCATCCCTCCTGATTGGCTGAGACACAGCAGGGGCCCATTGGCTCCCGCTGCTGTCAATAAAAATTAGTTAGCCAATCAGGAGTGAAAGAGTCAGGGCCGAACCGCTGCTCCATGTCTGAATGGACACAGGAAGCTGCGGCTCAGCTCGGGTGCTCCCATAGCAAACTGCTTGCTGTGGGGGCACTCAACAGTAGGGATGGGCCAGGTGAGCCAGCAAGGGACCTGAGAAGAGGAAGATCTGGGCTGCTCTGTGCAAAACCATTGTACAGAGCAGGTAAGTATAACACATGTGTGATTTAAAGAAAAAAAAAACACAAGTCTTTACAATCACTTTAAGGATTGATACAATTACCCTGTTTTAATACATTATTGTACCATATAGAAAACTCAATGGACAGTTGAAAACAGAATCTGACTCTCTGCAAGTGTCATTTTACACAAAAAAAGGGTTGCATTTTGACAGTCACTCCTGCTATATAATACATAGAAATTATCAGAAGTCTTTTTGACAACCAGTAATTGCTGTTAATAGTTGATGGGTGAGCCACAGCAGGAAGAGAGAAGCTGAAGGTAGGAGATATGTGCTAGAAATGTGTTGAAGTGTGTGAGGACATACACTATCTCCTGCTTTTTAAATCATCAAGTCAAGTAAAAGAAGATTAGCTTCTGCATACAGAAAGGGGTTCTTTTTATAAAAGCTGTAAACACATGGAATAGTCTTCCACAGGAGCTGGTTCTAGCTGACTTCATAGTTTGTTTCCACAAAGCTGAATGTGTTTATAAATGCAAAAAATAAAAATGGGTTCTCATATCAATACATAAATACCACTGCAGAATTCTGATCCAGAGAGTTCTCCAATTGCCTTGGGGATCATGAAAGAATCTCTTTCCTGATGGAGAACACTGGACCTTACATTTTATATTTACTGTTGCAAGGGTTTTTTGCCTTCCACTATATCCCCTAAAGATATTGGATTTTGAGGATACCTTTTTTCCTTGTTACTTGATGGACATGTGTTTTTTTTTCAACCTGATATATCATTTATTATTTAACTATATGAATAGTGAGGTTAATTTCCAGTCTCTGTTCTTATTTAGTATCTATAGGCTCTATACAAGATACAGGAGGTCCCTGGGTCCCACAATAGGGACTGTAGGTTTGTTCGTAAGAGGAATTTTTGTGTAAGTTGGAACAGTGCATTCATTTTCTTTCAGAAAGTTTTTATTGATATGAACACAAAGTTGAGACAGAAATAATTTGCTATATTCATATGCAAATGACACATCTTGAACGGTATATAAAAAGGTAACAAAATGGTACAGTCTAGCTAACAACTGCATAGTTAGGCTCACTCGCTGTCATCATTGAGATATGGAGGAAAGCTAGAGAAGAGAGGTGGCCCCCGAAAGGCATCCTTAATGGGAGCATATTGTGCCCTGGGGGGCTCCCCCACCCCCTGTGACAGGTGGGGAGGATCTGTAACAATTAGTAAGACAGACCAGAAGGTGAGGAGCCTGTAACACCTAGAGAACTGAATTAGGTAAAAAGTGTCTGTACAAGATTAACTCTACTGAAGAATTGATAGGAAAGAGAAAGAAGAGAAGAAAAGAAAGAGGTGAGAGGGAGGGGGCAAGGAGGCCAATCACCTGGAAGTAGTTGAAGAGGAATTGAGAGCCTGGGGGATCGTAGTAATGGGGATCCCGACAATTGTGCCCAGGGTTCCCAAATAGCTTCAAATTTGGATGTAGAGTCTGTTAATATGCTGGATAATTTTTCTTGGGTCATAATCCATGAAATTTTATGAGTGGTGGATGCAAGGGAGACCCTGGGTTGCTTCCATGCTTTAGCAATGGTTATTTTGGCACCAGTCAGAATTAAGTGAATTAATTTATGGATGTGTTTGTGTCAAGTCTTTGGCAAGTCATCGTTCAAGAGGGCGATGGTTGGGGTTCTAGGAAGTAGACAGTCAGTGATTTTGTAGATCAAGTTAAATATCTTTTTCCATAATTGCCTTATTCGTGAGCATTCCCACCATATGTGGGACATGGTAAACCGAAGGTGGCATTCTCGGAAGCATAGGGGTAAGTAATGACTCTGGATACGGATCTTTGCTTCTGGGGAGGAATATAGAGTGTGAAGAATACCCCTGAATCATTGGCGAAAACCCCAGTGTTCAAATAGTGACAACATGTATGGCCACTCAACAGAATCAAATGCCTTGTGTAAGTCGAGAGAGAGTATCATTCAATTCTGTTTAGGACCCTTATCCCAGTTAGATTGAAGAATGGAGATTACATCTATGGCCCTTCTGGACTGGTCCGGGCCCTGTCTGCCTGGGATGAATCCCACCTGGTCCTTATGAATGTAGCAACCTATGAAAGAGTCTAGACGGTTGGGTAAAATCTTGGTGAGTATCTTCAGGTCATTGTTAATGAGGGATATGGGTCTATAATTGCCAACTTCTTACGGATTTTTGTCTGGTTTGGGGAGCACCATGATGTAGGTAGTGTTTAATGCGAGATCTAGGAGGAAGATGGAGAAGACCAGAGGAAGAAGCAGAGGAAGATAGGGGAAGAAGCAGAGGAAGAAGAAGATGGAGGAAGAAGGAGAAAACCGAAGGAAGACCAGAAGAAGACGGAGGAAGAAGCGGGGGAAAGAAGAAGACAATATTAATAAAGAAATTGTCAAAAACCGGCTATTGTCTTTTTTACCATTTTGACACTTTTTTTATGAAATGGTAGGGGTACATCGTACCCCATTACCATTTCACACAGGGGGGGAGGCTGGGATCTGGGGGTCCCCTTGTTAAAGGGGGCTTCCAGATTTCGATAAGCCCCCCACCCGCATACCCCACAACCACCGGGCAAGGGTTGTAGGGGTGAGGCCCTTGTCCCCATCAACATGGAGACAAGGTGCTTTGGTGGGCAACCCCAAAGCACCCTCCCCATGTTGAGGGCATGTGGCCTGGTACGGTTCAGTAGGGGGGGCGCTCTCCCGTCCCCCCTCTTTTCCTGCGTCCTGCTAGATTGCGTGCTCGGTTAAGGGTCTGGTATGGATTTTGAGGGCGACCCTACGCCATTTTTTTATTTTGGCGCAGGGTTCCCCTTAAAATCCATACCAGACCTGAAGGGTCTAGAATGGATTTTGAAAGGGACCCCTACGCCGTTTTTTTTTTAAATTTAGCACAGGGTTCCCCTTAATTTCCATATCAGACCCGAAGGGCCTGGTATGGAATTTAGGGGGACCCCCATGAATTTTTTTTTTTAATTTTGGTTCGGGGTTCCCCTTTAATATTCATACCAGACCCAAAGGGCCTGGTAATGGACTGGGGGGGATCCCATGCTCTTTTTTTCAATGATTTTTATCTATATTGCCGAGACCCGACAATTCATTACAGCCGCGATCAGTTTTAAATGACAATTTTTCCTTTAGAACTGTCATTTTGCTGTGGTACTGTTCTAAACACGAGAAAAATGCGCCACTTTACAGGCATACTATAGACACACCCAGGCACGATATTTAAAGGAATATTTAATTTTTATTGTTTCACTTTAAGCATTAAAAAAAATCACTGCTCCCGAAAACAGCCTTTAAAAAAAAAAAAAATTGCATTGATTGACAATAACTTGCATATAAGCCTTCAAAATGAGCACTTTTGATTATTCATGTTCGATTCCCATAGACTTTAATGGTGTTCGTGTGTTCTGCCAAATATTTTGCCTGTTTGGTATGTTCTTCTGCGGGGGGGGGGGGGGGGGGGGGCTGTGTTCGGCCAATCCCTAGTGGTGATGTAGATTGGAAAAATGCAGCCCCTTAGGCCCGAATCCTATACCAATGAGTGAGGAGTTTATAGCAGACTTGTGTTCTAGAATCTTTCAAAAGGTGAGGGTCAACTGAAATATCTGGAACAATCGTGGTGCTGTTTTGTATAACAGGGATACTATGAGAACAAGAAAAGAGATTGGGACTTTATATGAGGCAATGACTATGATAGTTCATATACCTCCATCCCTGGTATGTTTGAAAAAAGAGAGGGGCTGTGGGAATTTATATGAACCACACTACTAAGTTGAACAAACCAATCAATGTAATCATTGTTTATTGTTACAAGGGGCATAAATACATATGTAAAATAGTAGAAAAATAAAATATAATAATAGGTCTTGATAGATATCATCTAAACAATTCATGATTATACACAATTATTCCAACATGATATACAGTAGTAATGGACCTTGGGAATCTAGACCAAAGTTGTAACGGTAACATATAGGCATGATAACAATGATGAAATTGATTCATATTGCATGTAGACACTGTGACGTAGCATAATAGGAAAGCTCTACGCATTTCATGGTTAAAATGCCACTCATCAGGAGCAGATTTGGGAGTATCTATAATAGAGTAGAAATGCCAAAATTATATGATGGTAAAAAGGAGAGTATAAAACAAGGAAGAAAGAGGGGGAACATAAAAGATCCCGAACACTCTCACCTAGCTGTAGTATATGGGTAAAAATGTTGATGGTATCAACAGTGGGAGCCACTTGTCACATACCTGGTGGAGATCGAGCTGGAGAGGGGGCTTCTCTTGCACCTCCTGTCCGACACCCCTGGTAGTGATGACAGGGAGTAAAGGACACAGACTGGCATGAGGGCCAATGTAGTGGATGGTGCTGGCTGGACCTTGGCAGGAACCAGGTGGCTGAAGAGCACTGGGCAGGCTCTGAGAACTGGAGCTCTGTATCGCTGGGTCAGCAGATGGAGGCGTAGCCAGGACGTAAGCCAGGAGGTCATCAACAGCCAGACAGAGCAGGTACCGAGACGAGAGGCAAAGGCAGAGGCGGGACACAGGCTGGGTTCGGGACACAGACGGGCAGCAAGGTACAGGAACATCAGGCAGGAGCAGAGTCAAACACAAGCCAGGATTAGGTAGGCAGGAGGAGGTCAAGGAGAAGGTTCAGGTGAAGCTGGGTCAAGACACAGGAAGCTGGAACAGATCAGGTAAACAAGCACTAGCTGAAAGACCACTCAGCAATGTTCATGTGTCAGTGTTCAGTTTAAATAGGCTTACTTGGCGCCCATAAATGCACGTGTGCATGCACGCATTGTTGGTGTGCGCCCGTGCATGTGCCAATACAAGTCTCTCTTTGTACACACACTGGTGTGCCCATGCTTGTGGGCAGATGTGCATCTGTTAGCCTGACTTCTCTTACAGCACTATAGAAGATGTTATCTATAGTGCCATCCTCCTTCCCACTGACTATGGACCCAGGACTAAGGAGACCCCCTTTTGGGGATACAAGGAACCTCTTCCCCTAGAGGGTTGTCACGTACACTGGCTGCAGGGACTTTTTCTGTCCACATCCACCTGTTATTTGTTATATTTTACCTTTTTTTGAAGGATTGTTCCCATGTGTTTGCACCACACCGTCTTACTGGGGTTTAGTAGCTGTGGCTGTGGAACGCTCACCTGGCTACAGTAGGGACTGCTTCCAGGTACCTTTTACCAGCTGTCACACTGGCCCCTGACTTTGAAGGATGTTGCTTTTTTGACTGTATCATCATAGGGCTTGGAGCTATTGAATATACCTCTGGATTGTCCCTGCTCCCTCGGAAACACCCCAAATAACTGATATTACACTGTATGGGTGTCTCTGTTCCATGTACTCCTATGTAGGTGCCAGGCTGTCTGGGTGGGCATTGTTGAGGATAATGTGATCAAGCTCTTACAGTATCTGATTTTGTGTGGTAAAATTCTGTGTGAGTTTTCAATAAAGGCTGTACCTGTGTGCACCCAAGCTAGTGTCATTTAGTTCTTGGGTGCAATTTCCAGCTTTAATCCCTTGTTCCTGTGTTACAGTGGTGAGGAAGAAGCTCTCTGGTGGGGATACCCAGTCAGGGTGTCAGCGGTTCATCACATTTGGTGGCAATCCCAATCACCACTCGGACCCAGTGTCGGCTGATATCGGAGAAGTCTTCTAAGAGCCAGTTGCCATGAAAGCAGAGTTTGGTTCTGCCTGGGACATGCTGGAATTGAGAGATGCGTTCCTGGAGGGGCTCTCCATGTTGAGCAAGAATGTTATGGAAAGGTCCTCCCTATGCCCTATTGATTGGTACTGGCTGCAGCTGGACTTGTGACTACTATTCTTGGGACAGCATCCTTGGGAGGAATGACTAACGGAGCTGCATAGGCTGGTCTAGATGGAACTGATGCTGGACAATGGGTATCGGGCACTGCAATGATATGCCACCCAAGTGTGTCTGAGGTTGGAGAACTGCAATCCCATAGAGGGCTCTGACTTTGGCGGCCTGGAATTGATATCTGAGGTGCTTCAGGAGGATATACAGTTTAGTAGTACAGCGGAGTGGAGATGGGAGGACATCTGAGATTTTAGGGAGTTGGAACTTCCCAGTGAGCTTGGATTGAGCAATGACTTGGACTTTATAGTCACACAAGAATGGAACCTGAAACAAGCATATAAAAGACTGTTTAACAGTATGCCCCAGCACCTATGGATGTTATGGATTATGTGTCACCCCCCAAAGCGCTGGCACTGGGCCCAAGTGCAGCCAGCCCATGCCCTGGATCTTCAGCAATTCGGGAGCAGCAGGAAGAGAAGCTGGTCATCCTCACTCCTCACTGCAGGGAGGGGGGAAGCTATTTCCTCTCACCAGTGGCAGGCCAAAGACCAGGGAAAGGAGATAGTTGTTCTCACTCTTCAGCAGCAGTTAAGAGTCTCGGGAAAAGAGGAAGTCATCCTCCCATCCCAACAGCCAGCCACAGTGGAGGATTTGGGGTCCCCAGCTGAAGCTTCGGCATCAGGGTTGAGTGCCACCAACCTCTGCCCAGCACTGGCAACAACTCCTGAGCTCCCAGGTGGTGGGGCAGGTGGCTCCTCTCCCCAGCGACAGGCTTATGTAGTGAAGCTCCTACTTCCAACTGAAGCACTGGCAACAGGGCAGAACACCACTGGCCTTTGCCTAGCACCTACAGTGCTCCAAAGGCTCCAGAGAGTTGGGGCAGTTAACCCCTCTCCTCAGCAGCAGACCAAGACCCAGAACCATAAAGACCTCCCAGTTTCTGTGCTGGCAACTGGACAGAGCATCCACAATCTCTGCCCCACACCTACAGTGACACCAGGACCTTAGGGAGAAGAAGCAGTCGTCTTTGCTTCTCCCCAGTGGCCAAGGCAGAGATCACGCAGACAGAATATGTGGATTAATACTGTCCAACTAAGGCAGGTCCAGACCAATTGGGGTTCTGGGGCCTGGTTAATCTACCTTTGGGGGTAAATGTCACAGGAACCAACACTACTTGGCTTTTGGAGGGGCCTGGAGGCCAGCCCCCTTCTCACTCTCACTTCTCTCTATGGACCCAGTACTAAGGAGTAGGGATGAGCCGAACACCCCCCGGTTCGGTTCGCACCAGAACCCGCGAACGGACCGAAAGTTCGCACGAACGTTAGAACCCCATTGACGTCTATGGGACTCGAACGTTCGAAATCAAAAGTGCTCATTTTAAAGGCTAATTTGCATGGTATTGTCCTAAAAAGGGTTTGGGGACCCGGGTCCTACCCCAGGGGACATGTATCAATGCAAAAAAAACTTTTAAAAACGGCCGTTTTTTCGGGAGCAGTGATTTTAATGATGCTTAAAGTAAAAAAAAAAAAAGTGAAATATTCCTTTAAATATCGTACCTGGGGGGTGTCTATAGTATGCCTGTAAAGTGACGCGTGTTTCCCATGTTTAGAACAGTCTCTGCACCAAATGTCATTTTTAAAGGAAAAAATCTCATTTAACCACTTGCCGACCGCCGCACGACGATGTACGTCGACAGAGCGGCACGGGCAGGCAAAAGGGCTTACCTGTACGTCCCTGCCTGCCCGCGGGTGGGGGGGTCCGATCGGACCCCCCCCGGTGCCTGCGGCGGTCGGCAAATGTCCCCCGGCGATCGGTGGTGAGGGGGAGGCCATCCATTCGTGGCCCCCCCCTCGCGATCGCTCCCAGCCAATGGGATCATTTCCCTGCCTCTGTATTGTACACAGAGGCAGAGGAAATGATGTCATCTCTCCTCGGCTCGGTATTTTCCGTTCCGGGCCGAGGAGAGAAGACTGAACTGTGAGTGCACAACACAAACACACACAGTAGAACATGCCAGGCACACTAAACACCCCGATCCCCCCCCCGATCGCCCCCCAACCCCCCTCCGATCACCCCCCCCCCCTGTCACAAACTGACACCAAGCAGGTTTTTTTTTTTTTTTTTTTTTTTTTTCCTGATTACTGCATAGTGTCAGTTTGTGACAGTTAGTGTGTTAGGGCAGTGAGTGTTAGGCCCCCTTTAGGTCTAGGATACCCCCCTAACACCCCTAATAAAGTTTTAACCCCTTGATCACCCCCTGTCACCAGTGTTGCTAAGCGATCATTTTTCTGATGGCTGTATTAGTGTCGCTGGTGACGCTAGTTAGGGACGTAAATAGTTAGGTTCGCCGTCAGCGTTTTATAGCGTCAGGGACCCCCATATACTATCTAATAAATGTTTTAACCCCTTGATTGCCCCCTAGTTAACCCTTTCACCACTGATCACCATATAACTGTTACGGGTGACGCTGGTTAGTTTGTTTATTTTTTATAGTGTCAGGGCACCCGCCGTTTATTACCTAATAAAGGTTTAGCCCCCTGATCGCCCGGCGGTGATATGCGTCGCCCCAGGCAGCGTCAGATTAGCGCCAGTACCGCTAACACCCACGCACGCAGCATACGCCTCCCTTAGTGGTATAGTATCTGAACGGATCAATATCTGATCCGATCAGATCTATACTAGCGTCCCCAGCAGTTTAGGGTTCCCGAAAACGCAGTGTTAGCGGGATCAGCCCAGATACCTGCTAGCACCTGCGTTTTGCCCCTCCGCCCGGCCCAGCCCACCCAAGTGCAGTATCGATCGATCACTGTCACTTACAAAACACTAAACGCATAACTGCAGCGTTCGCAGAGTCAGGCCTGATCCCTGCGATCGCTAACAGTTTTTTTGGTAGCGTTTTGGTGAACTGGCAAGCACCAGCCCCAGGCAGCGTCAGGTTAGCGCCAGTACCGCTAACACCCACGCACGCAGCATACGCCTCCCTTAGTGGTATAGTATCTGATCGGATCAATATCTGATCCGATCAGATCTATACTAGCGTCCCCAGCAGTTTAGGGTTCCCACAAACGCAGTGTTAGCGGGATCAGCCCAGATACCTGCTAGCACCTGCGTTTTTCCCGTCCGCCCGGCCCAGCCCAGCCCACCCAAGTGCAGTATCGATCGATCACTGTCACTTACAAAACACTAAACACATAACTGCAGCGTTCGCAGAGTCAGGCCTGATCCCTGCGATCGCTAACAGTTTTTTTTGGTAGCGTTTTGGTGAACTGGCAAGCACCAGCGGCCTAGTACACCCCGGTCGTAGTCAAACCAGCGCTGCAGTAACACTTGGTGACGTGGCGAGTCCCATAAGTGCAGTTCAAGCTGGTGAGGTGGCAAGCACAAGTAGTGTCCCGCTGCCACCAAAAAGACAAACACAGGCCCGTCGTGCCCATAATGCCCTTCCTGCTGCATTCGCCAATCCTAATTGGGAACCCACCACTTCTGCAGCGCCCGTACTTCCCCCATTCACATCCCCAACCAAATGCAGTCGGCTGCATGAGAGGCATTTTCTTTACGTCCTCCCGAGTACCCCTACCCAGCGAACCCCCCCAAAAAAGATGTTGTGTCTGCAGCAAGCGCGGATATAGGCGTGACACCCGCTATTATTGTCCCTCCTGTCCTGACAATCCTGGTCTTTGCATTGGTGAATGTTTTGAACGCTACCATTCACTAGTTGAGTATTAGGGTAGGGTACAGCATTCCACAGACTAGGCACACTTTCACAGGGTCTCCCAAGATGCCATCGCATTTTGAGAGACCCGAACCTGGAACCGGTTACAGTTATAAAAGTTAGTTACAAAAAAAAGTGTAAAAAAAAAAAAAAAACACATACAAAAATATAAAATAAAAAAAAAATAGTTGTCGTTTCATTGTTCTCTCTCTCTCTATTCTCTCTCTATTGTTCTGCTCTTTTTTACTGTATTCTATTCTGCAATGTTTTATTGTTATTATGTTTTATCATGTTTGCTTTTCAGGTATGCAATTTTTTATACTTTACCGTTTACTGTGCTTTATTGTTAACCATTTTTTTGTCTTCAGGTACGCCATTCACGACTTTGAGTGGTTATACCAGAATGATGCCTGCAGGTTTAGGTATCATCTTGGTATCATTCTTTTCAGCCAGCGGTCGGCTTTCATGTAAAAGCAATCCTAGCGGCTAATTAGCCTCTAGACTGCTTTTACAAGCAGTGGGAGGGAATGCCCCCCCAACGTCTTCCGTGTTTTTCTCTGGCTCTCCTGTCTCAACAGGGAACCTGAAAATGCAGCCGGTGATTCAGCCAGCTGACCATAGAGCTGATCAGAGACCAGAGTGGCTCCAAACATCTCTATGGCCTAAGAAACCGGAAGCTACGAGCATTTTATGACTTAGATTTCGCCGGATGTAAACAGCGCCATTGGGAAATTGGGAAAGCATTTTATCACACCGATCTTGGTGTGGTCAGATGCTTTGAGGGCAGAGGAGAAATCTAGGGTCTAATAGACCCCAATTTTTGCAAAAAAGAGTACCTGTCACTACCTATTGCTATGATAGGGGATATTTACATTCCCTGAGATAACAATAAAAATGACTTTAAAAAAAAAAAAAATGAAAGGAACAGTTTAAAAATAAGATAAAAAAATAATAATAATAAAGAAAAAAAAAAAAAAAAAAAAAAAAAGCACCCGTCCCCCCTGCTCTCGCGCTAAGGCGAACGCAAGGGTCGGTCTGGCGTCAAATGTAAACAGCAATTGCACCATGCATGTGAGGTATCGCAGCGAAGGTCAGATCGAGGGCAGTAAGTTTAGCAGTAGACCTCCTCTGTAAATCTAAAGTGGTAACCTGTAAAGGCTTTTAAAGGCTTTTAAAAATGTATTTAGTTTGTCGCCACTGCACGTTTGTGCGCAATTTTAAAGCATGTCATGTTTGGTATCCATGTACTCGGCCTAAGATCATCTTTTTTATTTCATCAAACATTTGGGCAATATAGTGTGTTTTAGTGCATTAAAATGTAAAAAAGTGTGTTTTTTCCCCAAAAAATGCGTTTGAAAAATCGCTGCGCAAATACTGTGTGAAAAAAAAAAATGAAACACCCACCATTTTAATCTGTAGGGCATTTGCTTTAAAAAAAATATATAATGTTTGGGGGTTCAAAGTAATTTTCTTGCACAAAAAAATTATTTTTTTATGTAAACAATAAGTGTCAGAAAGGGCTTTGTCTTCAAGTGGTTAGAAGAGTGGGTAATGTGTGACATAAGCTTCTAGATGTTGTGCATAAAATGCCAGGACAGTTCAAAACCCCCCCAAATGACCCCATTTTGGAAAGTAGACACCCCAAGCTATTTGCTGAGAGTCATGTTGAGTCCATGGAATAATTTATATTGTGACACAAGTTGCGGGAAAGAGACAATTTTTTATTTTTTTTATTTTTTTTTGCGCAAAGTTGTCACTAAATGATATATTGCTCAAACATGCCATGGGAATATGTGAAATTACACCCCAAAATACATTCTGTTGCTTCTCCTGAGTACGGGGATACCACATGTGTGAGACTTTTTGGGAGCCTAGCCGCGTACGGGACCCCGAAAACTAAGCACCGCCTTCAGGCTTTCTAAGGCCGTAAATTTTTGATTTCACTCTTCACTGCCTATCACAGTTTCGGAGGCCATGGAATGCCCAGGTGGCAAAAAAAAAACCCCAAATGACCCCATTTTGGAAAGTAGACACCCCAAGCTATTTGATGAGAGGTATAGTGAGTATTTTGCAGACCTCACTTTTTGTCACAAAGTTTTGAAAATTGAAAAAAGAAAAAAAAATTTTTTTTTCTCGTCTTTCTTTATTTTCAAAAACAAATGAGAGCTGCAAAATACTCACCATGCCTCTCAGCAAATAGCTTGGGGTGTCTACTTTCCAAAATGGGGTCATTTGGGGGGGTTTATGCCACCTGGGCATTCCATGGCCTCCGAAACTGTGATAGGCAGTGAGGAGTAAAATCAAAAATGTACGCCCTTAGAAATCCTGAAGGCAGTGATTGGTTTTCGGGGTCCCGTACGCGGCTAGGCTCCCAAAAAGTCCCACACATGTGGTATCCCTATACTCAGGAGAAGCAGCTAAATGTATTTTGGGGTGCAATTCCACATATGCCCATGGCCTGTGTGAGCAATATATCATTTAGTGACAACTTTGTGCAAAAAAAAAAAAAAAAATTTGTCACTTTCCCGCAACTTGTGTCAAAATATAAAACATTCCATGGACTCAACATGCCTCAAAGCAAATAGCTTGGGGTGTCTACTTTCCAAAATGGGGTCATTTGGGGGGGTTTTATGTCATCTGGGCATTTTATGGCCTTCAAAACGGTGATAGGTAGTGAGGAGTAAAATCAAAAATGTACGCCCTTAGAAATCCTGAAGGCAGTGATTGGTTTTCGGGGCCCCGTACGCGGCTAGGCTCCCAAAAAGTCCCACACATGTGGTATCCCCGTACTCAGGAGAAGCAGCTAAATGTATTTTGGGGTGCAATTCCACATATGCCCATGGCCTGTGTGAGCAATATATCATTTAGTGACAACTTTTTGTAATTTTTTTTTTTTTTTTGTCATTATTCAATCACTTGGGACAAAAAAAATGAATATTCAATGGGCTCAACATGCCTCTCAGCAAATTCCTTGGGGTGTCTACTTTCCAAAATGGGGTCATTTGTGGGGGTTTTGTACTGCCCTGCCATTTTAGCACCTCAAGAAACGACATAGGCAGTCATAAATTAAAGGCTGTGTAAATTCCAGAAAATGTACCCTAGTTTGTAGACGCTATAACTTTTGCGCAAACCAATAAATATACGCTTATTGACATTTTTTTTTACCAAAGACATGTGGCCGAATACATTTTGGCCTAAATGTATGACTAAAATTGAGTTTATTGGATTTTTTTTAGAACAAAAAGTAGAAAATATCATTTTTTTTCAAAATTTTCGGTCTTTTTCCGTGTATAGCGCAAAAAATAAAAACGGCAGAGGTGATCAAATACCATCAAAAGAAAGCTCTATTTGTGGGAAGAAAAGGACACAAATTTCGTTTGGGTACAGCATTGCATGACCGCGCAATTAGCAGTTAAAGCGACGCAGTGCCGAATTGTAAAAAGTGCTCTGGTCAGGAAGGGGGTAAAACCTTCCGGGGCTGAAGTGGTTAAAACTGCTTGCGGGTTTAATGTCATGTCGGGTCATGGCAATATGGATGAAAATCAGTGAGACAAACGGCATGGGTACCCCCCCAGTCCATTACCAGGCCCTTTGGGTCTTGTATGGATATTAAGGGGAACCCCGCACCCAAATTAAAATAAGGAAAGGTGTGGGGCCACCAGGCCCTATATACTCTGAACAGCAGTATACAGGCGGTGCAAACAAGACAGGGACTGTAGGTTTGTTGTTAAGTAGAATCTCTTTGTAATTTTGAACATTTTTGACGTGTTTAGCTCCAGCCAAAAAATCTTTTCTAAGCTTTTTGGAAAACATAGGGAAGGGTTATCACCCCTGTGACATTTGTTTTGCGGTCTTTCCTCCTCTTCAGAAGATTTCACCTCACTTTTTTGTCCCAATGAAAAATGTTTTTTGAAAATTTGGGTTTTTTTGTGGAACAAGGATTGGAAAGCATCAGTGGAAAGGAGAATTTTTTTTCCCATATTAACTCTTACAGGAGAGAATTTCCCTTCCTAGGGGTAGATTTCATCTCACTTCCTGTTGTCTCCTTCCGTTTGCAAGTAGGAGTCGTTTGTAAGTTAGATGTTTGAAAGTAGGGTCCTGCCCTATATACTCAGCAGAAATTTGGGCCTTAGGTGTTGCTGTGGCCACAACACTGTAAGCCCTCACAGGGCCCTGCTGTGAAATATTAGATCAAGAATTGTAATTACATGCCCCTGTTGAACAGGAGCTGAAAAATTAGGCCTTAGGCACTGGTGCTGGTGCCACAACACTGCAACCCCTCACAGACACACTCTAGTTGGAATGCAGGAACGAGCCCTGCTGCAAAGTATTACATCAAAAATTGTAATTACACGCCCCTGTTAAACAGGGGCTGAAAAATTGTGCCTTAGGCACTGGTGGTGGCGCCCAGAACCAAAAATGTTCTTACAAGCTATCAGCGTGATGATTGAGGAGGAAGAGGATAATTACTCAGGGATAGTCACTCAGCATCAGCATAGGCAGTCTTTGAAGGGATCTGAGATTTCAAAAAAAATTATTCGGTTACATCAGCATCAGGTGCTTGGTAGCTGGTGGTGATCCAAGACTGATTCATTTTTATGAAGGTCAGCCGATCGACCGAGTCGGTGGACAGACGCACCCTGTGATCAGTTACCATGCCTCCAGCAGCACTGAATGTGTGTTCCGAAAGAACGCTGGATGCAGGACAGGCCAGTAGCTCAATTGCATACTGTGCAAGCTCTGGCCAGTGATCCATCCTCAAGACCCAGTAACCCAGAGGATTTTCGGTGGGAAAGGTGTCCAAGTCTGATCTTGCCCCTAGGTATTCCTGCACCATGTAAAACAGACGCTGGCGATGGTTGCTGGAACCGATCATACCTTGGGGCTGCGGACCAAAAAATTGTCTGAACGCATCGGTCAGACGGCCACCTTCTCCACCGCTCCTTCTTTGACTGACCGAAGCCTCAGCAACACGTTGTCCAGAAACAGGAGTTTGTAACCTCCCAGTCTCTGGGAACGCGTTGCACAGACCTTTCTGCAAGGCCTCCCGAAGATGTTTCATCCTCTGCTCCCTCTGCGATGGCAAGATAAGGTCCGCAACCTTACCCTTGTAACGTGGATCAAGGAGGGTTGCCAGCCAGTATTGGTCCTTCTCCTTGATACCACGAATACGAGGATCCTTACGCAGGCTTTGCAGGATCAGGGAGGCCATGCAGCGTAGGTTTGCTGAGGCATTCGGTCCGGAGTCCTCTGGGTCACTAAGGACAACAACGTCCGCAGCCACCTCCTCCCAGCCACGTACAAGTCCATGTGTTCCTTGGGACTGATCCCTTAAAGACTGCTGCTGATGCTGAGTGCCAGGCTCCACCTCCATACTGACACAATCTTCCTCCTCCTCCTCCTCCTCCTCGTCCTCTTCCTGTGTGATCGGCGGGCACGCAGGAACACTGTCTGGATAAAGGGGGCCTTGAGAGCTAAGGAAGTCCTCCTCTTCCTGCCTCTGTTCTGCCTCAAGTGCCCTGTCCATTATTCCACGCAGCGTGTGCTCCAACAGGTGGACAAGGGGGACAGTGTCACTGATGCATGCACTGTCAGTGCTCACCATCCTCGTGGCCTCCTCGAATGGTGACAGGACAGTGCATGCATCCCTGATCATGGCCCACTGGCGTGGGGAAAAAAACCAAGCTCCCCTGACCCTGTCCTGGTGCCATAGTCGCACAGGTACTCATTGATGGCCCTCTGCTGCGTGTGCAGCCGCTGCAGCATGGCCAACGTTGAGTTCCACCTGGTGGGCATGTCACAGATTAGGCGGTTCTTGGGCAGGTTAAACTCCTTTTGGAGGTCCGTCAGCCGAGCACTGGCATTATATGACCGGCGGAAATGCACACAGACTTTCCTGGCCTGCCTCAGGACATCCTGTAAGCCCGGGTACCTGCCCAAGAACCGCTGCACCACCAAGTTAAGGACGTGAGCCAAACAGGGCACATGGGTCATTTGTCCCTGTCGGAGGGCAGAGAGGAGGTTGGTGCCATTGTCGCAAACCACCATTCCTGCTTTAAGTTGGCGTGGCGTCAACCACCTCTGAACCTGCCCCTGCAGAGCTGACAGAACCTCTGCCCCAGTGTGGCTCCTGTCCCCCAAGCACACCAGCTCAAGCACCGCATGGCATCTTTTGGCCTGCGTACTTGCGTAGCCCCTTGAACGCCTACGGTGCACCGCTGGTTCCGAGGAAGAGGCCATGGAGGAAGAAGAAGAGGAGGGGGTGGAGGAGAGAGGTGTGTCACAATCAGCATTTTGGAGGCGTGGTGGCGGAACAACCTTCAACACTACTGCACCTTGTCCTGCATCCTTCCCAGCTGCCAGCAGAGTCACCCAATGCGCCGTGAAACTTAGGTAACGTCCCTGTCCATGCCTGCTGGACCATGAGTCAGCGGTAATATGCACCTTACCGCTGACCGCCCTGTCCAGCGAGGCATGGACATTGCCTTCCACATGCCGGTAGAGAGCCGGAATCGCCTTCCGTGAGAAAAAGTGGCGTTTGGGTACCTGCCACTGAGGAACCGCACATTCCACAAACTCACGGAAGGGGGCAGAGTCTACCAACTGAAAAGGCAGCAGTTGAAGTGCTAGCAATTTTGCCAAGCTAGCATTCAACCGCTGGGCATGTGGATGGCTGGGAGCAAACTTCTTTCGGCGGTGCAGCAGCTGGGGCAGGGAAATTTGCCTGGTACAATCTGACGTCGGTGTACCAAAAGCAGATTGCCCACAAGTACTTGGCTATGACACACCTAATTCTACACCTTCATTCCTCTCACTGCAGGTCTCAGAGAGGACTGAAGGTCTAGTGGGGTTGGAAATCTCAGCTGATGAGGAGCAAGGAGAGATCCTCTTTGTTCTTTGGTGTGGGTCTTTTAGATACGCTTGCCAACGAACTGCATGGCAGGTCAACATATGTCTGGTCAAGCATGTGGTACCCAAGCGGGAGATGTTTTGGCCACGCGAGATACGCTTGAGACATATGTTGCAAATAGCAGCGGTGCGATCTGATGCACTCGTCTCAAAAAAGGCCCACACCAAAGAACTTTTTGAATAACGCGCAGAGACTGCAGCGCCCTGCACATGTGGAGCTTTGGGGTTTGATGCAGTCAATGTGCTGCCCTTAGGCTGGCCCCTGGAGGGCATCCTGCCTCGTTGGTGATGTGCCGCCTCCTCCTCCTCCTCCTCCTCCTCTCTCCTATCAGGCACCCACATTGAGTCAGTGACCTCATCATCCCCTCCCTCCTCATCACTGGAGCAAACCTGGCAGTATGCTGCAGCAGGGGGAGCATGACTGCCAGATTGCTGTCCTTCTTGGGCACCCCCTCTGTCCGTGCTCATGTTACTGCCTTCATCGAGCTCAGTATCATCATCAGAGCCTTCCAAACGCTGGGCATCCTCCTGGAGCATGTACCCAACACTGTGGTCAAACAGTTCTAGGGAATCCTCAGGAGGACATGGTGGAGCTAGGGAAGGAGTCACTGATGACATTGAGCTGAGGGAAGAGGCAGCTGCTTTGCCAGACAAAGCACCCTGGGCATGGGTGAGAGAGGATGAGGAGGATGAGGACGGCTTGGTCATCCACTCGACCAAGTCTTCCGCATGTTGCGGCTCAACACGGCCAGCTGCCGAAAAAAAGGCCAAGCGTGTCCCATGGCCACGTGCTGATGAGGATGCACCGTCTCCACGACCAGCACTAGACACAGAGCCTGCTTGCCCTCTCTTATTGGCTTGTGACTGTCTGCCTCTCCTTCTTGGCCTTCCAGACATACTAATGGCCTGTAGCTGCACTAAGCTGGGATAGAACACCTGTAATTTTCTTCAGGTAGCTTTATATACTGTAACCAGACAAGCCTGCCTGTCAGTAGGAAGATAACAAGAACGGATCTAGCTGAACACTGTGAGCAGGACGCACTGTACTAAATGTAAATAGTCTAGCTGCCTGACCGTGGTACTAATGGGATCAAATAGAACACCTGTAATTTTCTTCAGGCAGCTTTATATACTGTAACCAGACAAGCCTGCCTGTCAGTAGGAAGATAACAGGAACGGATCTAGCTGAACACTGTGAGCAGGACGCACTGTACTAAATGTAAATAGTCTAGCTGCCTGACCGTGGTACTAATAGGATCAAATAGAACACCTGTCATTTTATTCAGGTAGCTTTATATACTGTAACCAGACAAGCCTGCCTGTCAGTAGGAAGATAACAGGAACGGATCTAGCTGAACACTGTGAGCAGGACGCACTGTACTAAATGTAAATAGTCTAGCTGCCTGACCGTGGTACTAATAGGATCAAATAGAACACCTGTAATTTTCTTCAGGTAGCTTTATATACTGTAACCAGACAAGCCTGCCTGTCAGTAGGAAGATAACAGGAACGGATCTAGCTGAACACTGTGAGCAGGACGCACTGTACTAAATGTAAATAGTCTAGCTGCCTGACCGTGGTACTAATAGGATCAAATAGAACACCTGTAATTTTCTTCAGGTAGCTTTATATACTGTAACCAGACAAGCCTGCCTGTCAGTAGGAAGATAACAGGAACGGATCTAGCTGAACACTGTGAGCAGGACGCACTGTACTAAATGTAAATAGTCTAGCTGCCTGACCGTGGTACTAATAGGATCAAATAGAACACCTGTAATTTTCTTCAGGTAGCTTTATATACTGTAACCAGACAAGCCTGCCTGTCAGTAGGAAGATAACAGGAACGGATGTAGCTGAACACTGTGAGCAGGACGCACTGTACTAAATGTAAATAGTCTAGCTGCCTGACCG
This sequence comes from Lithobates clamitans, assembly GCA_037952925.1. Lineage (NCBI taxonomy): Eukaryota > Metazoa > Chordata > Amphibia > Anura > Ranidae > Lithobates > Lithobates clamitans. The sequence goes on from JBBGZY010000079.1 coordinate 1,344,886, forward strand.
TGGTACTAATAGGATCAAATAGAACACCTGTAATTTTCTTCAGGTAGCTTTATATACTGTAACCAGACAAGCCTGCCTGTCAGTAGGAAGATAACAGGAACGGATGTAGCTGAACACTGTGAGCAGGACGCACTGTACTAAATGTAAATAGTCTAGCTGCCTGACCGTGGTACTAATAGGATCAAATAGAACACCTGTAATTTTCTTCAGGTAGCTTTATATACTGTAACCAGACAAGCCTGCCTGTCAGTAGGAAGATAACAGGAACGGATCTAGCTGAACACTGTGAGCAGGACGCACTGTACTAAATGTAAATAGTCTAGCTGCCTGACCGTGGTACTAATAGGATCAAATAGAACACCTGTAATTTTCTTCAGGTATCTTTATATACTGTAACCAGACAAGCCTGCCTGTCAGTAGGAAGATAACAGGAACGGATCTAGCTGAACACTGTGAGCAGGACGCACTGTACTAAATGTAAATAGTCTAGCTGCCTGACCGTGGTACTAATAGGATCAAATAGAACACCTGTAATTTTCTTCAGGTAGCTTTATATACTGTAACCAGACAAGCCTGCCTGTCAGTAGGAAGATAACAGGAACGGATCTAGCTGAACACTGTGAGCAGGACGCACTGTACTAAATGTAAATAGTCTAGCTGCCTGACCGTGGTACTAATAGGATCAAATAGAACACCTGTAATTTTCTTCAGGTAGCTTTATATACTGTAACCAGACAAGCCTGCCTGTCAGTAGGAAGATAACAGGAACGGATCTAGCTGAACACTGTGAGCAGGACGCACTGTACTAAATGTAAATAGTCTAGCTGCCTGACCGTGGTACTAATAGGATCAAATAGAACACCTGTAATTTTCTTCAGGTAGCTTTATATACTGTAACCAGACAAGCCTGCCTGTCAGTAGGAAGATAACAGGAACGGATCTAGCTGAACACTGTGAGCAGGACGCACTGTACTAAATGTAAATAGTCTAGCTGCCTGACCGTGGTACTAATAGGATCAAATAGAACACCTGTAATTTTCTTCAGGTAGCTTTATATACTGTAACCAGACAAGCCTGCCTGTCAGTAGGAAGATAACAGAAACGGATCTAGCTGAACACTGTGAGCAGGACGCACTCCACCAAATGTAAATAGTCTAGAAGATAACAGGAACGGATCTAGCTGAACACTGTGAGCAGGACGCACTGCACTAAATGTAAATAGCAGGAACGGATCTAGCTGAACACTGTGAGCAGGACGCACTGCACTAAATGTAAATAGCAGGAACGGATCTAGCTGAACACTGTGAGCAGGACGCACTGCACTAAATGTAAATAGCAGGAACGGATCTTGCTGAACACTGTGAGCAGGACGCACTGCACTAAATGTAAATAACAGGAACGGATCTAGCTGAACACTGTGAGCAGGACGCACTGCACTAAATGTAAATAGTCTAGAAGATAACAGGAACGGATCTAGCTGAACACTGTGAGCAGGACGCACTGCACTAAATGTAAATAGCAGGAACGGATCTAGCTGAACACTGTGAGCAGGACGCACTGCACTAAATGTAAATAGCAGGAACGGATCTAGCTGAACACTGTGAGCAGGACGCACTGCACTAAATGTAAAAAGCAGGATCGGATCTAGCTGAACACTGTGAGCAGGACGCACTGCACTAAATGTAAATAGCAGGAACGGATCTAGCTGAACACTGTGAGCAGGACGCACTGCACTAAATGTAAATAGTCTAGAAGATAACAGGAACGGATTTAGCTGAACACTGTGAGCAGGACGCACTGCACTAAATGTAAATAGCAGGAATGGATCTAGCTGAACACTGTGAGCAGGACGCACTGCACTAAATGTAAATAGCAGGAACGGATCTAGCTGAACACTGTGAGCAGGACGCACTGCACTAAATGTAAATAGCAGGAACGGATCTAGCTGAACACTGTGAGCAGGACGCACTGCACTAAATGTAAATAGCAGGAACGGATCTAGCTGAACACTGTGAGCAGGACGCACTGCACTAAATGTAAATAGCAGGAACGGATCTAGCTGAACACTGTGAGCAGGACGCACTGCACTAAATGTAAATAGCAGGAACGGATCTAGCTGAACACTGTGAGCAGGACGCACTGCACTAAATGTAAATAACAGGAACGGATCTAGCTGAACACTGTGAGCAGGACGCACTGCACTAAATGTAAATAGTCTAGATAGAAGATAACAGGAACGGATCTAGCTAAACTGAATACAGTGTATATATATATATGCAACACCTGGGATGCATATATATACACAATACACTGTAAGTGCAGCTAACTGACTGACTGTTCTGCCTAATCTATCTAACTCAAATCAAATGACACTGTCTCTCTCTCTCTCTCTATCTCTCAGCACACCGGAACACACACTACACAGGGCCGCCGTGCAGGCGGCCTTATATAGTGTGGGGCGTGTACTAAATCCCCTGAGCCATAATTGGCCAAAGCCACCCTGGCTTTGGCCAATTACAGCTCTCTCTACTGACGGCGCTGTGATTGGCCAAGCATGCGGGTCATAGTGCATGCTTGGCCAATCATCAGCCAGCAATGCACTGCGATGCCGCAGTGAATTATGGGCCGTGACGCGCCACACGAATTTGGCGCGAACGGCCCATATCGTTCGCAATTCGACGGACGGTCGAACAGCCGATGTTCGAGTCGAACATGGGTTCGACTCGAACACGAAGCTCATCCCTACTAAGGAGACCTACCTCTTGGGATTACAATTAACCTTCACTCCAAGAGGGTTGTCACGGACACTAGCTGCAGGGACCTTTTCTGTCTACATCCACGTGTTATTTGTTATATTTCCAGTTTTTTGAAGGACTGTTCCCTTGTGTTTGCATCACACCATTTTACCAGGGTTTGGTAGCTGTGGCTGTAGCACTCTCACTGGCTACAGTGGGGACTGCTCCTGGGTACCTTTACCAGCTAGCGCTCCCGTCCCTGACCTCCACGGAAAATGTTTTTTGAACTGCATCAGCTTGGGTATTGGTGCTATCGAATGGTACCCTGGGATTGCTGCTGCTTCCTCAGGATCACCTCTAAATTACTGATATTATATTGTATGAGTGTCTCTGTTCCATGTACTTCTATGTAGGCATGCAGTGTGAATTTTCAATAAAGGCTGTTCCTTTTTGTACCTAAGCTAGTGGATTCTAGTTCTTGGGTGCAATTCCCAACTATAATCCCTTGTTCCTGTGTTCCAGCGGCGAGATAACAGCTATCTGGTAGAGGTACCCAGTCGGGGTGTCAGGAGTCCATCACAGAACCAAGTTGCCTGGGGTGAACCCACCAACTGGAAAAAGGAGAAATATGGCTGAGGAACAAGTGATTTGTTACTACATGATTCCTGGCGTACATTTAACCCTAATGGTAGAGACTTCACCTTTTTCTCAACCCCAAACCGATAATACTCAAGACTTGACTACCTGTTCATCTCTTAGAAAGACTTACCAATGCTCCACCAAGGGTCAATAGACCCGATGTTTTTGCAACTTGCGACTTAATTGATTGTAGAGCTTTTTATGGAAAGGTGGATGTGTCGTTACATTTATCTTGGAGGGGGTTCAGAGAGACATTAAGGTTGTCTCCTAGAATCAGGGTACGTTCCTGAAATGTGGTGAGGACTTGGGTTATGTCTCGGAAGAAGGAGACTGGTGACTGTTCATATATATTAGCTAAAGTGATCTGTTTACCATGGCATGTCTCTTTCAAAAAGAGGTATCTGCCCTCTTCGTCAGATAGTGTGTCTGAAAGTTGGAAGAGGCAGTGTTTAGCCAGGAGTAGTGAAACCCATTTGGATTTAGACATTTGGTTGGTAGCGTGGCGAATCGTGGGGTAATACCACTGCGTGGGTTTAGGGATGGAGTCTCTACAGAAATGTGTCTCTTGCAGAAAGATAATACTTTCTTTGTTTTTGTGCATTGTAAGAAATAGTTGGGATCACTTTTCTGGGATGCTGAGGCCGTGGGCATTAAGCAAAATGATTTTGAGAAGAAGTTTGTTGCTGGTAGACAATGTAGAAGTCATGTTTAGGCTGTCTGCACTTTACTAAACTGAAGATTAAAAAATCAAGATTTTGTTTACTCTAGCTAATCAATCAGAGGTGAAAGAAAGGGAAGGAATTAGGATGGGGGGGGGGAAGAAAAAAAAAAAAGGGAGGGCGGAGGTTTAAGGGAGAAGAGTGAAGGTAGGGTGAGAGGAACTCAGGAAAGCTGTATCCGGCGACAGGTGAGAACCGGCTCACTCGTGTAGGTAGGGTGTGTACCATATATATGGTAATGCCTGAGGTGTTCGGTGGCATTGAGGAATGCTAGGGTACAAATGCATGGGAGAGGAAAGACTACCACCTTGTGCAAGGTGGCTTTACGAGAAGAATGGGGTTAACGGATTGCTCCGCCAGACATTAAGCCAATGGGGGCTCATTTGAGTGCATAAAGGGAGGCTGTGCAGGTATGTATTCAAAGAGGGCGTTTTCTGGGTGAGAAGGTGAAGGGTGATGCGGTAGGGAGGAGCTCATTATGTAAGTAGAGAATGGAAATAGATAGGCCAGGTAGGCTGGAAAGGCTTAATGATCATGGTGGCTAGCAAATATAGAACTCATGGGTCTTGCATAGGGGTGAGGGCTTGTCAGAATGAGAGAGACCCTGCTTAACTAGTATGGAAATGTTTTGTTACTTCAACATTAGTATAACTGTGTATTAACTAAGCAGGTTAAACATATGAACATTTGAAGGACGTAAGAGTGTGGGCAGGCACCAAGACTTCCCTAATCTTCTCCCTCCCCTCCCCTTCCTCTCCCTCCATTCCTACCCCTCATGATCCCTTCCCTTCCTTTCCCTGCTCCCTGTCCGTTCACCCCTCCCCCCCCTCGCCTTGTCTCTCCCTCCCCCCTTTTTCCCCTCCCCCCCCTCCTTTCCCCCCCCCCCTCCTTTTCCCCCCCTCCTTTCCCCTTCTCCCTTTCCCCCCCCCTCCCTTCCTCCCTTTTTTTCCCCCCTTTCTTTCCCCCTTTCCCCCTCTTCCTCTCCTCCTCCCCCTCTTGGTGTCTCCCTTCTTCCACATCTTTTCTCCTCCCCCTGTCCACTCCTGTTTTTTGTTTTTCCCCTCCCCTCTCCCCTCTCCCCCTACCCTATTCATGTTTTATTTCATCTTACCTTTATATCCTTTTTATCTCTTACTACACATCTACACTATGTTACATCCGTCCCCACATTGCCCCTTTTCCGGCTTGATATGCTTACAGTGTTGTTGTCCTCCTGGTGTCCCTGTTTTTAACGGTCCCCATGTATTATCTGCTGACCCGTATGAAAGTATTTATACTAACTATATATATACAAAAATAATTTGGGAAGGCTGTTAATAATATACTATCCATTACAGCTATCGTAGTGTTTGCTCCTGAAGAAGCGCTAGAGCGCGCAACATGTCGAGCCCATAATCTTTTACAGAATCTTGGCTACCATCACCACATGGCGCTGATTCAACGATATGTACTGTAACTATATAGATCAATAGGTTGTCTGTATCCCTTATTGATCCAATAGCTTCGTTGTCTCTTGATTTACTTTGTATGGAGTGCATATTCTGTAAATGTTGTTTACTACATAAGGTTTTATCCTGTCTTTGTCTTTCCCCGCTTTTAAATACACAATTTTTTGAAATGAAATAAAACTAGATTTTTAATGATACAAGTATCTTTATTGTGCCTATAAAGTCTTGGTGCCTGCCCACACTCTTACGTCCTTCAAACAATTCATATTAGACGTGGCACACATACCTACCTTGTATCCGCATGACCACTGTGCGATGATACGTCCCCTATTTATGTAAACATATGAACATATTAAGTACCCTGATGGATCATGTGGAGAGTGAGGATCACACTGTCAGAACACACGCAGGCAATTGTCTGGTGGATGGAAAGCCAGCTCCTGGATTGCTGGTGGGGTTCGTAGATTTGGAGAGATGTAGGTAAAAATATTTTATAATTTTGGTATCAAGACTGCACTCCTAGAGAGAATCACGTCAGTCTGATAACTTGCCAAATATTTTATTTAGGTAGCCTCAGGGAAAGAAGAGGGGGGTGATTGCTGGTTAAACATAAAGTTAGGGAGTCTGTAGGAGTTTGGGCAAGAGCAGTGAGTAAATAGGTGTTGGCAAGTTATCAGACTGACGTGATTCTCTCTAGGAGTGCAGTCTTGATACCAAAATTATAGGCAATGGGTAATCGGAAAGTGTGACATGATTCTCTCTAGGAGTGCAGTCTCAATACCAAGATTGTAGGCAATGGGTAATCTGAAAGTGTGATCTCATGGAGTATGACTCTCACGGAGTCTCCAGAATCTAGGTAAACATATACTGTATCTCAGTAGGTCAAAAGGAAATAAGGCACATTTGGCTCTAACTTTTGAAAAAATAGAATGCTGGCGGACAACATATTTCATCAGTTCAAGGTAATCCCGAACTGGCATAGTATTTCACCATTTTCAAATTCTCACAGATGACTAATGCCCCTTACACACGGTCGGATTTTCTGACGGAAAATGTGTGATAGGACCTTGTTGTCAGAAATTCAGACCGTGTGTAGGCTCCATCACACATTTTCCATTGGATTTTCCGACACACAAAGTTTGAGAGCAGGATATAAAATTTTCCGACAACAAAATCCGTTGTCGGAAATTCCGATCGTGTGTACACAAATCCGACGGACAAAGTGCCACGCATGCTCAGAATAAATAAAGAGATGAAAGCTATTGGCCACTGCCCCGTTTATAGTCCCGACGTACGAGTTTTACGTCACCGCGTTCAGAACGATCGGATTTTCCGACAACTTTGTGTGACCGTGTGTATGTAAGACAAGTTTGAGCCAACATCCGTCGGAAAAAATCCTAGGATTTTGTTGTCGGAATGTCCGAACAAAGTCTGACCATGTGTACGGGGCATAACAGTCTAATCTGGATCATTGAATTAAAAAAAAAAAGGAAAAGAAAAGGACAAAATCAATGTTCTCTGATTAAAGTAAGGGTTGAGAACCCAAGGCACCAGTAGGTGGCAGTGGAGACGAAAGTATTACAGATAAACAGATGATCATATGATTATGTTTATGAGGGTAATCCCCATGAGGCTGTTAGAACCTAAATGTGGAGCAATAAGTCTAATTACAAGGCAATTAATAAAAAGGGTCATGCCGACAACATTGCATGCAATTCCTAAATCGGGATTCAGTCTCTAGTATTTAAGCAATCGTTTTTAAGTAATTTCCACTAGCAGGGTTCAGGATGGTGCACAGGATTATGTGAATGGGGAATTTGTAGACGTAACCTGGATAGGGTAGAACTTATAACTCTCATACTCTTACTGTAAGAAGCAGTAAGCAGAATAGATTGCATTTTAAAGTCTAGGGTGTGCATAGTTAAGTTCACCGTTCCCCTGATGGAGGTTTTACATCCAATGTTTGGGTGAGTAGGTGATGAATCCTGTGAGTTAACTTAGCAGACAGTGTCCAAAAAAAAAATGAGGGGGGAAAAGAAAAAAAGAAGCACCTGGAGCATGACAAAAATCATAAGAGACAAACAATGATTCTGTCGATGCGAAGGGGGGAGGTTGTGTAGCCATTAGGATATCAGGGAGGAAGTCAATAACACAGTCCTATCCAGATTAAACTATGGTATCGTACTGTACATTTTTGTGAGGTATATATCTTAGGATGGGTCTCAGAAGGAGAATGACATTCAGTTCAACTCACCAAGGCATTGGGGGCATAAAGTATATGGCATAAAGTTTCAAGAATGAGTGTGAGAGTGGGAACCGAGGTTGGTATCTTTAGACTCTACACTGAAATGTTATTTTTGCTGTAGGTGTATCAAAACAGACAAGGGTTTGTTTCCCAACTGGGACAGGTAAGCGGAGAATGGCTTGTTAATGGTATTATTTGTGGGGGTGATGTCTTGTGTGCTGCATACAGATCTCTCAGAGGAAAACAGCACCAAATGGAAGTAGGGAGAGGAGAGGGGCAAAAAGGGAACTGATTTTGCTGCGGCAACAAGCATCACAGCCACATATCACATCAGAGTAATAAGTAAAACAGAGAATGCAAATACTTATCCATATGATAGATGTACAGCTGATACCAAATTAGGTGTTGTGCCATGCCTTTCGAGGCTGTGGGGATTTCATGGAGCTTGGCTATTGATGTTGAGCCATCAAAGTAGTGATGGGTCTTGCTTCAGATGATGAGCGGTGTCTCTGATGTCGTTGCGGCAAAAGGAATCGCAGCCACATGTCACATTAGGGTAATAAATAAAACAGAGAATGTGAATATTTATCCATATAATAGATGTACAGCTGATGCCGAATTAGGTGTCACAGCGTGCCCTTTGAGATTGTGGGGATTTGGTGGAGCTCGGATATTAATGTTGAGCCATCAAAGCAGGGATGAGTCTTGCTTCAGATGGCAAGCGATGTCTCTGGTATTGCAGTTTCTCTGCTTGCATAGGTTTGCCTCTGGATGATGGAGATTTCATGCCGGGTGTGTGGAAATCAGCGTACCAGTTAGGGACTTCAACTTGTGGTATGTCAAGAGTCTCGCAGAATGAGTGGGGGTCTTCCGGGACCCTCAGTAGAGCTGTACAGCCTTGATAAGTGGCTGAAAGGCAAAAAGAGAATTTCCACGGATAGTGGATCCCTCTGGTTGGCAGGATTTCCAGGAGAGGACAAAGATCTTTGCAATGTTGAAGGGTAATGGCAAACAGATCTTGGAAGATGTGGATCACATTTCCTCCATGAGAGAGCTGGATCCTGTTGTGGGCTTTATGGAGGATCTCCTCTTTAAGCTTGAAATCTGTCAGGCACCACACTACAGTCAGGTCCATGAATATTGGGACATTGACACAATTCTAATCTTTTTGGCTCAATACACCACCACAATGGATTTGAAATGAAACAAACCAGATGTGCTTTAACTGCAGACTTTCAGCTTTAATTTGAGGGTATTTACATCCAAATCAGGTTAGCGGTGTAGGAATTACAACAGATTGCTGCTCAGCTGTTCCATGGCCAGGTGTGTGTTATTCCCTCATTATCCCATTTACAAGGAGCAGATAAAAGGTCCAGAGTTCATTTCAAGTGTGCTATTTGCATTTGGAATCTGTTGCTGTCAACTCTCAAAATGAGATCCAAAGAGCTGTCACTATCAGTGAAGCAAGCCATCATTAGGCTGAAAAAGATAGCAAAAACATTAGGTGTGGCCAAATCAACTGTTTGGAACATCCTTAAAAAGAAAGAATGCACCAGTGAGCTCAGCAACACCAAAAGACCCGGAAGACCACAGAAAACAACTGTGGTGGATGACCGAAGAATTCTTTCCCTGGTGAAGAAAACACCCTTCACAACAGTTGGCCAGATCAAGAACACTCTGGCCAGGAGGTAGGTGTATGTGTGTCAAAGTCAACAATCAAGAGAAGACTTCACCAGAGTGAATACAGAGGGTTCACCGCAAGATGTAAACCATCGGTGAGCCTCAAAAACAGGAGGCCAGATTATAGTTTGCCAAGCAACATCTAAAAAAGCCTTCACAGCTCTGGAACAACATCCTATGGACAGATGAGACCAAGATCAACTTGTACCAGAGTGATGGGAAGAGAAGAGTATGGAGAAGGTAAGTGCTTCTGCTCATGATCCAAAGCATACCACCTCATCAGTGAAGCATGGTGGTGGTAGTGTCATGGCGTGGGCATGTATGGCTGCCAATGGAATTGGTTCTCTTGTATCTATTGATGAGGTGACTGCTGACAAAAGCGCCAGGATGAATTCTGAAGTGTTTCAGGCAATATTATCTGCTCATATTAAGCAAAATGTTTCAGAACTTATTGGACGGCGCTTCACAGTGCAGATGGACAATGACCCGAAGCATACTGCGAAAGCAACCAAAGAGTTTTTTAAGGGAAAGAAGTGGAATGTTATGCAATGGCCAAGTCGATCACCTGACCTGAATCCGATTGAGCATGCATTTCACTGGCTGAAGACAAAACTGAAGGGAAAATGCCCCAAGAACAAGCAGGAACTGAAGACAGTTGCAGTAGAGGCCTGGCAGAGTATCACCAGGGATGAAACCCAGCGTCTAGTGATGTCTATGCGTTCCAGACTTCAGGCTGTAATTGACTGCAAAGGATTTGCAACCAAGTATTAAAAAGTGAAAGTTTGATGGATGATTGTTAACCGGTTCCCGACCGGCGCACGCCGATGTACGTCGGCAGAATGGCACGGCTGGGTAAATGAGCGTACCTGTACGTCCATTTGAATTTCCCGCCGTGTCATTGCGTGCACGCTGGCCGGGAGTTCCGTGAGTCGGGTCGCGGGTCCCGCGAACTCGATCGCCGCGGGGATACCCGCGATCGCCTCACGGAGCGGATGAACGGGGAGATGCCATTGTAAACATCATCTCCCCGTTCTGCCTAGTGACAAGTGTCACTCGATCTCTGCTCCCTGTCATTGGAGCAGAGATCAGTGACATCACACATACAGCCCATCCCCCTACAGTTAGTAATCACTCCCTAGGACACACTTAACCCCTCCCCGCCCCCTAGTGGTTAACCCCTTCACTGCCAGTGCCATTTACACAGTAATCAGTGCATTTTTAATTGCACTGATCGCTGTATAAATGACAATGGTCCCAAAAATGTGTCAAAAATGTCCGACATGTCCGCCATAACATCGCAGTCACAATAAAAATCGCTGATCGCCGCCATTACTAGTAAAAAAAAAATTATTAATAAAAATGCCATAAAACTATCCCCTATTTAGTAAACGCTATAATGTTTGCGCAAACCAATTATTAAACGCTTATTGCTATTTTTTTTACCAAAAATATGTAGAAGAATACAATCGGCCCAAACTGAGGAAAAAAAAAGTTTTTTTATATATTTTTGGGGGATATTTATTATAGCAAAATGTAAAAAATAATGCGTTTTTTTCAAAATTGTCGCTCTTATTTTGTTTATAGCGCAAAAAATAAAAATCGCAGAGGTGATCAAATACCACCAAAAGAAAGCTCTATTTGTGGGAAAAAAAGGACGTCAATTTTGTTTGGGAGCCACGTCGCACGACCGCGCAATTGTCAGTTAAAGCGACGCAGTGCCGAATCGCAAAAAACGCTCTGGTCAGGAAGGGGGTAAAATCTTCCGGGGCTGAAGTGGTTAATCTGTCCCATGACTTTTGGTTCCTTAAAAAGTGGGAGGTACATATAGAAACTGTTGTAATTTCTACACCGTTCACCTGATTTGGATGTAAATACCCTCAAATAAAATCTGAAAGTCTGCAGTTAAAGCACATCTTGTTTGTTTCATTTCAAATCCATTGTGATGGTGTATAGAGCCAAAAAGATTAGAATTGTGTCAATGTCCCAATATTTATGGACCTGACTGTATATCACGCGGTGGATCTGCATCTCTGCCTCGTGGCCTAAGGTCCCTCTGGATGCGTCCCATCTTGATTGGGGTGGTAGGGGGCCTATCCAAGTTGTTAAGCAGGCCTGACACCATGGGTAGTATTTGTCTCAGACTCAACCGTTTTAGGGAGCCCTCTTACCCTCAGTCTGTACCTTCTTCCGCGGTTGTCCAAAACCTCCATGTGGCAGTGTAGGTCATGTAGTTGTAGGGTATGCATATCTACTGTGTGGTGGATTCTTCAGATGATGGTGTTCTGGTGTGCAGCAGTACACTCAACTTCATGTACTCTCACTGCAAGTGCCTGGATGTCATGGCGGAGATCGGTGATCGCAGCCAATAATGTATCCTTGATATCCACTGCTACATTGTGTAGATGACTTAGGCTGGGTTGCTACTGCAGGTGCTGAAGTCCCTCAGTGGAGGAAGGAGGCAGGCCCCTAGATGTCAAGCTGGCTGTGTTAGGGCCTGAAGGGGAGGAAAGAGCCTGTGATGATGCCACTATGTTGCTCGTCAGTGTCCAGAATATCTCTGGGATATTCTGGCTTATTCGCCCGCTAGCATCACGAGGAGAGTGGGATCTTGTAGCTGGGGTGCTACGGGATGATATCCCCATTTCAGATAGCATGAACGATCATTTAGATCCTCCAATGGAGCTTGATTGTGGCTGTTGTCAGCTGGAGCTCGAGGGCTAAGCGGCCATCTTCTTCCAAGGCAAACCATGCTCCCCTGCTGTCATATTTAACAATGATTGAGCCACTGGGGGAGACAACTCGTACTGATCCTTTACCGCGACACCCTCTGATGTGGCCCACCACTTCCTGCTCTGGGATGATGGGTCAGCAAGCCCAAATCATGAGTTCCAGACCCGCCATCCCCGAGCATCAATGTGAAGAACAGAGCCAGTGCTAGAGAAAGCGGAGCCGATGCTTCCTGTATAGTGCTGGCTCCTGTCACAGGCGGAATGATACCACATGTACTCCACCTGTGACAGAAGCGATACAGGAAGCATCAGCTCTGTTCTCTACTGCAGCCTCATGCTTCCTCTAGTGCCTGTTCCTGTCACACTGATGCTCATGGATGGTGGGTCGGGAACCAGATAACAATACCCACCAGCAGTACCCTCCAACAGTAGCCACCAACAGTATGCACCTGCTGTACCAGCCAGCAGTACCAGCCAACAGTACCCACCAGCAGTACCCGCCAGCAGTACCAGCCAGCAGTACCCACCAGCAGTACCAGTCAGCAGTACCAGTCAGCAGTACCAGTCAGCAGTACCCACCAGCAGTACCAACCAGCAGTACCAACCAGCAGTACCCACTAGAAGTACCCACTAGCATTACCAGCCAGTAGTACCCACTAACAGTAACAACCAGCAGTATCAGCCAGCAGGATCCACCAGCAGGACCCACCAGCAGTACCAACCACAAATACCCACAAGCAGTACCAGCCAGCAATACCCACCAGCCGTACCAGCCCTGGAGGACAGCCAGCAGCAGCCACCAGCCATACTCACCTGGGGGACAGCAGCAGCCAGTGATACCTGCAGGAATCCTGAGGAAGAAGTGAAGATTGAGGTCAGTTGAGGTGCAGGTAAACCACAGTGCATCAGGGTGAAAGCAGCTTTAGGCCCCTTTCACACGATTGGTCCTTTCACATGCCTGTCTGTTTTTCAGGTGGACCCAATCGGACCCTCCATTCACCTCTATAGAGCGGCAGATGTAAACGGATTTGTGTCCATTTACACCCACCTTTCTCTAATCCGATTAACTTAAAAAAACTGAAGGGGATCCATCCTTCTGCCTGGGCAAATTGGAACTGAGGGCCCATAGAGTAGAGCGGGCTGTGTCCGTGTCTGCTCTGCATTTGCAGAGTGGACATGGACCTATCATCTATGGAAAATGTATCAGTGTTCCTCAGTGGCGTAGTCCATTCCACTATTCTCACAATATTTCCCACTGTATAAATCACTAAGAACATATGCAAAAAATTGTCACCAGATGGTACCTCCCCCCATTGCATAGCCCAGTTTTCCTCGACCGGATTTCCTCTGTGCTTGTGTAGTTGTGGCCAAGTTGGCAACTATTTACACATGTTTTGGTCATGTAAAAACCCAAGAAGCTTCTGGCAGAGTGTGTTCCATCTCTTCTCCAATGTCACCGGGATTTTCCCCAACTCCAAGCTGGCCCTCACCATCTTGAACTTGGTAATAGACGAATTCCCCTCTAACGTTTGGAAAGTAATTTCAAGCCACTTACATTTTTTTAATGAAGATTCTCAACGTCTTTAATAAACTAATCTGAATATATCAGTTTTTTTACTACACTGATAGACCTGAACACATACATTTCTATTCCATTGAAATCTAGTTCAGCTATGTATTGGAGTTGGTGTACTAAATACAAATAGGCTGCTCACAAGGGAAGTTGCACTTTGCAAGGGATTTTGCTGCTAAACCGAGTGGCACTTTAGCGCTAACGCGGGGCAGCCCCAGTGTGAAAGGGGTCTTAAAGCGGAGTTCCACCCAAAAATGGAACTTCCGCTTTAAGGGAGGTGACCCCCTGACATGCCACATTTGGCATATCATTTTTTTGGGGGGGGGAGCCGGCACCCTCTTTTCAGAGGGTTTCAGCTCCCACTTCCTCCCGACGCACGCGCCACCGGAAGGGAGATCAAATCTCCCCCCTCCTTCTTGGCAATAATCTGGGACACGTCACAGGTCCCAGATGATTGCCCGGACAGTCACAGCACGCGGCGCCGGTCACGCATGCACCAGCCGGGCGCCCACATTTACAATGCCAGCGCCGCAGAGAGGAGGGGGAGATGAGTGGGGCTTTGCTCCCCTGCATCACTGGACCCTGGGACAGGTAAGTGTCTGATTATTAAAAGTCAGCAGCTGCGGTATTTGTAGCTGCTGACTTTTAATATTTTTTTTTTTTTTTTTTTTTTTTTAGCAGAACTCAGCTTTATTGATGGAAGTCAGCAGAACTTCAGCTCATTCACTAAGCTCTGGTGACATTTCCCAAGCAAAGTGAATAGTCTAGTTGCTTTTAGTAAATCAACACAAAAAAGACTGGTAGAAATGTTCTGGCGTGTGTCTAATAGAAATTTGCAAACTTTAAAGAAATATATGTACAGTATATGTTTCACAAACATGCAAGTCATTGAGGTCTATCTCTAATCCCAATTCATCAAAATATGGCTGACCATATTATCTCTTCATATTGGTGAAGTAAAGCACTAGGCTACACATGATGAATTCCAATACATTCTGTTTGATTCACATACCTCTGATATCAACTAAAAGGCCGTATCATGGATTAAAAGATGTTATATGTGATAGACTGTGAAAAGATTTTTACATTTGCTAGGACATTTTTGCAGGGGCTTGGTGATTCTCAGGTATATTGATTTTCAGGTATATTTTTTCAGTGGGAAAATAATTCTAAATTAATAAAGACATTGTAATAAAATGATTCATGCTGTCAAAAAATGTAAAAATGTTGTAAATTGTTAGATACTAAAAAAAGAAATATTGCTTTCTTGTGAAAGACATAATATACTGAGATGTTAGTACCGTAGATGTTGTGCATGCTGTTAGTCTGCAGAATCAAAGCATAGTTTAGTAGATAGAAAACAAAATGTCTGTTTAGGCATTGTGTTACCTGTCCATCCCAGCTTTTGGGTTATGTTAATGTCAGCCTGCATGGTAAAATGTAGCATTTTATGGTGCAAGCTAGTGCAGTACCGGCTGTGGCATGGAGAAGCACAATTCACCCTTCAGAGAATTGCACTGCTTGTATGTACTTTTTTTCAGTTTTATTTGAAGTGTCACCTAGTGACACTTCATTCATGTCACTGCACAGCAGCATAATGCACTGCGCTATTGTGCCTTATTAATCCGGATACATGTAAGTGCATTACTTGTTTTACCAATAAAAGTTTTATACGTTTTACACTATGGAAGCCCTCCTTTTTTATATATGACTGGCCAATGGATATGCCGTTTGTGATACTTATAAGAAAATCAAAGAGGACTATATCTGGTGTTTCATCTATCTCATCCTGAGACTGTGGCTGGGTTATAAGCTAAAAGGCGTATTTGATCTCCTCACCAGAGATCAAGGGAGCTGGTAAGAGGCAGTTGTTTTAAAGGTGAAGGACTGTCCTATCTTCTACACTAATTTCTGTGGTGATTTTAAAGTGTGATGTCACCTTTACTGAGGATGAGGATACATACCTTTTGTGGATCTCATACAGAGTGATAATTGGCACCTGTTTTGATGTTTCGGATGGACTCAATAACTACGTGTGCATTCACTTGGTTTTGTTCTTACATTTAGCGCAGTTTCTTTTCTGTTGTTAATGACTTGTAGTGCCATTCAGAGCACTGTAGAAAAAAGCAGATCTGCTGCATTTTTCTGTACTGACTGCACTGTGCATCACACCAGCATTGTGGTGTGAATGGGGCACATAGAAAGCAATTGTGTTCTATGTGCCCTAGTGGTAACCTGTGTTAATACAGTGTGGAAAAATGAAGGTCCCCTAAAGACGTCAGTAGACTAACCTCATTGGGGGAGAGTCACAAGTTTGAGTGCCATGCCGGTCTTGTAACTTTTGTTTTGTCCCCATTCTAACTGCAGCCTTTGTGAGTAAATTAATTTTAATAAGGCAACTTTTTGTATTTGGGTGACACACTATAGTGTGCTTTATTTCTTTATATACCCAGTTGCCTGTTTCTGTTATTGGATCAGACAGAGCAATGGTTTGCTGCTATTGTGTGAAGGTTGCCAAATCCATGAAATTGCCTTTGGTGAAGTGCCTGTGATTATCTGTCTGTCATATGACCTCATAATTTACGAGGTCTAGTGTTTTGGTTAGCAGATGGTATGCTGGATTTCCTTGGCGGTGAAACCCTGAAGTCAGTGTCAAAAGTTTGCAGTGGATCTGCACATTCTAAGCACAGCACAAATTTGCTGTACTTTTTTTATGAACTTCTTTTTTATGTTCTTTTTTACATTTTTTGCACTAGCACTTTCAAGAGCACTCATATTTTATTTTTATTTTTTTGTCTATTTAGTTGCTTCATAATGGGATTTTTCATTTGATATTGGAATTTTACACATGATTTTCTAAGCGCTATATGTTATTATATGCTCCTGATTTTTTTCACCATTTGGAGGGGCAGCACATCTAATATTGCTATATCTTTTACTTTATTTATTTTATCCTTTCCTTTTACTTTAACTCATTAAAATTCACAATGTGTTAAGTCCGGAAAATATGCTGCAAAATGTTCATGCTGTTTAAAGAATGAATTACTCTGCATTGATTTAAGATACATAAAGTGTGTCAACTTACATTAGCACTGAAGATGTCACTTAAGATTTATTAGATTGTACTTTAAGACCGAAAGAGTTTACTATATGCTTTAAGATATGTGTTTGGCAACAGGGAAAGATGTGCTTTTCTGCAAATAGGTTAGGGCATTCTTTTTTTAACCACAATACGAATGTCAGTACATGGCGAGTCGGTCACATTTTGAACATCAGTTTATGAATGATCCCAAACCTCTAGTTTTTAAAATATGTATGCATATACATAATTGTGTCTTATTACAGAGCATTTCCATTTTTACATATTAGTGCTTTCACAAGGAAATATTGCT
The DNA here is from genome assembly GCA_037952925.1 of Lithobates clamitans. NCBI lineage: Eukaryota > Metazoa > Chordata > Amphibia > Anura > Ranidae > Lithobates > Lithobates clamitans. The sequence continues at coordinate 1,362,046 of JBBGZY010000079.1, forward strand.
AAAAAAATGTAGAAACCTACAAAATGCAAGCTATCTCATATATATGCAAATCTGTCTATTTTCTGAGGAACTAGAAAACAGTATCCCTACTGTAAGTTGGAACCCAACACAAGTTGTAAAAGCAATGGTTTAATATAGGTCATTTCAGAACATTTCAATGTCTGCTTAGTTCTCTGGCTTTTTAATAATACATGACACATTAAGTTGTAAGATTTAGCAGCTTGCAGCTTGTAGATAATGAAGAAGATGGAATTCACTATTACTTGAAATAAATTGTGCACATGTAATGCATTACAAACAGCAAATCACATATAAAGAGGTTTTGCCACATTTATCACCAACGTTAGTACAATCAGCATTTCATTTTCTATATCTAATAGGGTACATATTTCTTTACGTATCACGCAGGAATGGTTTATCAAAACTAGTCCAAAATGTGTGTTTCTATAGTGATCAAACTTCAAAGTTATTTATTGTCTTTTTTCTAGTGATTAATTAGTGCCCTAAAGGTAGAAGTAGGATATAGGGATATTTTCTATTTACCTTTCTTTATAAATCAGACCCAATATAAGCATACAAAATAGTCTTTCGCCCTGTGATTCATTTCAGGTCTTTCGTAAAAGAACAGGCTCAATTGGTATTGGCAGTATGAGACAGGGACACCCAGGAACAGTCCATGCAGGATTGTTCAGCACTTTTCAGCAAGTCAACAATCAGGCATAGTTTCAAGGCAGGAGGGCTTTGTACAGCAAGTTCATCATAAAAAACAAACAAAACATCTGCTTCTCTGAGCAACTAACTAAACGCATGTCAGTTCCTGACTCACAAGGTGAGTGTTGGGTTCTCCAACTTTTTTAATGTTATGTCAGCACTCAGTCTTTTCACTGACCAAAAGAAAGAGTGAGAGAAAGCTTTGAATAGTCAGTTTACATATAGAAAAGTCTGTGGACAGTTTAGACTAAAGCCTTGTCCACACTAGCAGTTCTTTTCGTGTTCTCACAGGGGAACACCCCTCCGCCAGAACACTTTGGGGAGAGCGCTGAACAGGGGCTGATCGGGAGACTTTTTTTGGTCATGCCTCATCGACAGATGTCGGCCGAATAGACCGGCTGCAGTACACATGGGCCAAATATTGGATGGTTTCTATTGAAAACCGGCCGACGCCACCCAACATTTGTCACCTGTGTACTAGGCTGACTAATCAAATTGGCCAACCAGATAAGATGTGCTCTTTTGAATTTAGGGCTATATTCTGCCAAATCTCTACAAAGCCTCCAGGAGCCAGAAAATAACTTATTAATATTCTGCAAAAACAACATATTTGTTTTTTGGACATCAGCCATAAACCCTGGAGCCCTGCACAGTGTGAATGTGAGAACCCTAGATGATAAATTGACACCTACACACTGTCCACGATATAGATATCTATATATATATATATAGACATCTATATAGATATATATATCTACAGTATAAAGTTTATATATAGATATATATACAGTATCTATATCTATATCTATATCTATATCTATATCTATATCTACATATATATATAGATATCTTTCTATCGATAGATAGATAGATAGATAGATACATAGATACATAGATACTTTATACTGTAGATATACACATCTACACTATACAGTAAAACCTTGGTTTACAAGCATAATTCGTTCCAGAAAGATGCTTGTAATCCAAAGCACTTGTATATCAAAGCATTTTTTCTAACAGGGTATAAAAGAGAAGAGAGGCACCTCTAAGTGTAGCAATAAGTTGCTAAATGTTGTACCTTCATTAAATGTAACCATATTGCTACACTTAGAGGCTCCTCTCTTCTTTTTTATACTCCAGTTGTGACATGACGCTACTCTTATATCAAGACATCGCTTCTATATCAAGGCAGAATTTATTAAAACATTTTGCTTGTCTTGCAAAACGCTCTCAAACCAAGTTACTCTCAAACCAGGGTTTTACTGTACAGTATAGATTATATATATATATATATATATATATATATATATATATATATATATATATATATATCTTAAACCACATAATCCAAATCAAACAGAAACTTCAAATATGAAGTCATTTTGTAATTGCTATTTCATTAAAATCTGCAGCTAGCTTTTTATTTCTAAACGTAACAATCATTTCAATTGCAACAATGGTGACAGTTTTCAGAACCTTCTATAAATGCTTATGTAATTGGCTCTCTGCATTTACCAGACGTCTACAAAGACTTAAAAAGCTGTAGAATTGTAGCAATTTGCTTAGTTTTACTGTCATAAATGTTATTTTTCTTTGATATTTGTTAGGTGTGCTGTGAGTTAAAAGTTATGTTGTAGAGAGTTCAGTGTTTCTTTTCCAGCGCAGATAGTGTTCATGTGATTATAGGAGGTAGAGTATCCACTTAGCAGTCACTTTCCAGTTAGCTCACAAGCATGGTCTGCCTCTGTAGAGGTAGAAAGTAAGATTTTGTAAAGAGTTTTGCTAAAATACTTGTTTTTTACATTTCTCACCTGGAGAAAAAAAATGTACAAAACGAGAGTTTTATTTTAAAGTGTGAATTTTTGGTTATCCTTTGCACCTGTTATGTGCATTGTGCTGTATTATGTTACCATGTGTTACGTTGTGCATCAAAATAGGTTGCATTAAGTCATCCAATGCATTTTGAATAGGCTGTCAAATGCGACAAAAAATGAACAGCAATTGTCTTTATGACACAGCTCACAAAAGTGCACAGGTAGTGTCTGTGTTGCAATGTACTGAAACATATGAGTATCACAAGATGTTTGTTGAGGTGCACCTGCAAGTGTGCTGAAGTGCCATTCAAAATGAATAACACTGTAACTCACTGGACCTGGGATTGGGCCTTAGCAAATGTTGCATACCTTAAATAAATCATTATTAGCAAATAGCTAAAATATCACAGCTGAGACTTAAAGAAGTTATATCCCATAGGACTCTTCAGTCGTGGGCTTATTTAGTAGGACGGGCAAGAGACCGTATCAACAGATCATAATGAATATTTTATTTGCCTCTGCATTTCATTATTGCTCATAACACCAGAGTTTTCCATTTTCCATTTCAGCTACATGTTTATGCGATGTGTATTTCAATAACAATGCAGTTAGGTTTTCATTTTTTTTTTTTCAAGAATTAGGAGGTTAGGGAGAGGTTAGTGGCAGTGCTATAATCACAGGCCACTCGTATCAGCAAGTTCAAATCTTATATTAGAATCTTATGTTGGTGCTGGTGAGTTTGAAATCCAAGGAGTCAGATGCTGGTTAGGCAATGACAGGAGTGTGTAACTGCACAGATGCACAAAGGTGAGCCCTAAATGCACTCCATTTAACAGTGTACATGGAAAACTATATTAAAAAAAAAAAAAAAGGTTGCAAAACAAAGTACAGAATTTTTGTTATTAGTAAAAGATCTTTTATATTATTTGTCATAAGAATAAAAGAATAGTAATATCACCAATCATATAAATACTCCTCTACAAATAATGTAAATGGCACTAAAAAAGAGAGATAGCATGATAAGACAGAAATAGATAGATAGATAGATAGATAGATAGATAGATAGATAGATAGATAGATAGATAGATAGATAGATAGATAGATAGATAGATAGATAGATAGATAGAATAAGGAGTCGTGATATATAGTACAAATGCAGAACAGATATAATAACACAAACCAAATATCATATTACATTTTTATTGAAAAAACTGTACATGTCCTTGAGCTATCTATTTTTTCATTCCAATTGCATGTACTTTAGACATTTGAGTGTTCTTGAAAAAGCTAACTGGAATTATTTTAACATATCAGGTTACATTAATGTGACATTACGTGTGAAGTAGTACATTCTGTAATCTCTTTGGTGGAAATATTATGCAAATTATTTGTAAATGTGGCAGCCTGAGGAGCAGAGCTGAATTAACATCTTCCATTGTGAGAATATAGTCAATAATTTTCAGTTCATAAGATACAGAATTGGGTGCTCAGTGTTTTATTAGCAGCAGAAGTAGAAAAAAAAGGAAATACTGCCATCTCCTGGACTCTTGTGAGTAATACAGGATTGTGAATACTGAATTGAAATAAGCAATGATAGTGTTTATAAATATGGCAAATAACGTCAAAATCTTTATGAAGGATTAGCAATGTGGAGTTCATATTTTTCTCCTGCATTATTGTTAATAGTTGTCATAGTTTGTGCATGCCTAATAACCTTGATAAGAATAAATGAGAAGAAAGCTAAAAAAAAAAAAATCCTAAATTAGAAAAAGACAAATCAGTACGTTTAATCGTATATAAATCATAGAATGGATGTAAGAAATCCAGAAAGTGTTAACCTTTTTAACCGAAGTTAGCCAATAAATGGTATATCTTAACCACTGCAGATCCGGAAGGTTTTACCCCCGTTCTGACCAGTAAATTTTTTGCGATACGGCACTGCATTATTTTAACTGACAATTGAGTGGTCGTGCGATGCTGTACCCAAATAAAATGGATGTCCTTTTTTTTCCCACAAATGGAGCTTTCTTCTGGGGGTATTTGATTGCCTCTGCGGTTTTTACTTTTTACACTATAAACAAAAAAATATCGACAATTTTGAAAAAAAAAACAATATTTTTTACATTCTGCTATAAAACACATCCAATAAAAAAATAAAAAAAATCAAATTTCTTCATCAGTTTAGACCAATATGTATTCTGCTACATATTTTTGGTAAAAAAAATTCCAATAAGTGTATATTGATTGGTTTGCGCAAAAATTATATTGTTTTTTATTGTTTTTACACATAATGGCCATTATCAGCGATTTTTAGCAGGACTGCGACATTGTGGCAGACAAATCTGACACTAAGTGACACTTTTTGAGGACCAGTGACACCAATACAGTGATCAGTGCTAAAAAATGCACTGTCATTGTACTAATGACACTGGCAGAGAAGGGTTTAACATCAGGGGTGATCAAAGGGTTAACTTTATTCACCGGGTGTGCTTTCTTACTGTGTGGGGGATGGACTGACTTGAGGAAGAGACACATCTGTGTCCCTGATTAGCTGGAATCACAGATCTCTCTCTCCCTCACTGACAGAATGGCGGTCAGCCTTGTTTACATAGGAAGCCCGTCATTCTGTCTCTCCAGCAAATGATTGTGGGTGGCCAGTGGCTATTGCGGCTGTTGGACGTGCCGATTAGCTCTCGCTGTGTCCAATCACAGCGGGAGCGCAGCTTCGGCAGCATGTGCGCACGCCCCAGAGCCGGTGGAAGAAATCACATACAGGTATGTAATTTTGAGCTAGAGAGCCGCCCTGCTGCAATATATGTATTTGGGGCAGTCCTTAAGCGGTTAAACTCCAAACTTTTTGCATTAATTTATGGTTAACATTATACAACATTCTGGTTTTCAGGCATTTTAGCGCTAGAAGTAAAAAAAAAAAAAAGAAATGTGAGTAACACTCAATAGTACATAATTAGCATTGAGCAAAATACATCTATCAGAAAACAGTAAGGGGAATCTGATGACTTGCCATTAGTTTTGATATATAGCATGTATTTTCTCCTTGCATTGATTTATTGAAATGGCTTGAAAACAGAAATTATGCTTTGCAATTTCAGCCAAGTGTACTAAACCAGAATGTTTGGACCACATGTAGACCCAGTGCTACTTCTTAGCAACCTTAAGGCATTTCAAGAAATTGAACTAAATGAGGCTGCATACTGTTCTACAGCATATGTGTGCTAGATATCTTTATAATATTATATTTCTGTGTTAAATGTTTTCAGGGTTTTTTGAATTAGGTATTGTGACCCTTAACATATCTAAAGTGACCGTTATTCTACTTCATTTGTCCCTATGTTTTATTTGAGTCTGGTATGCCTGGTTTAAAAAAAAAACAAACAAAATGACCTTGTTAGGAGTCATATAAATGACTTATAAAGGACAAGTTTGGATTTTAGAGAAATGTATTGATTTTCCATTGGCTCTGTGAGAAGTACAGCCTGCATTTTAAAGACATGTTTGCATATGGGAAAGTTTTGAGTTTTGAGAGAAAATACGACTGATGGGTTGAAGAATTACTGTATGTAAACAAGGACCTGTAGCGACAAGTGAGATGGGGGAATGATTGAAAGGATTTAGACAAAATAGGTAAGCTATATAGTCAGATATATAGTATCAGAAATGAACCCTTTTGTGACCAAATGTCATAATTTAATTCAACTATAACTCTATTACTAATTTGCCAATTCAACAGCAGTGCCGAGAACTAGGAAAGTACACAGGTGATTATTTCTAATGCTCAGTATAAAGAAGAATTCCAGGCAAACAGCTAAATACAGTTTAAATTTATACGGGAGTCAGTGGCGGCTGGTGCTCCATTATTATTACTATTATACCGGATTTATATAGCGCCAACAGTTTGCGCAGCACTTTACAACTTGAGGGCAGATAGTACACTTACAATACAAATCAATACAGGAGGGATCAGAGGGCCCTGCTTGTTAGAGCTTACAATCTAGAAGGGAGCGTCAAGTGGAAACCAAAGATAGCTGATGGAGAAAATTAAAAAATAGTTGTTAGGTGTGGGTAGGGTAGGCTTCTCTGAAGAGAAGGGTTTTCAGGGATCATCTAAAAGCTAATAGAGTAGGAAATAAGTGGACAGATTGGGGTAAAGCATTCCATAGGATTGGAGAGGCTTTGAAAAAGTCCTGGAGGCGAGCATTGGAGGAGGTGATGAGGGAGCTAGAGAGCAGGAGGTCTTGAGAGGAACGAAGAGAACGAGTAGGTTGGTATTTAGAGACTAGGCTAGTGATATAGCTGGGGACTAAATTGTGGATGGCTTTGTAAGTAGTTGTTAGTATTTTGAATTTATTTGTTGGGTGAACGGAAGCCAGTGGAGGCATTGACAGAGAGGAGTAGCAGACACAGAGCGATTGGTAAGGTGGATGAGTCTGGCAGCAGCATTCATGATGAATTGAAGAGGTGATAGACTATGTAGGGGTAAGCCAATGAGAAGGGGGTGCAACAGTTTGACCAATATGGTTGATCTGGGACAGCTTAGAACTAAATAAAATAAATAATTATTTACTAAATAACTAGAATAGAATCAGGGAAAACAATAGAATGCACAGCTTGAGATTTCTTGGAAACTCAGTCTGCAACTGTATGGAGAGTGACAGAGAGGGAGGTGGTTGAAGTACCTGAAAGGTGCTATGTGGGGTTAGAAGGATTCTGACACCTCCTTTCTTAGGTCCACTGGATCTGGGGGAGTGAGTCCAGAGAAGACCACCATGGGATAGGGCAGCAGAAGACGCAGTGTGAGATTTGTGAAGACAGGTTTTGGTAATGGCGAGTAGATTAAATGAGTTGGCAATAAAGAGGTCCTAGAGAGAGGTGAGTTTGTTACAGATGGAGCGGGAATTCCAAAAGGCAGAAGAGTCTTGGGAAGACTAGAAATGGGAACTAAATTGTGTTGATCGCGGCCCCCCATTTTTTGGGGGGGTGGCAAACAAACCCCCCGCCCGCACTTACCCCATCCAGGTTGTGGCTTCCCCAGCTTCTCCTCCTGGCTGATCTGGTCTTAAGATCTGCCTCATGTCCTGATTGGCCGGGAGGAGAAGCCAGAAGAGAATAGCAAATATTGATTCCCTAATGTCACAAGTGGGTGGGTTCAGGGCGAGGTGCTTTGCACCCCGAGCCCAGCCTTTTCAAAGCCAATTAGAGCCTCAGGCTCTAATCATGTGCTTAAAAAAAACCTCTTAGAAACCAATGAGTCTGGTGGCCCACAAGAAATTTAGGGGGCAGTGCATTGAGATTAGGGGGGTGCCCCTTATGAACCAGCCACCGCTGATTGGAGTTGTTTTACCTTCCAACTGATTTGTATTTCTTTCCAATAAGTCCCAAATTTTACACAGCTTTGCCAGCTTTCGTTTGATATTATCCTCTGTCTCATTATATATTGTACCTCTGGTATAAATGTTTTTGACATACCCTTATAAGCTAGTACTTATACACACTCTGATTCATGGAGTGGCCATATGTTATTTATATATATTCTTTTAATCATTGGGATAGTTTTTCATTTTCTCCTTTTAAAATGTTTTCATAAAAATTATACGTTTTTCTTGTTTATGTTGATTTACTTGACTACCTAAAAATTTTGAATACATGTGTATTTTTGGAGGCAATAAACTCAGCAGATAAGGGTCTGGTGTGACTCCCTAATTGTGGATATATTCCGCTTTGACACAGGGTTGATCTGTCCGCTGATCCCCACTAAGCAGGTGGATGACAGGTCCTTGTCCACTCTGCTTATGCAGAGACACAGACACAGCTCGCTCTCCTCTATAGGCGGTCGGATGTAAACGGACTGCCTGTTTGTTAACACCCGACTGTCATCTGATCTAAACCACTGGACAGAAGGTGAACGGATCCCCACCTGTCTCTTTTTGGTAGATCAGATTGGATGTAGAATAGTGTAAAATGGACACATTCCAATCGGGTGCAACAGTTTGACCAATATGGTTGATCTGGGACAACTTAGAACTAAATAAAATAAATAATTATTTACTAAATAACTAGAATAGAATCAGGAAAACAATAGAATACACAGCTTGAGATTTCTTGGAAACTCAGTCTGCAACTGTAAGGAGCAAAGTTCTTGAGAACCCTAGGTGTTTGGAGCAGAGATCCTGGGGTAATGGGAGGTAATTCAGGTGGAAGAATGGAATGGGTTGAGGTTCAGGAGTTTTGGGAAGTCAACATGGTCTGTGTTTTCAAAACAATTTCTTGAAAGCATTTGTGGTTGTCATTAGATAATGATGCTTGAAATTGAAAGCTCCATTAGATAAAAAAGCAATATAAAGGGGAAAACCTCGACAGTATTATATGCTGTGAAATTGTCAGATAAGCAAAAATGGTTTTAGGCTATTAATAATAGCAGATGTGCAATATCTTCAAACAATTGCAGACTGTAATTATGGAATGAAAGCTTTTGTTTCTCATGTTCCACATGTTTTTGAATAGTTTAAGTGAAACTTAAAGTGGTTGTAAACCCTGGTAAAAAAAAAAACCTGCAAGACAAAGGCATAATGAGCTAGTATGCATAGCACACTAGCTCATTATGAATTACTTACCTTAGATCAAAGCCCCCACAGCCGTCCTCGTCTCTCCTTCCAGCTGGTGACATCTCTCCCTGGGGTTACTTCTGGATATCGCAGCTCCGGCGCTGTGATTGACCGGAGCCGCGATGATGTCACTCCCGCGCAAGTGCGCGGGAGCTGCCGGTAACGGCACACAGACTGAAGCAACGGCACATACGTCTCATTGCTTCAGTTTTCTGGGATATCTCCTAAACAGTGCAGGTTTAGGAGCTATCCAGATTAGCAACAGGTAAGCCTTATTATAGGCTTACCTGTAGCATAAAGTTGTTGTAAAGGGTTTACAACCACTTTAAAATGGATGTAAACCCGATTCATGAAATTTCATATATCTATAGTGTTTTCTTATCTCTTTTCAAAGCACTATGTCCTGTAGCTGTCTCCTGCTCTGTTCTTCTGTTATCAGCCTGACAACTTCTGACAAGTTCTCCATCAACTGTGATAAAAGCAGCCCGAGTTTTGCGTTAGGGAGGATGCTATAAATAGATTAGCAGAGTGCTGAACAATTCAACAAACAGACCTGAAAGTCTCTACCTATGAGGAGAGGGGGTGTGTGCCTTTCATCCAATCAGCTGTCTTGGCTGTATGTCCAGGCTTCACTGCGGTGCTGAACAGGAAGAGAAAATCTCCTAACACAATCTTAACTTTCTAAAGAATATATAAAGCTAAAGACATGCAAGCAGATATGCATGTTAAACACTATGTAGGATGATTTGTTTCATCCCTGTGTATCATCTGAGGCTGTTCACTTCACTAGGCATATGTGAGGGTTTACATTCACTTTAATAATCACATCCCAAATTAATAATCACACCCCAAGAAGTACTTTTATGCTGCCTGGGTGTTTTGGGCACAGTGGATTTAGTCAAACTCCAGGTGTTTGGGTGGTTGGTTCTCTGGTGATTCTAAAAAAAAAAACACAGTATTAGTACTTTATGGATCAGTCACTGACTCAAGTAGGCCTTGAACCCTGATGTTTCCAAGACGAGATCTATTCTCAACATCCTTTTGTTTCTCCTTGAGGAGATTGAGTTCACTTAGGAGATAGTCGGTAATGTGATGTAGGCTGAGGATAAATCCACTAATGCAGAAAATGTTCTCATTGGCATCATCCCATAAACTTATTTTCAAAAAAAGGGGGAAGGACACTACAAACATGTAGTGTGGGACTTTACATATACCTCTAAGAACATAGAATGCCAGGAGGAAAGGGAAGAGAGAGGGGGATACATTGAAAGAAGGGGGGGAATGGGGGGAAATAGGGGGAGGGGGAGAGGAGAGAGAGTGGAAGAGGGAGGGAGGAACGAAGGAAAGGGAAAGAAAAAGAAAGGCGATCAAATAAATCCAAAGGAAAACAAGGGGGTTGGATAGTATAGGAAAGAAACCCATTGTAAATAAATCCTACATATTGGATCCTATATATCATACCTTCAATACATGTGTGTAGCTCACACCTGCATAACTGTGATAAAAACGTAAAATTATGTAGATAGTATATACATGCATATGTAAGCTGTCGAGCTCTGGATACAGATATGCACCTACCGGTAGGGATGGGCGAACGGTTCGGCTCAAGCATAAGTTTGGGCCGAACTTTGGTTGTTCGGATGTTCGGGTGAACACCGAACAATATGAGGTGTTCGGGGGAAAATTCAAAAGCCGCCGGAACAACGTTAAAGTCTATAGGACACTAATATGGTAAAATAAAAAGTGCTAATTTTAAAGGCTTATATGCAAGTTATTGTCAAAAAAAGTGTTTGGGGACCTGGGTCCTGCCCCAAGGGACATATATCAATGCAATTTTTTTTTTGTTAAACGGCCGTTTTTTTCCGGAGCAGTGATTTTGTTAATGCTTAAAGTGAAACAATAAAGATAAAATATTCCTTTAAATATTATGCCTGGGGGGTGTCTATAGTATGCCTGTAAAGTGGCACATTTTTCCCGTGTTTAGAACAGTACCACAGCAAAAGGACTTTCTAAAGGAAAAATTGTCATTTAAAACTGATCGCGGCTGTAATGAATTGTTGGGTCTCGGCAATATAGATAAAACTCATTGAAAAAAATGGCATGGGGTCCCCCTCTGTCCATTACCAGGCCCTTTGGGTATGGTATGAATATTAAGGGGAACCAGGGAGATGTGGCTAACCGGCGCAGAAGATGGCTGCTTGATTTTACAGCTCTTCAGTGAGGGAGAATACCGGAGCGATTACAGCCTGTCAGACGCAGCGAACCCGAGCCATCACTCCCACAGAGCCTCATCACAAACCGGACTACGATGTCCCGCAAGAGGATGGGAGATTTCAAGCCCAAAAAGATCACCTCCTTCATGTTCCCGCCAGAGGTACAGGTCAGTGACATCCATGATGGCGGCGGCCTCGCCGCGCCGTGGGAGGCATATACAGATCTCCCAGACAACATCCAAGGAGAAATGGGCACATCAGAGCTCCCCTTGTCTCCCACACAAGACACAGAGACTGATCCTCTTACTAACAGCCCAGCAAAGGCCAGGATGCGGATGGATGCACCGCTCCCACGGCCGCCCCACACATTAATCACAGCCCAGGCCTTCAATCCACTTCAATCTAACCAGCCCTGCACACCTCTATGGCATCCTTCCCCACCTCAGGGCAACCAGTTATGGACACTACATTGAAAGACATGCTCATGTCGCTGCAATCCTCTTTGATGACAGACCTCTCATCCCTATTCCATAAAATCAACACTGATATGAGTACAGTGAGACAAAGGGTTACTACCATAGAAGAGGGCATGGCAGAATGCACAACTACTGTGAATGATTTCATCGACACATACGAGGAGGTGAAGGATGAGCAGGATTGGGTCCGGGCCAAGCTGGCCGATTTTTTGCTCCAGACGCAATAATGTGAAATTAAGGGGGGTCCCTGAAGCTATACCAACAGCAGACCTACAAAAATATGCTAAAGATATTATACACACCATTTTACCAGATGCTGCGCCCAGAGACATTATTATAGACAGGATTCACAGAATAGCGAAGCCCTCCCATCTAGCTGCCTCGGTACCAAGAGATGTACTGATGCGGGTACACTTCTTTCATATAAAGGAGAGGTTGATGTATGAAGCCAGGAATAAATCACAGCTGCCCCGTCCATACGATGGGGTCCAGTTATTCCCAGATCTATCCAAGTACACACTTCAGCTCAGACGGAACCTGAACCCTGTCACAAAAAGCCTCCATAACCACAAAATCCTCTATAAATGGAAATATCCTGCGACCCTTCTCATCACAAAAATGGCACTACTCATGCTGTTGGAGACCTACAGAAAGGAATACATCTACTACATGATTGGGGCATCATCCTGGAGCCCCCCACAAATACAACCCCTCCTCTACCACAGCGCAAAACGCCACCACCTCGTCGCCACCAAAGAACAAATGATCACCAGTCACGAATCACTACCTGATCAAGACAGGCTGATATCTACAATCAAAATATCTCCCTCACTGTTCACTGTTCATTGTTCACTGTTGCTTACACAGTTCTTCTCAGTTACTGACTGTTTCCCCCTACAGCGGCTTAGCTGATTATAGCTAGTTTCTCGATTTGTTCACAACGCAGCTATCTCTATATTGACTTTTTACAGGCTACAGGAAATTCTCCAGCAGTATACCTGCTTTTTTTCTCTTTTTTTAATTTACAACTATTCTGACTTGTCTTTTTCCACAGCTCCAGTTCTAAGTCCACAGAACCGCAGATACCCCCACCTTGTGGGATCGCCATATCTGATTAAGTAAATCTTCTGTGCCGCATACCTACCTCCATCTAACTGTAAGTGTTTACCTTTCATTTCACATGCCAAAGGAACCCAGCTATGCCAATCAACATTTTATCAATTAATGCCAAGGGGCTAAAGCACCCTGCTAAAAGGCATTCCCTATTGCACACTGTGGAAAAACTTCATAGTGACATTGTGTCCAGTGATACATCTATTGCCCAAGTCAACGACCCTTTGTTATAATAACAAATACTCCCATATCTACCATTCTACCTATATGTCAAAAAAAGAGGAGTTCTCATCGCTATTAAAAACAACATTGACTTCCACTTGATACAGGAGATTTCTGATCCCCAAGGTAGATTCTTAATTCTACTCTGCACCCTTAACAATGTCACCTACACTCTACTGAATGTATATGCCCCCAACGCCCAACAGATGTCATTTCTTCGGAAGACCATACGAATGGCAGAAGATGCCAAACAAGGCCACCTACTTATTTGCGGTGACTTTAATCTGGTAGTTGACATTAGGGATGAGCTTCGAGTTCGAGTCGAACTCATGTTCGACTCGAACATTGGCTGTTCGCAAGTTCGCCGAACAGCGAACAATTTGGGGTGTTCGCGGCAAATTCGATTGCCGCGGAACACCCTTTAAAAGTCTATGGGAGAAATCAAAAGTGCTAATTTTAAAGGCTTATATGCAAGTTATTGTCATAAAAAGTGTTTGGGGACCTGGGTCCTGCCCCAGGGGACATGGATCAATGCAAAAAAATTTTTTAAAAACGTCCGTTTTTTCAGGAGCAGTGATTTTAATAATGCTTAAAGTCAAACAATAAAAGTGTAATATCCCTTTAAATTTCATACCTGGGGGGTCTGGTATGGATATTAAGGGGAACCCCGCGCCAAAAAAAAAACGGCGTGGGGTCCCCCCAAAAATCCATACCAGACCCTTATCCGAGCACGCAACCTGGCAGGCCGCAGGAAAAGAGGGGGGGCGAGAGTGCGGCCCCCCCTCCTGAACCGTACCAGGCCACATGCCCTCAACATTGGGAGGGTGCTTTGGGGTAGCCCCCCAAAACACCTTGTCCCCATGTTGATGAGGACAAGGGCCTCATCCCACAACCCTGGCCGGTGGTTGTGGGGGTCTTATCAGAATCTGGAAGCCCCCTTTAACAAGGGGACCCCCAGATCCTGGCCCCCCCTGTGTGAAATGGTAAGGGGGTACTTACCCCTACCATTTCACTAAAAAACTGTCAAAAATGTTAAAAATTACAAGACAGTTTTTGACAATTCCTTTATTTAAATGCTTCTTCTTTCTTCCTTCTTCTTCTGGCTCTTCTGGTTCTTCCTCCGGCGTTCTCGTCCAGCATCTCCTCCGCGGCGTCTTCTATCTTCTTCTCCTCGGGCCGCTCCGCACCCATGGCATGAGGGGAGGCTCCCGCTCTTCTCTTCATCTTCTTCTTCATCCTCTTCTCTTCTTTCTTCTTCTCTTCTTCATTTTCTTCTCTGGGCCGCTCCGCATCCATGCTGGCATGGAGGGAGGCTCCCGCTGTGTGACGGCGTCTCCTCATCTGACGGTTCTTAAATAACGGGGGGCAGGGCCACCCGATGACCCCGCCCCCTCTGACGCACGGGACATGACGGGACTTCCCTGTGGCATTCCCCGTGACGTCACAGGGAAGTCCCGTCAAGTCACCGTGCATCAGAGGGGGGCAGGGTCACCGGGTGGCACGCCCCCCGTTATTTAAGAGTCGTCAGACGAAGAGACGCAGTCACACAGCGGGAGCCTCCCTCCATGCCAGCATGGATGCGGAGCGGTCCGGAGAAGAAAATGAAGACGAGAAGAAGAGAAGAAGGAAGAAGAGAAGAGGATGAAGAAGAAGATAAAGAGAAGAGCGGGAGCCTCCCTCCATGCCATGGGTGCGGAGCGGCCCGAGGAGAAGAAGATAGAAGACGCCGCGGAGGAGATGCTGGACGAGAACGCCGGAGGAAGAACCAGAAGAAGAAGAAGAAGTTGAAGGAAAAAGCATTTAAATAAAGGGATTGTCAAAAACTGTCTCTTGTCATTTTTAACATTTTTGACAGTTTTTTAGTGAAATGGTAGGGGTAAGTACCCCCTTACCATTTCACACAGGGGGGGGGCCGGGATCTGGGGGTCCCCTTGTTAAAGGGGGCTTCCATATTCCGATAAGCCCCCCGCCCGTAGACCCCCACAACCACCGGCCAGGGTTGTGGGGATGAGGCCCTTGTCCTCATCAACATGGGGACAAGGTGTTTTGGGGGGCTACCCCAAAGCACCCTCCCAATGTTGAGGGCATGTGGCCTGGTACGGTTCAGGAGGGGGGGGCTGCACTCTCGCCCCCCCCTCTTTTCCTGCGGCCTGCCAGGTTGCGTGCTCAGATAAGGGTCTGGTATGGATTATTGGGGGGACCCCACACCGTTTTTTTTTTTTTGGCGCGGGGTTCCCCTTAAAATCCATACCAGACCTGAAGGGTCTGGTATGGAATTTAGGGGGAACCCCACGTCATTTTTTTTTTTTAATTTTGGCCGGGGTTCCCCTTAATATCCATACCAGACCTAAAGGGCCTGGTATGGAATTTAGGGGGACTCCCACGTCATTTTTTTTTTTTAATTTTGGTTCGGGGTTTCCCTGTGGGGAATTCCCATGCCGTTTTTATCAATGAACTTCTATGTGTATTGTCGGCAATGCAATAGCCGCGGGTAGTTTTAAATGGGTTTTTTTCCTTCGAAATGTCATTTTGCTGTCAGACTGTTCTAAACACAGGAAACATGCGCCCCTTTACAGGCATACTATAGACACCCCCCAGGTACGAAATTTAAAGGGATATTACACTTTTATTGTTTGACTTTAAGCATTATTAAAATCACTGCTCCTGAAAAAACAGCCGTTTTTAAAACTTTTTTTTGCATTTATCCATGTCTCCTGGGGCAGGACCCAGGTCCCCAAACACTTTTTATGACAATAACTTGCATATAAGCCTTTAAAATTAGCACTTTTGATTATTCATGTTCGTGTTCCATAGACTTTAACGGTGTTCGCGTGTTCGAGCGAACTTTTTTCCTGTTCGCATGTTCTGGTGCGAACCGAACAGGGGGGTGTTCGGCTCATCCCTAGTTGACATACATATGGATACTACTTCTGCTGCAAAATGGAGGGAATCCCCCCTGAAGCAATTCCTCACATCACAAGATCTGTTTGATGTATGGAGATGTCATCATGGGTCCGAAAAGGATTACACATATTTCTCTGCTGATCATAAATCTTACTCAAGAATAGATATGTTCCTCATGGATAAGTGGTTATTACAAAAATTAAGTGCATCTGTAATCCATGCCATGACGTGGTCAGACCACGCACCAGTTACAATCTCTATTAATGATACTGAATGTCAGCGGAATACATTCCTCTGGCAAGCTAACAATTATATACTGCAACAACCATCATACTCTCAAGAAATTAAAGATCATCTAAAAGAGTACTTAATTATCAACAATGGTTCGGTGGGGGACCCCGCCATGGTATGGAACGCACATAAAGATGTCATTAGAGGTACCATAATGAAATTAATTTACATACATAAAAAGAAGAGGACACAGCGTATAGATAATCTGACCTCCCAAATCGCCCAAACTGAGACCCTACACAAAGCCGACCCGACTCCAACTAGACTGGCCCAACTGCTCTCATTACGGCAGGAATTGCAGACACTACTTCTCAACTCCTTCGAACAAGCACAGCGAAAAATTAGAGCCACGTCGTACTCTACCTCTAACAAAGCAGGAAAAAAACTGGCGCAGCGTCTGAAAGGGAGAAGGACCAAGAATAAGATCACCCACCTAACTCATCCCCACACTAAATAGACACTGACCAACCCACAAGACATAGCCAACGCGTTTAGTGACTATTACAGTGATCTCTACAATATCAACAAAGACTCATCCACGTCACAACCCTCACATGAAGACATTGACGCATTTCTACAGCGAATCACACTCCCCAAATTATCAGACTCAAAACTGGCCTCTCTGAACGAACCCTTCACTGAGCAAGAAATTCTTGCTACAATACATTCACTCCCACCTGGAAAAACCCCAGGACCGGATGGTCTTACGGGAGAATATTACCAGCAATACTCCAACCAACTACTCCCATACTTGACTCAATTTTGCAATAACGCTGCCTCCTCTTCTATGCTTGCTAAAGAATCATTGAATGCTATTGTAGTGACACTCCCGAAACCAGGAAAATAACCAACCTCCCCTCAAAACTTCCGTCCCATATCACTTCTAAATTTGGATGTGAAGATTTATGCCAAAACTATAGCCAGGAGACTAATAGAGATAATGCCACATCTCATATATTTAGATCAGTCAGGATTCACTAAAAGAAGACAAGTGCCTAATGCCACGAGACGTATGATCAACCTGATCCACCATGCTGAGTCCAGCGGAACGCCTTCTCTGCTGCTCTCTTTGGACACAGAGAAGGCGTTTGATAGGGTTCACTGGTTATATCTCCAAAAGGTACTGCTCAAATTTGGATCTAAGGATAATATTTATAAGGCCATTATGGTGCTTTGCTCTAACCCCTCTGCACAAGGATATTCCGCAGACATGCTCTCCCAACCGTTTAAGATAACGAATGATACTCGCCAAGGATGCCCCTTGTCGCCATTAATTTTTAACTTGATGATGGAACTATGACAGAACATGTGCGTTCAAATCCCCTGATTACTGGGCTAAAGATAGGCCAAACATCACATAAAATAATTCTCTTCGCGGATGACATCTTAATCCTGTCTAACCCGACAACCTCTTTAGCGACAGCCTACAAAATACTAGAATGGTTCGGAAAGGTCTCCTATTACAAATTAAACACAACCAAATCCCACATTCTAGATTTTAAAATTGACGCCACAACAAAAAATTTACTACAAGCCCAATACCCGTTCTCCTGGACAGACAAAAGCATACCATATCTGAGGATACACCTTACTAGATCGGTCAGACACCTTTTCTCAACCAATTACAAACCCCTCCTAGCCAACCTACACTCAGACACACAATCCATAATCACTCAAGAACTATTGTGGTCAGGGAGACTTTCAGCATTTAAAATGCTTCATCTCCCAAAAATACTATACCTATTCAGGACCCTCCCTGTCCCCATACCTAAATACTACTTTAAATCTTTGCAAACATTATTCAATAAATGTATCTGGAAAGGGTCCAAACCTAGATGTGCACATTCCAAACTGTTGAAACATAAATTAGCGGGAGGATCAGGAACTATAGATTTTGAGGACTACTACACAGCCTCACTATTAGATCAACTCACTGAATGGTCCTGTCAGGACCACACTAAACTATGGAGTAACATTGAAAACTTGTCGCTGGTACGCCCCAATTTAAAATACTGGTTAATGAGCACCCCTTTAGGTAATAAATTACCTTCAGCACTATCCCCTACCATATTAGCCACGGCAAAAGCATGGAATACCTTGATCCATGAAAGCGTCAAGAACTCCACCAATCCTGCGATACCAATCCCACTACCAACCCTCCACTATCTTTCACCAGATTTATCCCTGATTTATCCCTGTCCCAATGGACTAAATATGGAATCCTACACATCCATGACCTTTTCCAAAGCTCACGTATAAAGACCTTTCAACTCCTTCAAAAAGAATTCAAACTACCTTCCTCAGATTTCTTTACTTATATCAGAGTCAAACACTGCCTTGATAAAATCCTCTCTACACGGTTAACCCAAACGCTTGGGAACAGCTCCACAGCGCTCCACATAAAACTAAAGGAATATCTATATTTTATAACATCTTGCACTAGAAACTCCACTTTGTCAAGTCGTCCCCCCACAACCACTGGGAGAACGACTTGAGAAAGACATACACGAGTCACCAGTGGCAACAAGCACTACGGTCCATATACAAGGCCACTAAATGCTCTGCACTTTGGGAACTAACCCAAAAACTGTCCCTCAGATGGTACCTAACCCCATCAAAGCTGGCATCGTTCAGCCCGAACAATCCTGACACATGCTGGAGATGTAATTCAGCTAAAGGCGATATATTCCATATAATGTGGAAGTGCAACTATATCCAAAAGTATTGGAACACTATTTCTCAAATCCTATCGGCCATAACTAATCAACACATACCCCTGTCACCAGAGTTAGCAATTTTAAACCTCAATATTGACACGATACCCCAGCCTACTAAACAAGTGGTTACACACATTCTGCTGGCAGCCAGATTAAGTATAACAAGACTATGGAAAACAAACAAAGCCCCAAACATAGAATACACAATAGACCTGGTAAACCTACGCTATGGTTACGAACTAACCATGGCTTCCAGCGGAGGATACTTGACCAAAATTAAAAACAAATGGCTACCATGGGAGAGGTGGTCTGGAGCCATGAAATTTCTGTGATAATGTTGTAACTTAGTCGGTACAGTCATGATATAGCAACAAGTTGGACTTCAATAATACATACACTGTTTGAATATGGGATATATATTACTCTGCCATGGCACTTCCCCCAGGTAACAAAGAGATCCCAATGGGAGTTCCTGGGGGAAAGCTATATAGTTATAATTTATATTTGTAGATGCGTTATCCTATATTTTCTGCATAGTTTATCAATATAGAATTCCCTGTTAACAGATCCACGTATATGTTTATGTTCATTGATCAACGTGTGATCCTCTACGACCAAATACAATGTATTCATTGTCTCTATATGTATCTAATGTAAAACCATAAAAATCTATTGATAAAAAAAAAAATTAAGGAGAACCCCGAAACAAAAATTTAAAAAACAATTGCAGGGGGTCCCCCAAAATACATATCAGGCCCTTCAAGTCTGGTATGGAAATGAACTACTTCAGCCCCAGAAGAATTTACCCCCTTCCTGACCAGAGCACTTTTTGAGATTCGGCACAGTGTCATTTTAACTGACAATTGCGCAGTCGTGCAATGTTGTACCCAAACAAAATTGACGTCCTTTTTTCCCACAAATAGAGCTTTCTTTTGGTGGTATTTGACCGCCTCTGCGGTTTTTATTTTTTGCGTTATATTTATATATATTATTTTCTACTTTTTGCTATAATAAATATCCCCATAGCTAATTTTTTCTCAGTTTAGGCCGATATGTATTCTTCTACATATTTTTGGTAAAAAAATTGCAATAAGCGTACATTGATCGGTTTGCGCAAAAGTTACAGCGTCTACAAAAAAGGGGATAGATTTATAGCATTTTTATTGTAATGGCGGCGATCTATGATTTTTATCATGACTGCGACATTATGGCGGACACATCGGACGATTTTTTCACACATTTTTGGGACCATTGGCATTAATACAGCGATCAATGCTATAAAAATGCAATGATTACTGTAAAAATGTCACTGGCAGTGAAGGGGTTAACACTAGGGGGTGATCTAGGGGTTAACTGTGTTCCCTGGGAGGTGATTCTAACTGAAGGGGGAAGGGATTGACTAGAGGAAGTGACAGATCGTGGTTCCTAGCTAATAGGAACACACAATCTGTCCCTACTGTCAGAACAGAACAGGGAAGTGTGTGTTTATACACACTCGTCCCTGTTCTGTGTCTCCTGCTCACTATCGCTCATGGCCAGCGGTCATTGTGACCATTGGCCATGAGCATCGGCAACCCCACTGCACAGCGGGCGTGCATGTGCACCTGCTATCCGGGCCCCGCGAGCCGATGTATAGCTATGACGGCTAGCACAGGGGATCCAACCTGCCGCAATTTAATTGCGGCGGTTGGTCGGGAAGCGATTAAAGGGAACCCTGCGCCAATTTTGTTTTAAAAAATGCCGTAGCTGTCCCCCCAAAATCCATACCAGACCCTTATCCAAGCACACAACCTGGCAGGCCGCAGGACAAAAGGGGGGTGAGAGAGCACCCCCCGAACCATAAAAGGCCACATGCCCTCAACATGGGGAGGGTGCTTTGGGGTCTGACCCCAAAGCACCTTGTCCCCATGTTGATGGGGATAAGGGCCTCATCCCCACAACCCTTGCCCGGTGGTTGTGGGGGTATGCAGGTGGGGGGCTTATCAGAATCTGGAAGCCCCTCTTAACAAGGGGACCCCCAGATCCCGGCTCCCTATGTGAATTGGTAACGGGGTACCCCTACCACTTCACAAAAAAGTGTCAAAAATGGGGGTCCGGGATCTGGGGGTCCCCTTGTTAAAGGGGGCTTCCAGATTCTGATAAATCCCTGCCCACATACCCCCACAACCACCGGGCAAGGGTTGTGGGAATGAGGCCCTTGTCCCCATCAATAATGGGACAAGGTGTTTTGGGGGGCTACCCCAAAGCACCCTCCCCATGTTGAGGGCATGTGGCCTGGTACGGTTCAGGGGGGGCTCTCTCTTGTCCCCCCTCTTTTCCTGCAGCCTTCCAGGTTGCATGCTTGGATAAGGGTCTGGTATGGATTTTGGGGGGACCCCTACGCCATTTTTAAAAAAAATTTGGCGCAGGGTTCCCCTTAATTTCCATACCAGACCTGAAGGGCTTGGTATGGATTTTGGGGGGACCTCCACACATTTTTTTTTTAATTTTTGGTTCGGGGTTCCCCTTAATTTTCATACCAGACACAAAGGGCCTGGTAATGGACTGGAGGGGGGCCCCATGCTGTTTTTTTCAACGAGTTTTATCTATATTGCCAAGACCCAACAATTCATTGCAGCCACGATCAGTTTTAAATGACAATGTTTCCTAGAAAGTCCTTTTGCTGTGGTACTGTTCTAAACACGGCAAAAATGCGCCACTTTACAGGCATACTATAGACACCCCCCAGGCATGATATTTAAAGGAATATTTAATTTTTATTATTTCACTTTAAACATTAAAAAAATCACTGCTCCCTAAAAAAAAATGGCAGTTTTTAAAAAAAATGTTTCCATTGATACACGACCCCTGGGGCAGGACCCAGGTCCCCAAACACCTTTTATGACAATAACCTGCATATAAGCCTTTAAAATGAGCACTTTTGATTTTTCATGTTCCATAGACTTTAACAGTGTTTGTGTGTTCTTCCGAATTTTTTGCCTGTTCAGATGTTCTGGTACAAACTGAATCGGGGGGTGTTCGGGGGGGGGGTGTTCAGCTCATCCTTACCTACCTGCCCATGAGAACACAACACCACTAGATGAAATAAAACAGGACATTGTAGCTGCAGCCTAGAAAGCCTAAGTAGTATCATTGACACAACAAAAATAATAAAAAGCCCTACTATTTAAATGATGAATCTTTCAGGTAATGTAAAATTCATATGTACAAGCGTTCCCCTACTTACAAACATCCGACTTACAAACGACTCCTACTTACAGATGGAGGGAGACAACAGGAAGTGAGAGGAAATCTACCCCTAGGAAGGGAAATTCTCTCCTGTAAGAGTTAATATGGGAAAAAGGTGTCTCCACTGATGCTTTATTGTCACCAATCCTTGTTTCCCCAAAAACTCAAAATTTTCAAAATCCAATTGTCATTGGGACAGAAAGTGAGGTGAAATCTTCTGAACAGGGGCACAGACAGCAAAACAAATGATACAGGGGTGATGATAACCTGTCCTTATGTTATCCAAAAAGCTTAAAAATGTATTTTTTGTCTGGAGCTACACTTACAAAATGTACTTGTTCCAAATTACAAACAGATTCAACTTAAGAACAAACCTACAGTGCCTGTCTTGTTTGTAACCCGGGGACTGTCTGTACTGTATATCCAAGTAATCCTATTATATCTGGAAAGCTGAGTATTCCAGAGATATTCTCAAGATTATATTCCCATCTCTGAAAATAGAACAGATAGACAAGGGAATATCACATTTATATAGATCATAGTATATATGTCATATGTGATGCACATACACTGTATATAGTGCAAAGGAGAGGACTCAACATTCGTTCATTGCTCTTCACGACCACTGTCTACATCATATTTCTACTATCCATCCCCCTCTCGTTTTCCTTTGGATTTCTTTGATTGCCTTTTTCTTTTCTTTCCTTTTACCTCTTTCCTCCCTCCCTCTCCCCCTCTCTACCCCTCCCCCTCTTTTTCCTCCATCCTCCTTCCTCCCCTTCCAATTTCTCTCCCTTTCTCTCCCCTTTCCTCCTCCACCTTTTCCCTCTTCAAGGCTTGCTATCCATGAGAACAGTATACTGGAACCCTATGTTTTTTTACTTATGTATGTGAATAGTTATTATGCACAATATTGAATATAATTTTATATAATCGTTTAAAATTATTCCATCTATCTTTTTTAGTCACATAATATTTGCTTGTATGGTTTTGAAGAAGCTAAAGTCCACGAAACGCGTCACCAGATCAAGCATACCTAAGAAATATACAGACTCATATGACTGTAAAGTTTGTACTATATGATACACATAAGTGTGTTTTTACTGTATCCATTTTTTTATCTCTGTATTAAATTCAATAAAAAAATGGAGTTACTTACCTTTCAGGACAGCACCATAGAGAGACACCGGCTCCTCCCCTCTTAGGAAACACCGCCTTCCAATTCAACATTTAAACCTCATCCTCCCAACGGCCCCTCAGTTCTTCACAAGTTCCTCCGGCCAGCTGGGGAGACACAAGAATACGTCATACAAATCTTTATCTTACCTGACGTTCTCATGCGATGAGTTCTCATAGATGATCAATAACCTGGGTGGGTACTAGTGCTGTCCTGAAAGATTCCTGGAAAAGGATGTTACCGGTAAGTAACTCCGTTTTTCCCCATTCATCTTTCAGGACAGCACCATAGAGAGGATAAGCGAGCACCTTACCTTAGGGAGGGACTACTGCCTGCAGCACCTTACACCAAAAGGCTTGGTCTTTGGCTGACAGCAGGTCCAATCTGTAATGCTTCACAAACGTGGAAAAACTGGACCATGTTGCTGCTCTACAGATCTGCTCCGGAGAAGCACCAGCCCACTCTGCTTGAGAAGTTGCCACTGCCCTGGTGGAATGTGCTTTAATACCCTCCGGGGGCTCCAAACCCCCGACTACATAGGCCTGGCTAATGGCCAACCTTAACCATCTGGCTATTGATCGTTTAGAGGCTTTGAACCCTTTCCTAGCCCCTGAAAATAATACAAAAAAAGAATCGGATTTCCTAAACTGTTTCGTACAATCTAAGTACTGAAGGACGCACCTTCTAACGTCCAGTTTGTGAAAAATATGCTCCTGTTCCCTCACAGGATTCGAACAGAAGGTAGGTAAAATAATTTCTTGGCCCCTATGAAAACTAGAGGCCACTTTTGGCAAAAAGGCCGGATCCGTTTTAAAAATCAAACGGTCCGGAAAAACCTGAAAAAAAGGCGCCCTAATAGAAAGGGCTTCGAGTTCACTTACTCTCCTTGCTGTGGTGATCGCCACCAAAAACACCGTTTTGAGGGTGATCAACTTCAAGGTACAGGATTCCAACGGCTCAAAAGGATCCCCTGTAAGAGACTGTAGAACTAAGGAAAGATCCCACACTGGGAATGGGGAACTTTTAACAGGCCTCTGTCTGCCTAAAGCTCTAAAAAACCTAGCTACCCAAGGATCTATAGCTAATGGCTTTTCCAGGAAAACGCTTAGTGCCGATACCTGTCCTTTCAAGGTGCTAAGGGCTAATCCTTTGTCCGCTCCTGCCTGCAGAAACTCTAATACTGCTACAGAACTTCGTACATCGAAGGAGCTTTCTGTGCACCAACTGTTAAAGCGTTTCCACACCCTTAGGTAAATGGCTTGCGTCTCTCTTTTCCTGCAATTTAGGAGAGTTGTTACTAGCCGATCCGAGAACCCTTTGCCCTTCAGCAATTCTTCCTCAGTAGCCACGCTGCGAGGTTCCATCGCTCCACCTGAGGGCAACAGATTGGGCCTTGAGAGAGGAGATCCTCCTGGATAGGTAGAATCCAGGGAGGTTCCACTGTCAGACTCTTCAAGAGAGAGAACCACGGCCTCCTTGGCCAGTGTGGTGCTATCAGAATGAGGGTTGTATCTTCTGACCGAAATTTTCTTAGAACTGCTGGAATCATTACGGG
The DNA here is from genome assembly GCA_037952925.1 of Lithobates clamitans. Taxonomy (NCBI): domain Eukaryota; kingdom Metazoa; phylum Chordata; class Amphibia; order Anura; family Ranidae; genus Lithobates; species Lithobates clamitans. The sequence continues at coordinate 1,387,087 of JBBGZY010000079.1, forward strand.
AGGGGGGAAGGCATAACATCTTGAGAAACGCCAGCTCTGAGCTAGTGCATCCACCCCGGCTGCTCCGTCCCATCTGCTTAGGGAAAAGAACAGACGAGCTTTTGTATTTGCCTTTGAGGCGAAGAGATCCACAGAGGGAACCCCCCACTTCTGAGTAATCATGTCGAAGATGTCCTGGTTCAAGACCCAGTCGCCTTCCTTCAGCATTTTTCTGCTCAGAAAGTCTGCCACTTGGTTCTGCTCCCCCTTCAGATGTATTGCAGAAAGAGAGAGAATGCTCCCTTCGGCCCACCTGAGGATGGATTCTGCCAGACCCCACAAGGATTTGCTCCTGGTTCCCCCTTGCCTGTTGATGTAGGCCACTGCTGATGAGTTGTCCGAACGGACCCTCACATGCTGCCCCAGGAGTTCTTTCTGAAAAGCTCTGAGAGCCAACTCTATTGCTCTCAGTTCCCTCCAGTTCGAGGACTTCTTTGCGTCTTCTTTTTCCCAGGTGCCTTGTATCACCTTGGAATCTAGGTGTGCTCCCCACCCTGTGCCGCTCGCATCGGTCGTAACCGTTCTGGACACTGGAAGAACCCACTCCAGACCCCGTGAGAGATTGGACCCTTTCCTCCACCACCAGAGGGACCTTTTGACCTGACTTGGCACAGATATAAGGGAGTCCAGAGATGCTGGACTGTGGTCCCAGACACTCAGAATAAACAGCTGTAGGGGGCGAAAGTGCAGCCCTGCCCACTGAACTGCCGGAAGTGTGGAAGTCAGTAAGCCCAGTGCTGACATTGCTTTCCTTACTGAGATCTGACTGCTGCCCTGGAGCAGTAATATTGCTCCGTCCACCTTCTGGATTTTTTCTGCTGGAAGGAACACTCTTTGTTTTGTCGAATCCAGTACATAGCCCAGGAAGATAACCTTTTGGGCCGGAACCAAACTGGATTTTTCCAGGTTCAAGAGCCATCCCAGGTTTTCTAAGCTGTCTCTTGCTACCTGAAGATCCTGGTACAACTGCTCCGGGGAAGGAGCAAACAGGAGCAGGTCATCCAGGTACGCGACTACAGAGATGCCTCTGAGCCGCAAGAAGGCCAGGACCTCCACCATCACTTTGGTGAAGATGCGGGGGGAAGAGGATAGTCCAAAGGGGAGTGCTTTGAACTGTAGATGAAACGTTCCTTCCCCAGTTTTCACCGCCAGTCTGAGAAACCTCTGGTAACTTTCTGCGACTGGAATGTGCAGATAAGCGTCCTTTAAGTCTATTGACGCCATGAAGCAATTTGGGGGAAGAAGCGCTTTCACCGAATAGATAGAGTCCATACGGAATTTTCTGTAGGTGATTGAGACATTCAGAGGCTTCAGATTCATGATAAGTCTGAATTTTCCCGACGGCTTGCGGACCACAAAAATGTGGGAGTAAAAGCCTCTGCCTGTCTCCTCTACAGGCACCCTCACTATCACCTCTTGTTCCTCTAACTCCTGTAAGGATGATAGAAGAGCTGACGCTTTCTCTGCACACTTTGGCAGCTCGGTGACCAGAAGTCTGTGCTGAGGGGGTTCTGAGAACTCTAGCTGGTAACCTCTTCTTATGATCCCTAACACAAACTGGTTGGAGGTGATCATCTCCCATTGTGGGAGGAAGGCCCCCAATCTTCCTCCCACCGTGGTTACCCCGTCATTGGGTCTTCTTGGGCTGTTCAGGAGGGCGAAAAATCGCCCCTCCCCGCCCCTTGCCCTTCTGCCCCCAAGCTTTTTTCTGCCGCTCTCCTTTTGGGGCTTCAAATTTTCTTTGAGGGCGAAACTTTCTTTTAGCCTGCTCCCCAAATTTCTTTTTAATGGGAAAGGCCTTTTTCTTATCGGCCGTCCGGTCTAAAACAGTTTCTAAACCTGGGCCAAACAAGAGATCTCCTGTGAGGGGAATTCCACAGAGTTTAATTTTAGACGCGCTGTCTCCTTGCCACGTCTTAAGCCATAGAGCCCTTCGAGCCGAATTAGTGAGGGCTGAAGACCTTGCGGACATGCGCACTGATTCGGCGGAAGCGTCCGCAATATACGCTACCCCCTTAAGTAGCATGGGGAAGGAAGCCAAAATAGTCTCTTTTGGCGTTCCTGCCTCAATATGCGCCTTTATCTGTGTAAGCCAATATTCCATATTGCGGGCCACTACTGTGACCGCCATGGCAGGCTTAAGGTTTCCCTGTGATGAATCCCAGGACTTTTTTAAGAGAGAGTCCATCCTTCTGTCCATGGGGTCTGTAAGAACCCCCATGTCCTCGAAGGCCAGATCTGTTTGCCTGGAAACCTGAGAAAAAGCAGCATCCAGCCTAGGGGTCTTATTCCAGACTAGAGACTCCCCTTCTGAAAAAGGAAACCTTCGCTTCAAAGCCCTTGAAAAGAAAGGTTTTCTTTCAGGATCTTTCCATTCATTCTTTATGGCCTCAACCAACACATCATGGACTGGGAAATCCTTCCTTTTTTGTTCCCCAAGACCTTTGTACATTTGGTCATGGAGCGATAACACCTTCTTTTCTTCCTGAATACCCAAAGTGGTGTGAATAGCTCCCAAGAGCTCCTCCACTTCGTCCAGGGAAAGCTTATAGCGAGAGGTTTTTGTGGATTCCCCATCCACCTCCTCCACATCCGATTCACTTTGAGAATCTGAAGCGGTGCTATCTGGCTCCTCCTCAATATCCACTCTGGAGCCCCCTGGTCTCTCTCCACTAACAGAGGAAGTATCCACTGGGCTAGGTGTAACACTCTGCTGCACTGGTAAAGGACTGCTTTGGGCTTGCGGCAACTGGAAGCTAGAAAAGAGTGCTTTAAAGGACTGAAAGGTGCTAGAAAGCTCCTTGACAGATGCAGCAAGATCTGTACCCTGCTCTGCTGCCTGTTCCCTGACCAATCCATCAATGCACTCCTTGCAAAGTGCCTTAGTCCAGGATTCCCCCATACTAACTCTACATGAGGGGCATTTTTTCTTTGAACCATGAGGCGACTTGCTTTTCTCTGTGGCTTTCTGAAAAAGAAAGAGAGAGAGAGTCGCCGTAAATGCCCAATCCCACCAGTGCTTCTACAGAGGACCACCAGGAGTGCCCCCCCCAGGACCAACCACCACCAGGGTCCCAGACACACTCCCCTTCCCCCCGACCACCAGTGAGGGGAGAACACCCGTGAAGCTATCGGGATTTAGGTAAGGGAACACCACCCCAGGGTTCCACTTACCTTAGCATGGCTGGTGCTACTGTCTCCTGGAGCAGTTCTAGAGACCTCTGTCTCCGACATGTCCGCTGAGGATGGTGGTCGATCGTTTCCCCCGATAGCTGACTCTACAGCAAAGCAAGAGGGTCGCACCAGCCGAACGCTCGGTCCGTTTTCTTTCTCCGCGTCCGGAACCGGAAGACGCGGAATCGTCGGAAGTGCCCGCCCTCGCCGGAACTGACGTCACCCGTCATCCGACCCGGCCATAGAGCTTCAGACGCTGGCTGCTTGAGCAGGAGAGACTCAGGCACTTCCCACAGCGCCCCCCTGGGCAGAAGAAAAACAGACCCCCTTAGCTGTCTCTTTCCCCAAGAGAGGCTGAGGCGCGCTAATTCAGTTTAAAAAACAGGTAAGTATGGCTTCCCCAGCCTTTACCTGACTGAATAAAAAATAATAGAGGGAAAGAGCTAGAGAGACCCGACTCCCCCTCTTCCACAGACAGATTTTTTGGCTTCAGCCTCCCTGACTGATCCGCCTCGGTTCCCAAGCAGTGTCTCCCCACTTGAGGAAACACCTGAACTGAGGGGCTGTTGGGTGGATGAGGTTTAAATGTTGAATTGGAAGGCGGTGTTTCCTAAGAGGGGAGGAGCCGGTGTCTCTCTGGTGCTGTCCTGAAAGATGAATGGGGAAATATATATTTTTTTATCATATCCTTGGCATTCTATGTTCTTAGAGATATATGTAAAGGCCCGCACTACATGTTTGTTGTGTCCTTCACCCTTTTTGTTTGAAAATTCACTTAGGAGATCTTTCATTTCCTTTTCATGCCCTTCCAAGACTGCTGTGGAGCTGTCCATTTGATGTTCAGTGACCTAGTTCCTAGTTAGATTTTGAGTAGTAACTCAGCTCCACAGCAGTCATGAGGCAGTTTTTCCTTTACAATCAACCTAACTTTGTGCAGAAGAGGCTAATATTTAGGGTCTGCTGGTGTGATTAGTGCAGAATGACATTGGCAGGGACTGCCATCCAGAGAGGCTGAGTCTGCTAAATTAGGTTTTGATTTAGCCAGACAATGCATGACTGGTGACTACAATGTTGCCTTTTAAATAGCGCAGGTTGTGTCTCTGTGAAGGTATTATAGAGTCCGTATTTGAGAGATGATGCTCAAATGGGATGGATCAGACTCATCAGGCATCCACAGCCGTCCACTTTGTGTATGTGTGCTCCCTCTTGTCAGTATATTTGTATTCAACATACCTAACTGGTCCTCAGTGCTTCCACTTCCTATCCCTAACTGAGTTCTACAATACAAAGGATAAAATGATGTTATCAAGTTGAATTCAGATAGTTAAACTGACTGCATTTAAATATACATTTAATATATTTCAATGAAAACATAACTAAAGTAATTGGTGCTGTCACGTACCAGGTGCGAGGCTGAGGTGCTGAGAGGGCTCCCCTTGCGGCTGAGTGCTGTGACCCCTGGAAGTGGTACAGGGAGTGCAGTGGCCAAAGAAGCATGGTTTTCCAGTTGCTGTGGTTTGATACGCTGATCACCGGAAGATCGCTGGAACAAGCAAGATGCACTGTAGGGCAGGTGTGCTTGAGGAGTACCAGGTGAACTTGGCATATGGACAATCCGGAAACAGAACCAGGAGCCAGGCCGGGGTCATACACGCATCACAGTAAATCAATGTTAGAATCAGGTAGCAAAACTGGAACAAATCTGGGTCATACACGGTGAGACAGGTTGTAACAGAGTTGGTGAGCCAAGGCGAGATCAAACACAGTGGAGCAGACAAAAGCAGATTCAGTAGTACAAGCCAGAGGTCAAACCAGTAGATCAGGATAACAGGTTAAGCAAGCTGGGTCGGTAATGAGAGGTCAAAGATCAGGATACACAGGAGCACAGGAACACAGGGGAGCTGCCAATAATCCACCAATGCATAGGTCTCAGCAGCAGGTTTATATAGGCCAGGAGGTGCCAGCATCTCTCACGTTGTGCGCACCATTGCGCATGCATGTGCCTGTTAGCGCCGTCACGCATCTGTGTATGCCAATATGCACGGGAGCGCGCCTGATGCAGCCACGATGGGTATTGGCAAGATTGCCAGTTCTTTGGCCATTTTCCTGGCAGGTGCTGTTTTCTATTTGCTGCCTTAATATTCCTAACACAATAAGCAAACTGTAAAAACAAATGTAACGGGTGATGACCCCCCTGCCAATCCTGCCACGAACACAGGCAGCGGCGCTGTGACACATTGCGCTCCCTCCCCTGCTTCCTCATTGGCAGGGGGAGAGAGCCAATGCTTGGACAGGACTGAAGGCGTGAGATGTTCCAGTTGTGGGATAGCCAGCCGGGCAACCTGGAGAGTCTGCTTGCCAGGACATCTCCTTTGGGCCTTGGTCACAGGATTGGTGAGTGGGCACTTGCCCATCCTACAGATAAACAGAGACACTGCATGGAGACAATGTTACCTATATTTGCCTACATCAGTAGAACACTGTGTTGCACTCACCTTCCCCCTGCCATGCAGAAACAGTGTGTATTCTGCTTCAGAGCTATACAGTACGTTCTTGTTCACCCTGCTAAACAGAATACCTAAAGTGCACCAACAAGGAGCTAGCTGAAGATACTGGACATATACACTGTGCAGATTTCCAAAACTCTGCTCTGTATACTCAGGAACCCAGTGACACTTATACTCAGGAACTCAGTGGCACTTACACTAATTAAGGGTGAACTCTAACTTTAATTTATTATTATTTAATTTAATGTACTGTATCTACGCTAGTGCTTTAAAGGATAAGTTCACTTCAGCCCCGGAAGATTTGCCCCCTTAATGACCAGGCCATTTTTTGCGATACGGCACTAGGTCACTTTAACTGACAACCCAAACAAAATTTATGTCTTTATTTTCCCACAAATAGAGCTTTATTTTTGTGGTATTTGATCACTTCTGCAGTTTTAATTTTTTTTTGCGCTATAAACAAAAAAAGAGCGACAATTTAGAAAAAAAAACAATAATTTTTACTTTTTGCTATAATAAATATAAAAAAAAAAATGTCTTCCTCAGTTTAGGCCAATATGTATTCTTCTACATATTTTTGGTAAAAAAAATCACAATAAAAGTGCGCATGTGCGGGACTTCCGAATCGCCATGCTAGCCGGGAGCTAGCCTCCAGCGCACCGTATACCAGCCTCATCAAGCGGGTCTGTTATCCTGATAGTCCCGGGCACCCGCCTGAATGTCGGGAGCCCATCCGAAAAGGGACGTTAACCGGCAATTGAATTTCGGCCTAGCTACCCCTGAGCCTCCCAAGAATGGCGGCCTCAGCTTCTCCATGGAGGGACACTGAGATCCAGCAAGGCTTCTCCAACTCGGGCTCATTTCTCAGGAACTGTCTCCTCACCAAACAGAGAACCGACCGAACTCCTCCAAGAGGCCTCCACCAAACAGCCCCCTTAGCCCGTTGTGGGTGAAACAGCAGCCAAAGAGGCAGTGTGACTCCATGCCGTGGCTCCACCCAAGATGATCACTGGGACCGACTGACTCCTAGGGTCCTGTTCTCATCCTTTCCATCTTAACCAGAATCCTTGTTGGAGTAGAAGCTTCTCCTACACACACCTGGTCTCTTTGGAGACTCGCTGGATCTGCTCTCCCCAAGTACCCGCAGCCATGTCCTGCATTACCATCCCTACTCACCACCCTCTGTTACTTTACCCCATGGAACATTCCTCTACGTCTCCCATCATTCCATGAAGGCCGTAGAATTTAATCTTTGTGATCGATGAGGACAAAATGGTTCGGGACAATCCCAAATGCATAAATGCATTACCCTACGCCACCTTCCTTCTTTCCAGCTCCCTTTCCCCTACCCCTTGACTCTCTCCCTACCCCTCCTTACCCTCTCCCCTTCTCATGATCCCTCATCATATAGCTGCACAGTTAATCGAAATGCTGGTCTTTCCCCTTATTGGTTTGGTTTTACTTTAGTTTGAAGTTTTTATCTCAACTTATGAGATATATGTTCACTTATATCAGATGTTGTCTATGTGCATAACTTTAGTTAATTTCTTAATGGGGCTCTCCCCCAAATTTGTTTTTCAGGGTGCCCTGTGGCCGGAGCGGGGCCGATTGCCAGTCCACCTGCTGTGACCTAGAGGAGTTTTAATCCCTTGGTGACGCCAGGACTGCAACCCTATTTAGGGCTGCCCTTTTACGGAACCCCACAAATTATAGGGTTTCAGAGCAGGTTCTGGCCGTCCAGTCCTGCAATCAAAGAGTCCAGGATATTTCTTATGCTGAACTCAGTCTCTCTTGTTCTCTTCTTTTCTCTTTTCTCTTTCTGGTCTGTCTTCACTTCCTCTGCTCGTCTTTCTCCCCCCAGGTGCCTTCAAGGAGAGCTGGTCATGTCTGGTATACTTGGTCCGAAGGCTTGACTCGAAATCCCCAGCTGGATGGATCTATTCACCTGGTCCGGGTAAGAAACAGTTTTACACATGCGTCTTCTCCCCCTCATGTCCATGGCTGACGAACCTCCCACACAGACGTCCCTCAAAATAGCGTCCCACAATGCACAAGGCCTAAATTCTCCAGTTAATAGGCGTAAGGCCTTTCATAACTACCACTCTAAGGGGCTTGACATCATCCTTATCCAGGAGACCCACTTCCTGAAGAGCTTTAATCCATCCTTCATGCACTGTAATTACCTTCTTCCTAGCCAACGTGGATGATAAAAAAAGAAGAGTAGCCGTCCTCATATCCAAACGCACCCCCTTTAACCTTTCCCAAACTATTAAGGACAATGAAGGAAGGTACATACTAGTATGGGACATATAAATGGGACACTATTCTCCATCATTTCGTATTATGCCCCAAATAAAGGCCAGGCCTCCTTTTTCTCTTCCATGCTAGCTTTTTTTTTCCCTCACCTGGAAGGCAAGGTGATCATGGGAGGTGACTCAAATGTTGCTTTTGATCACATACTTGAAAAATCGGCACGAGGCAGTTTCCAGCTCAAACGACGCCCGAAGCAGAGCCTCTGTATTGCTCGGCTCTTACACTCACTAGGTATGATAGACACGTGGAGGGAATTACATCCCAATGCTAGAGACTTTACTCACTTCTCGGCTCCCCATCTTTCTACATACTTCAGACATCCAACTAGCATCTCAGGCTTCCATAAGCGAAGTCCCCTGGTCGGACCACTCCTTAGTTTCACTTAAAATTATTGGCTTCGTAAACCAAGAAAGCCCCCCACAGTGGCGCCTTAACGAAACACTCCGCACTAACTCGGTACACTGCACTATGATTGAAAGAGATATTAAGGAATACTTCCGCAATAACGATACACCAGATATCTCCCCAAGCTCATTATCGGGGGCCCATAAGGCAGTGGTAAGGGGTAACCTTATACAATTAGCTTCACGTTTAAAACGTGAAAAACAAATAGATCTTAAAAACCTACAAAAGAACTTCCAATCCATATGTAAGTCACACAAAAAAACACCCCTCACCCTCCTCTCTGGCTCAATTAGACGCAGCTAGGATTGAACTAAACACAGAGACATTAAAAGAGGTTCGGCCCCGGGCCCTGATGGTTTCTCGACACAGTACTATAAGACTTTTGGCGAGGTGCTGTCTCCTTATCTGGTCCGGTTCTTTAATTCCCTCAACAAGGACTCTCCTTTAGACGCAGCAGCAAATTTAGCATACATCTCGGTCATCCCCAACCCGGCAAGGACTAGAGCCAAGTAAGCAATTATAGACCCATATCTTTAATCAACAATGACTTAAACATTATGACGAAAATTATTTCCAATAGACTAGGTTCCTTCATTGGGTGCTATGTATATAAAGACCAAGTAGGTTTCATACCAGGAAGACAGGGCCCGGACCAGATAATGAGGGCGTGGACATAGTTTCCCTGTTAAAATCAAACAATCCAGCACAAGAAGGCTATCTTTTATCCATCGATCTCCAAAAGGCCTTTGGCACTGTCACATGGCCGTATTTATTTATCACATTAGAAAGATGAGGTTTTGGCTCACACCTCATCAATTCTCGAAGCCCTTTATTCCCAGCCCAAGGCCCAGATCAGAATCCAAGGACGCCTCTCAGATCCCTTCCCCATTACCAAAGGAACAAGGCAAGATTGTCCACTATCCCCCTCCTTTTTGCCATAGGTGTAGAGACTTTGGCAATTGCCATTAGAAATCACCCAGACATTCATGGTGTCAAATGTGGCCATTCAACGCATAAATGTGCTCTTTTCACGGACGACGTCCTCCACTTCATCACATCCCCTCTCATCTTCACTCCTAACATCCTAAAACTCCTTCAAAATTTGTGTCTAAATTTATGCCTTAATCTGCTGCCTTCAACATCTCTACACCTCCGTCCTTGGTAGATAGTTTACGGGACCATTTCCCCTTTATCTGGAGTACGACCTCCATTCCATACCTAGGCGTCCATTTAACTCCCAATATAGACCAATTATATAAATATAACTACCCACCCATGTTAAGAAAGCTCAAGTCTGATCTTGAGCAATGGTTACTACATAAATTGTCTTGGCTAGGGCGAATAAATGCTGTTAAAATGACCCTCCTCCCACGGATATTATATCTCTTCCGATTTCTTCCTATACCTGTCCCCAAACTTCATATTCATAATCTACAATCAGCGATAATCCAATTTACCTGGGGTAAATCAAACCACAGACTTCCTAAAAAGACCCTATTCAGACCCAGAAAAAAAGGAGGTCTAGCACTACCCAATCTCTGGTGGTACTACCAGGCAGCACATCTTAGCCAAATATCAGCCATTTACTCTAGAGGTCCTAAACCTGAATAGATAGAGATGGAAAGGCAAGCTATACCTAACTTTACGATTGACTATCTTCTCTGGCGCCCCCCCAAATCTAGGCCTCCAATCCTATCTCCTACCCTTTCGCACTCATTCGCACTATGCAACTCTTTACATAAACTGAACACTATAACATCCAAGTGGCACCCCCTAGCACACATCTTTAACAACCCCCTATTCTCACCTGGGATGGACATAAAGGCGTTTCAGTGGTGGCTCGATAAGGGTCTATATCGAATAGGACACTTTTTAACTCTAATGGCCCCCTCAAAATGATCCACTGTACTTCAAAATTGGAAATGCCCCCTTCAGAAAAATTCCATTTACACCAGATAAGCCACTTTCTACATTCAATCTCCTCCCAAGAACCACTCCCCCTTGCTATCACCCCTTATGAACAGTGGAGCTCCTCGGCCATGGACATGAGAGGGGGAATCTCCCTTATTTACTCAGCCTTAGCTGAACCACGGGAGAAAGTGACATATGTGCTGAGTTGGGAGTGTGACATCGGATTCAAATGGAATCTAGTCACCTGGCACTCTCAATTCACTTGCACTTACAAGGGGATCCTGAACGTCTCCCTAGCTATAGCAGACCTCAAGGTCATTTCCCGATGGTACCTGGTCCCAACTCGCCTAGCTAGATTTTACCCACAGTCCTCTCCCCTATGTTTCAGGGGATGTGGGCACCTGGGATCCCTCCTCCATATATTTTGGGAGTGCCCCTGGATCAGAGGCTATTAGAACAACATTTTCAATCTAATTCGCAAAGTCACAGGGAAAGCGGTCCCCCAAAACCCGACAATAGCCCTCTTAAACCAAAAAATCCCCAAACTCCCTAAATCTGACCAAATTCTAATCCACTTTATCCTCATTGGAGCTAAACTAGCGATAGCTCGGGCCTGGAAGTCCCCAAAGGTCTCCTTCCACTTAACTAAACAGAAAGTTTCCTGGATCATGTATCAAGAAAAAAATCTTCAATATCATCCTTGATAAAATTGAAAAATTTTAACGAAAATGGGAACCCTGGGCCCGTTTATATTGGTGTGTCCCTTTAATCCCTGCCTCATTCATAACTTTGGAAGACTCTTCATATGGAAGCCTCATTTCCTACTCCAGCTCTCCTTGAAGCAGAGACCCTCCCCCCTCCACTTCTCGTAGACCCCCTCTCCTCTCTACCTTAATCTATCTTTCTCTCTCTCTTTATCTCCATCTCTGTATCCACTTTTCCCACCAGCACCTGATGTTGGGTTGAGGGGATGAGTTTGTATCAAAGATCTCTCTTTCCTTTACAACTGAATGGTTATGCCTCAGAGTAATATATTTTTTGTCAACCATGTTGTGTGTGTACAGAGATCTTTGGAACAGACCCATGTTTGTTCCTGAAGGCAATTCTACTCCTAGTTTCCAAAGGGAGTCTTTAGGTCTTACAACATTCCCCATGAATGCACCTCGACCTGCTCAACACCTGAAGACCAAAAGTCCTTAAAGCCCTGACACAGTCTGATCCCATATGGAGTGTTGGGACGTCAAGGCTGATGGTGGTTTATTAATTTATTTTATCCAGGTGCACCACGCCCCTATAACATTCTTGACTCCCTCAGATTTATCCTTTGCCCTAGCTACAAAACTGCCTTAGAGACGTTTACTACCTTTAAATTGTTTTTTTTTTATATGCTGTTTCCATGTATACTGTTATACAATCTTTTGATTCCCCTGTGAGGAAAAACATTTGTTACAATACTTTTATTCATTTAATAAATTCTTTAAAATCGAAAAAAAAAAAAAATCACAATAAGTGAATATTGACTGGTTTGTGCAAAAGTTATAGCGTCTACAAAATAGGGGATAGATTTATGGCATTTGTATTATTTTTTTTTACTAGTAATGGCGGTGAGCAGCGATTTTTATCAGGACTACAACATTGCGGTAGACAGATCGGACACTTTTGACACTTTTTTGGGACCATTGACACTTATACAGCGATCAGTGCTAAAAATAGCCACTGATTACTGTATAACTGTCACTGGCAGGGAAAGGGTTAACACTAGGGGCGATCAAGAGGTTAAATGTGTGTTCTAGCTAGTCTTTATAACTGTGGGGGGATGGGACCACCTGGGGGAGGAGACAGATCACTGTTCCTGAGCAGTAGGAACAGCAGATCAGTCTCCTCACCCCTGACAGAACAGAGATCTGTTTATTTACATTGACAGGCCTCCTGCCTGTCTCTCTCAGGAGCGATCGTGGGTGCCCGGCAGACATCGTGACCGCCGGGCAAGTGCATCAGCTCTGTTGTCATGCACGTGCCCCCAAGTGTATTTAGAGCGGCCGACGTAAAGCTACAACAGCTTGCCCAGGGGAGCCAACCTGCCACAGTATAACTACAGCGGCTGAGTCCAAGCAGTTAAAAAAAAATGCACAGGTAAACAAATATGCCTTTACTATTTTTTTGTAGGAGACTGGGAAGCATTGCATCTGCGATCAGCAGTTCATGAGTGCCATGCAGGACCCCTACAGACTGTCAGTGTAAGCTGGGCAGGCATTTTCACAAAGACAGGAAGACTCAACAAACCACTCAAGTGCTCAACAGTGCCCTGGTAGTTCATTGATTCAGCAAGCGCTGTTAGTACTTGTAGTTCATTCAAAAATTAATAATGCGCCAACCACAAAGCGAAGCAGCCAACACCACAATCAGACAAATTGTAAAGAAATTAAAATAAAAACAAGTGTGGCGCTGAAAGGAAGTGTCCTTTATTGGGCAGAGCCAAACAGAATGGTATCTGGAGGGCAAAATGCACAACAAAGATTGTTAATGAAAAAAGTCCTACAAGGACTAAGGATTGGTTCCAGAAACAACACAAGATGGATGGCCAAATAAAGATGAGTGAATCCTATAGATTATGTGACATAAAGGGTATATCAATAAACACACAACGAATATGTGCTAAAAGGGGAAGGGTAAAGGAACCACAAAACCCAACAAAACCCAGCAAAAGGGAATGGTGTTCAAAAAACACTGTGAAAAGTGAATATGGTGTGCAACACTGACATATTGCACATGAAAAAACGGTATATGTATGTGTGGGGGATTGTGCACATCACAGGTGTAATACAAGATGAATACAAGTTGATATATAAGGAAAACCAAAAGAAGCTAATACAATAAAAAGTCCAACTAGATTAAAAAAAAGTGAAGTGATGACTCTATGTCCAAATCATGTGATGGAAAAACGATCAGCAACCACCGAGCCCAATGTGAAAGGACCAATGGATCCAAGGATGGCATCCACAAGTTGCGATCTTGAGCATCTGTGTAAATGGTGCAGGCAAAAATACCCTTACCGGAAAGGATGGACTCCCAGTCAGCGACTTGAGAGTCAAACGGGCTTGTGTCAAATTGTGGAGAGTAGCTCCTGGTTCCCAACGGCTGAAGATGTTAGAAGAGTGGCGATGTTCACCGACCTGATCACTCCAATCTCACCGACCCGTCACTCCATAGGTTACAATGGTAGGTACCTATTGGAAATCCGGCTCCATAGAAAGGATGTCACTCCTTCCTCCTCATAGGAGCCCGACTCTCTCCTCTGCCCTGGATCTCCTGTAATTATTAACTGTCTGCTTAAGCTGGATGGAAGCTGAGCAGGTCATTATTGGCACATAGCTATGTGCCAATAATGACCTGCTCAGCTTCCATCCAGCTTAAGCAGACAGTTAATAATTACAGGAGATCCAGGGCAGAGGAGAGAGTCGGGCTCCTATGAGGAGGAAGGAGTGACATCCTTTCTATGGAGCCGGATTTCCAATAGGTACCTACCATTGTAACCTATGGAGTGACGGGTCGGTGAGATTGGAGTGATCAGGTCGGTGAACATCGCCACTCTTCTAACATCTTCAGCCGTTGGGAACCAGGAGCTACTCTCCACAATTTGACACAAGCCCGTTTGACTCTCAAGTCGCTGACTGGGAGTCCATCCTTTCCGGTAAGGGTATTTTTGCCTGCACCATTTACACAGATGCTCAAGATCGCAACTTGTGGATGCCATCCTTGGATCCATTGGTCCTTTCACATTGGGCTCGGTGGTTGCTGATCGTTTTTCCATCACATGATTTGGACATAGAGTCATCACTTCACTTTTTTTTAATCTAGTTGGACTTTTTATTGTATTAGCTTCTTTTGGTTTTCCTTATATATCAACTTGTATTCATCTTGTATTACACCTGTGATGTGCACAATCCCCCACACATACATATACCGTTTTTTCATGTGCAATATGTCAGTGTTGCACACCATATTCACTTTTCACAGTGTTTTTTGAACACCATTCCCTTTTGCTGGGTTTTGTTGGGTTTTGTGGTTCCTTTACCCTTCCCCTTTTAGCACATATTCGTTGTGTGTTTATTGATATACCCTTTATGTCACATAATCTATAGGATTCACTTGTAGTTCATTGATTCACAGGGCTCTGTGTTCCCGAAGATAAACTTATTCTTTAACAGCAATTTGTACCTTTAGCCATGGAACCTCATCAATTAATATACTGTATGTAGAAAATAGTAAAAACCTTCGCGCCAGTGGTGTCGATAGCAGATAATATATATGAATTACATATACTGGTGATACATCTAGTAAGAAAACATTCCCAACAATAAAGAAAATTTGTGGAAATATATAAACAAACAATCAGTGTAAGCTGCTCCCCAATTTTTGAATAATCAAAAAAATAGATAATCAAAAAAAGGAATGTAAGGAAGATAGGGGGCGCTAGATACCATAATATTCAAGTGCTCTAAATAAATATATCTACTGCATTACCAAAAAAATGGAAATGTAAGAAAGCTAGGGGGCGCTAGATACCATACTAATCAAGTGCTTTAAATAAATATATCTCCTGCATTACCAAAAAAATGAAAAACATAATAATGACAAATCAGATTACACATTGAAGTGCCCACAATAGTGAAAAAAATATATATAGTGATTGGTTGTCCACATAAAAAAGTGATTTGAAGTGGTTGAAGTGATATCTTTCAATATTATCCCAATCTTGTTGCTGTAAACAAAAGGTTTTCCATCACCAAAGGAAAATAAGAAAAGGAAAACACCTCGAAGTAGTAGATATCTGCTTACCAGATACCAATGACTCCTTTAGTTAAAAAGAGAGTCACTAGTGCTTGTGCAGGGTTGTGCCTGCTCACATGGATGGCCAGACTGTGGTTGGTATTATAGGCATGGATCGTTCCCGTCAAGCTCATTCAAGATAGGATAAAGATACATAGGAAACAAAAACAGTCTCCATAGCGTAAAACCATTTATTAAAAAGGTAAACAAATTAAAAAGCCAAATGGCCGCTTACATTGGTGGGTGCCTACCCGGCACTGGGGCTGCTTGCATGTCAGGGTGACTTCGCAGTCAGAAAAAGCCTTTCATGTCTCCTCCACGCTGGCGTGCGTTCCAGCTTACACAGGGGGGCAGCCAAAAGATCCGGATGTTGTTGGGTGATAGGACATGTGACCACGTACCGCTCCGACGTACGTTTCGTAGTGAACATCTTCAGGGAAGCGTACGTTGGTCACTGGAATGGTGGTTTTTATTAGGAACAGGAAGGGGGCGGGTAATTGGCAAATGGGCCACAGGAACTGTGCTCATAGCAATAAAGTTGGAAAGTTCAACTATGGTCTGGAGCTTAGCTCCATCTTGTGGATATTTACTATATTGTTCACAAAAAACTCCTTAATTGAAAACGAATGTGACTTTTTATTAGGAACAGGAAGTGGGCGGGTAATTGGAAAATAGACCACAGGAACTGTGCTCATAGCAATAAAGTTGGAAAGTTCAACTATGGTCTGGAGCTTAGCTCCATCTTGTGGATATTTACTATATCGTTCACAAAAAACTCCTTATTTAAAACAAATGTGACATCATATCAAACATCTCCTAGGTGGAGACGACATATTGTTATAGTCCCCCTACTGGTTAAAAGCAGGTAAGTGAATCCACCCATATAGGTGGTGGGGAAGTGAGAAAAAATATATAAGTGAATAAAATTAATGGTGGTGTTTTTGTAGAGAGAAAGGGGGGGGGGACTCATGTAACCCTGAATTCTATAACAGCCCCAGTCTCGGTTTACATACAAAAATGATTACAAAACTAAATAGCATTTATTAAACCTTAAAAGGCTGCAATATGACCTATCCCCGTCTGACTCGAATAATAAAGGGGACAAAGAAGAGATAGCTGTCCAGGGTGCAAGATGGAATATTTTTCCCCCCCTCTTCTTTGTCCCCTTTATTATTCGAGTCAGATGTGGTGGATATGGGTGGATTCACTTACCTGCTTTTAACCAGTAGGGGGACTATAACAACATGTCGTCTCCACCTAGGAGATGTTTGATATGAAGTCACATTTGTTTTAAATAAGGAGTTTTTTGTGAACAATATAGTAAATATCCACAAGATGGAGCTAAGCTCCAGACCATAGTTTAACTTTCCAACTTTATTGCTATGAGCACAGTTCCTGTGGTCTATTTTCCAATTACCCGCCCACTTCCTGTTCCTAATAAAAAGTCACATTCGTTTTCAATTAAGGAGTTTTTTGTGAACAATATAGTAAATATCCACAAGATGGAGCTAAGCTCCAGACCATAGTTGAACTTTCCAACTTTATTGCTATGAGCACAGTTCCTGTGGCCCATTTGCCAATTACCCGCCCCCTTCCTGTTCCTAATAAAAACCACCATTCCAGTGACCAACGTACGCTTCCCTGAAGACGTTCACTACGAAACGTACGTCGGAGCGGTACGTGGTCACATGTCCTATCACCCAACAACATCCGGATCTTTTGGCTACACCCCTGTGTAAGCTGGAACGCACGCCAGCGTGGAGGAGACATGAAAGGCTTTTTCTGACTGCGAAGTCACTCTGACATGCAAGCAGCCCCAGTGCCGGGTAGGCACCCACCAATGTAAGCGGCCATTTGGCTTTTTAATTTGTTTACCTTTTTAATAAATGGTTTTACGCTATGGAGACTGTTTTTGTTTCCTATGTATCCTTATCCTATCTTGAATAAGCTTGACGGGAACGATCCATGCCTATAATACCAACCACAGTCCGGCCATCCATGTGAGCAGGCACAACCCTGCACAAGCGCTAGTGACTCTCTTTTTAACTAAAGGAGTCATTGGTATCTGGTAAGCAGATATCTACTACTTCGAGGTGTTTTCCTTTTCTTATTTTCCTTTGGTGATGGAAAACCTTTTGTTTACAGCAACAAGATTGGGATAATATTGAAAGATATCACTTCAACCACTTCAAATCACTTTTTTATGTGGACAACCAATCACTATATATATTTTTTTCACTACTGTGGGCACTTCAATGTGTAATCTAATTATGATTTGTCATTATTATGTTTTTCATTTTTTTGGTAATGCAGGAGATATATTTATTTAAAGCACTTGATTAGTATGGTATCTAGCGCCCCCTAGCTTTCTTACATTTCCATTTTTTTGGTAATGCAGTAGATATATTTATTTAGAGCACTTGAATATTATAGTATCTAGCACCCCCTATCTTACTTACATAAATATACTGTATGTGCCAAACTTAATAGCATATTGGTAACTGGATATAGTTAAAACTGGCTGGTTGTACATACTTGCAAACCTTTCATTTTGTTCTTGGGCAATTGGCCTCTGCTTTGACACATATCTAGTTAGACCTGGATGATTTCACAAACTTTCAAACCTTTCATATTTTCATGGAGAATCAGCCTCTGCTTTGACACATTTCATGGTAATTGGATTAAGGTCACTGAGTTAAAATGACTAAAAATACTGGGGGATGCTCCAGACACTAGAGCTAGATAAAGTTATTAGTCCGGTTATCAAATAAAATATGGCATAACCTGGGTTCCCTCTTGTGTCATGCGCTTTCCAAGACATTTTGAGATAGCTAAAATAAGCAAGGCAAGAATATTTTATGACATGACCATCTGGCAACATTTGTTGAAGGTTATCATGCACTTGTTTGTTGTTTATCTACAGTGTTGCATACCATACTTGGCTATCTTTCCCAAATCAGTCATCCAGTCAAAACTGCTAATATCTGAAGCATTGCTGACCAACCATGTATGTGTTCTCTACATGGTATAAATACCTCTGCCAAAGAGCAACTCTTGGCCATTTTAACTTCACAGTAAAAGGAATGGTTTTGACTGAATTGCACAACAAGAGCGGGAGAGAGAATCCAAACGTCTCAGTGTCTGTCATTTTATTCTTTCCAAACAACTTTTCAAGCCCTGATAAGGGAAGATGTACAAACCTGAATTTTGCACAAGGTGCTTTTAAAGGCTATTTGGTGTAAAAAGGCCCCTTAACCAGAGCTATCAAGCTGTACAGTACAATCTTCATTTCACACTGTGCAATGGAACTCACAATTATTCCAGTTCCTTCCACTAATACATATAGTGTGTCATTAGGCAGTGTCATTAAAGCAAATCTGTACTAAAAGTATGGCCATCACTTACACATGTGCTGCTGTAGAAGACAGTAACCAAAGTGTTTTATGATGCTTTATATCACAAGTGTTTTACATTTCATAGCGTGTTAAAATAAAATGGAAACATGTGGTCTAAAATTTAAAGCAAACCTACAGCTACATCTTTAGTTCTGAGGAGAATAAGGCATGAGTAAATTCTTGTCAGTTATTTCTTGTCTGTTTCTCAATTTAGAAAATGTTGCTTTGCTTCCTGTCTCAGTGACAATGTTGTCTCCATGATAGGATGTAATACACATCTCTCAAACACACATACAATGGTAATTCAAATAATTTTTAATAGGAGGTTGAGGAAGAGTTAGAACATTCATATTTTGTCTATTAGCTGACCTCATGTAATAGGAAAAAAATAATTCTAGCCTATCTGGAAAGCATGGATGTTGTAATTACATTCAGGTAGACTAACCAAAGACAGACCTTGGAAGGTAAAATGAGTTTTAACAGCTGTTATCTAGGAATTGCAGAAGAGCTGTAACATGAAAGGGAAAAACAAAGCCTTGCAACTGTCTCTATGCACAGGTTCTGGTAAATGGGATAGCAAGAGGAATAACATAAATCACTTTAAATGTAATGACTGGCCCTTTTACCTACAGGGGTTAGGTGAGATCACAGTTGCATTGCTGTTGGCTCCTACATTTTTTTTAGCTGGCCCCTGTTTAGTCCATGGCTGTCAGGAAACATCAAATAGAAAAAAATAGTTAACAGTAAATCATTTTTAGCTCTATAGTTAATACATCAGTTTTATTTGTCACTTTTATTTCACTGGCACAAGACCTGTTTGTGCCATTTTCACACCCAGCAGCACTATACAAACGTGTGTCCCATGTTCTAGCCACAAAATATAAAAAGTTGTTACTTTTATTTCACTAGTACTAGATAAATTTGTCCCACTGATTTTGCCATCAGTGAAAAAAATGCATATAGTGTTTTTACTACAGTAAACAATTTTGTACTACTAATACAAAAATGGTGTGCTGTTCCTTTAAATCATATAAAATGGTGTTAATTACCATAACTCAATCTAGCACAATGCATTTGCATGCAAAGGGAAGTTAAGGTGTAAGTGCTAATGTGCTGTCTTTTTTATAGTAAACAAATTTGTGTCACTTTTTCACAGAGGCCCTAAAATGTCTGTCTTATATCCCAACCACAGGACAATTTGTGTCTGGTATCTTATTAATTGTAGACCAGTTTGTATCACTTTTATTCCATATCCAACAGACAAATCTATAGCTAATTCTAGCCACAAGAGATTTCAGTTTTTTTTTATTTTGGTAAAAACAAGACAAATTTATGCCACTTTCTTTTTGCAGCAAAATGTAATTATTATATTAGGAACGTCCTTGTGACAAAACATGTTGAGGCATTAGTGGAAGTAATATCATCATGCAATCTACACGCGGATGTGACGTCTGGTACACCCGGGACCAAACAAGAAGCAGCAAGTTAGAGTGGTATTCACAAACTAATTACTGCCAAACACACTGCAGTGGATTTTAGAGTGCTTTATTGTGTATACTCCTTGGTGCAAGGTGTAGCACCATTATATGTGAGTAGGTATATTGAGCTTTTAATTAAACAAAAAAAATGTAAGGTTTTATACCCTTGTCCCCCCTTGTTCATTCATGTGATTTCTGAGTGAGCCCGGTGAGAGAATTACTGAATAAAGCATACAGAGGTAGAGTAACTCCCTGGGGATAGTGAGAGTGGAAGAATACCAGAGCCATTGTGGATCCTTTGATAATAACTTGCTAGACATGACTTACCTGTAGCGGGCGGTCATGGTTATCTGGAGAGTTCTCTGGTGTAGCAAAGGTGGTGGAGCACTGGAGCACTTTGTTTGAAGATTGCTGACACATTTTGAAGAAATTTTTTGCACAGCGCTGTGGCACTTTTTCTCTTTAGTTACATCTAATTCCAGCCACAAGAGACAGAATTCATTTTTTTTGTTTATTTTAGTAAAAACAAGACAAAATTTATGCCACTTTCTTTTGCACCAAATGTAAATATTATATTCCATCAGCAACAAACAATTTTGTCTTTCACATTCTGGCTATAGTTGAATAATATTTTATCACATTGTAAACATAATGTAGCCTCAATTTAAGGATAAAACTTACAAAAATAGCCTCAGCTTTAATATGGAGAACGTTTCTTTGTAGCCATCGCTACAATCAACACCAGGTTTGACATTAACTTTCTAAGTGCTACTGCATATCTTAAATAAACAACCTTCTTCATCCTAACTGAGGTTTTAGTAACACTGCTCCTAATATTCATATGTCTTGTGCAGCAGAACCATTGAGTTGATTTACTAATAGCAAATAGGTTTTTCACATTGCAAGAGAAGTTGTACTGTGCAATCTAATTTTTCCCAAGAGCTTAGTTAATGTGATGACATTTCACTTTGCAAAAATACCCAATGCAGTGGAGCACATGAAAGAAAAATTAAAAAAAACAGCATTTTTGTTTACAAATGATTAAATGATAGAAGCCAGTAGAGATCCACCTCATTGACTAATCACTGGAGAAAGATATTTTGCAAAGTACAACTTCCTTTGTAAAACAGTCTATTTGCCTTTAGTAAATCAACCTCATTGCCTCTAACACAACCAGTTGTATATTTTATATTTTATGTTTAGGGTGTAAGAATGCTTCAAACAAAAGTGATCAGCACACTAATCCTTGGTAAAAGCAGCACGAGGAAAAAAACTTTTCTGGTTTTGGTATGATGTACCACATAGAATAAGAGAGTGGGCTGAATTATTAGACTTTAAAAAGCCCACATTTATCAGCATAAATGTGAAAAGATAACCTTTGATGATACATAGCTAAGCAACATTTAAAAAGTTCTCTTTTCCTACCATTTTCTAATCCTGATTCTTTTTCTCCAATCAAAAGTAATGTATTTTTAGTCTTAGCTTTCATTCCCACTTGCTGCTAGTAGCCATTTGTCCAGTGTTCATAAGCAAAAAATGTTTATCATGGCACCTTGATTTATGACCACCTTCCTCATTCCCCACTGATCTACTGCTGCAGAGTTTAACACGCTGATGTAAAATTAGCTGTGTTGACCAAAGCATTGCATTTTTGACATGTATACCAAAGAATATTCTTTCAAATATTATAAAGTTTTCCACATTCTATTTAGTAGTAGTTGATATGCTTTTGTGTAACCTTACTGAGCAGTCTTTTACCTTTCAGGCTTTAATTTTTGTTGCAATTGTTGAGTAATGTACATTAGTGTATCCAAAGGTAAGAGTGGTCCGCAGTTATGCTGTTTTTTTTTTAGAGGGAATATTTTTGAGTGCATACAATTTGTTAGGAAAATTAATAACATTGCATAGGGATGCACTTACTGCTTATTATGCCATGTGATTATTCCACTGATTTATAATGAAAAAAAAACATATCAAGTACAGGTACTCCTCACTTAATGAACGGGGTCCGCTCCAGCGACCAGGTCGGTAAACAAATTGGTCATTAAATGAGGAGCCACAAGTAATCAATATTTTAAGCATTCCTAACTACTGTACTGTACTGTATTCCGAAAAAAAGGTATAGACACAAAACTCCAATTAAATAGTGTTGTTTTAATTTGCAGAAGTACAGAACACAAAAATATAAACAGCAAAAATACTGTACTGTACAGGATACAATGATGTACAGTGCCCAAAAAGTGAACATATACAGTAGACATTTAAAGAAACATTTTAGTCATCAAATGCTTCAAAGGGTGATAGTGCTTCAGGGTCATCAGTGCCATCATTGAAATTGAAATTTAATTTCCCAGCAGGGCCATCAGAGTCATCATTGGAGTTAAAAGCAGGGAAATCAGTGTCCTCATTGGAGTTCCCAGCAGGGTCATCAGTGTCATCATTGGAGTTACCAGCAAGGTCATCAGGAGTTGTAGATGAGGGAGGAGATGACAAGGAAATGATAGAACTGGTAGGGGTAGCTTGCATGAAGAATTCTGTTAACCTCCCTGGCGGTATGATCATGTCATATTTTTGATGCTGAAAGTGGTACAATGCATGAAAATTAGGTGTTTTATATTGTAGGCCTGTAATTCTTAGGAATAACTCACTTAAATCTGTCCAAACAAGAGTCTAGTAGACATTCCGGGTATGATAAAGTTTGAAACACAAAATCATAAATTATAATATAATAAATAACTATAAACAATATCAAATAATAATATAATAATAATACATTTTATTCAATAATATAATTGAATCAAAAAGACTGACATTTGTCCAAACAAGTCATATTGCTTCAGTAGACATCTTGGATATGATACATTTTGCTTGTCAAAAGAAGTTTATTGAGTATACAATATTATAAAGATACATAAAGTAAGTTTACAAGGATCTATAAAGTAAGCTCATTGTTTTACAGTAGGGTTTATATAGGTAAATATCATGAAATTTCAAATATTAAACATTGGGTTCACGTAAACTTAAATTAAAGATATATATCATTTCCTTAGTTACTTTTGTAGGTATTTAAATGATTTATACCTACTATACATATTGTTTACAAGTAGAGTGTATATAGGTCAAATAAATTCTGATAATGAGCTTTAATCGTAAGGTGGAGAAAAGGAAAGAGAAAGAAGAAAAAGGGTTGAAAGGTAGAGGTATGGTCCACAAGGTTGTCCCGCTCGTCAGTTTATTATTCTTTTTAGTTCTCTTTGAAGCCTTAGAATGGGTGTCTCTGTAAGTCATTTAATCTGTTACCATGGCAACAGGACAGAGTCATTGAAGTTTGACAGGAACTGTTGTTTTATCCAAGGGTGCCAAAGTTTTTCAAATTTTGGAATTTGATCTTGATCGATGGCTACCATCTTAGCATGGGACATTGTATTATTCATTCTGTGAATTGTTTCTGCTAGTACCAATGTACGAGATTCCCATGCCTTGGCCACGGTTTGTTTTGCAGCCGTTATTAGTTGGATCATAAGTTTGAATTGAGAGAGTGTTAACCATTCCGGTTTTAGATTAAGTAATGTTAAATATGGATCTGGTTGTATTATTTTTTTAAATATTTTAGATGCAATCACGAAGACTTCCTTCCAGAAGGTTTGGATTACTGGGCACGTCCACCATATGTGTAAATATGTGCCTATTTCTGGGCATCCTCGAAAACAAAGAGCTGAGGTATTAGGTGAATATTTTGCCACTCTAGCGAGTACAAGGTACCAGCGAGTTAGGACTTTATAATTTGTCTCCAGTGCTAAGATGTTGGGTGAAGATGACTTAGATATGAGCCATATGTTAGACCAGTCCATGTCTTCTAAAGTTCGTCCCAGGTCCTCCTCCCACCTCTGAACGTAAGAGGGTCTATTAATATTTGCTACTCCATATAATTGATTATAAAGTGATGAAATTGTACCTTTAGCAAACGGATCAGATTGATTCAAAAATGGATAATTGGGATAATGGTGTATCCCCCTTTAGGAATGGTGTATAGAAATTTTTGATTTGGAGATATCTAAATGTCTCAGAGTTTGGTAGATCATATTTTTCTCTAAGCGATGGGAATGAAAGGAATGATTTAGATGCTATGAAGTCATTTAGTGTCTGAATGCCTGATGTTGTCCAAGCTTTAAAAGAATTTGGGTAGATCCATGCCGGATAAAAGGCCGGATTTCTGATAAAAGAAAGGAGAGGATTGTGTGGAGATTGTAACTGATATTTGGTTTTTAGTTTATCCCAGAGAGATAAGAAGTGTTTAGTTATGGGATTATGAATTTTAAAGTGGTCTTTAGGATCAAGCCATAATAAATTTGATATTAATAGAGGGTCATTTTCTGAAGCCTCTATAAATACCCATAATGGGATTTCCTGTTTTGCATGGTATTTGGACAGACTGGCCAAATGTGCTGCTCTGTAGTAGTTAGTAAAATTTGGGTATCCAAGGCCTCCTTTATTTTTGGGAAGATGTAGTGTGTGTATAGGTATACGTGGTTTAGAAGAGCCCCATATAAACGAAGTTGCTCTTTTTTGTACTATTCTCAAAAAATAGGAAGGAATTGGAATAGGGAGGACTCTGAATAGATAAAGCAATTTGGGTAGAATAGTCATTTTGATTGCATTAATCTTCCCTATCCAGGATAAAGGAAGTTGCGACCATTGTTTTATTAGATTTGTGATCTGTCTTAATACAGGAGGATCATTGGTTGAGAATAAGTCAGAATGAGATGCTGTTAAATGAATTTCAAGATATGGGATTGATTTTTCTGCCCATGTGAATGGGAGTGCAGCCCTAGCCGGGATCAATTCCATGTTTGTGAGTGAAATATTAAGCACTAGGCATTTCTTAGGATTAATCATAAGGCCGGATAGGGCTGCAAATCCATCAAGAGCTGGTATTAAATTAGGACCAGAGACCTGTGGTGATGATAGAAAAAGTAATATATCGTCTGCAAATATACATAATTTGTGTGTTATACCTCCTACTTCAATGCCAGTTATAGTTTGGTTTGTTCTGATGTATTGGGCCATGGGTTCGAGTATAAGGGCAAATAATAAGGGAGATAATGGGCAACCCTGTCGGGTACCTCTTTCGATATTAAAGGCATCAGATTTGTATCCAGCATATTTTATATAGGCTTTGGGTTTATTATATTATGCTTTGATCCATGTTAAAAAGTGGGGTCCAAAACCCCATTTTTGTAATGAATATTGCATATATTGCCAGGATACTGTGTCAAATGCCCTCTTAACATTGAGAGATAGAAAACATAAAGGGATTTTCCATTTTTTAGCAATATGTGCCAATAACACTGCCCTGCGTATATTATCGCCTGCCTGTCTATTTGGCATGAAGCCTACTTGATCTCTATGTATTAATTTTCCTATAATGCTATTGAGGCATTTTGCTATTATTTTTGCTAATAATTTAATATCGAGGTTTAACAGAGAGATAGGCCGATAATTCACACAGGAAGTATCATCAGAAAGGGGTTTTGGGATCATACAAACAATTGCCATTAGTGTTTCTTGCCGAAAAGAATGTCCATCTAGAAGTTTGTTAAAAGTTTCAGTGAGAATGGGAGAGAGTATTTCTGAGAATGTTTTATAGTATAAAGCCGAGTAGCCATCTGGGCCTGGTCTTTTGTTAAGTTTTAGGTCTTTTATGGCGTTAGCAACTTCATCTATAGTTATAGGCTCATCCAAACTGCTTTTTTGATTCTGAGATAACTCAGGTAAGGTTATTTTTGAGAAGAAGGATTCAGCCTCTGTAGGATTAAATGTTAAATTGTTTGTCTTGTATAAAGTTGCGAGATGTGAGTGAAATTTATGGACTATTTTAACTGGATTACAAGTGTAAACATTTTTTGATAATTTCAAACGTATTGGTTTGAAAGATTTGTTAGTTGAATTTAATGCCCGAGCCAAATATGTACCTGGTTTGTTTGTATTCATGAGATTTTGTTCTCTGAGATGGATTATCTTGAAATGATATGTAGGCTGCATTAAAATTGAGTTCTAGTTTTTTTGCTAGATTTTTGCGTTCCCGTTTAAATAGTGCCATTTGTCTTTGTATTGTACCACGCAAGACAGGCTTATGAGCTTCCCACAGTGTTATTGGGGAGATGTCTGTTGTATTATTAATTGATATGTATTCCTTTAAAGCTTGTTCAATGGCCATCTGATGTAGTGGGTGTTTGAGCATTATGTCCGGTAAGTACCACATTGGGTCATGCGCTTTTGGTATGGCTGAGGCTATAGTAGTGTATACTGCATTATGGTCAGACCACAGAATCGGAATTATATCTGATGCAATAATTTCTGGTATCATTCCTATTGTTAGAAAAATATGATCTATTCTGGTGAAGGTTTAATGAGGGTGCGAGAAATAAGTGAATTTCTTTTTCATTGGGTTACTTTCTCTCCACGAATCTACCAGATTGTATTTGGAAAGCAGTTGAGAAAAAGGTAATCTAGAGGTTTTTTTGGATGGTGTAAAAGGTGATTTATCTAGAAATGGGAGAAGGACCTGGTTTGAATCCCCACACATTATCACTGTTCCTATTTTGTGTGTATTAATCACTTGTAATATATGTGAGAGGAATGGTGTAGGTTGTTTGTTAGGAGCGTAGTAGGAAATCACCGTGATTGCTGTATCCATTATATAACCCATGAGTATCAGGTATCTACCTTCTGGGTCTTTAATTTCTGATGATAAGGTGAATGGTGTGGATCGGTGAAATGCAATTAGAGTTCCCCTTTGTTTGGTACAGGCAGAAGCCGTGTAAATTTGTTGATAAAAAGGAGAAATATATTTTGGAGTAGAATCTTTGGTGAAGTGTGTTTCTTGGAGGCATACTATGTGAGCCTTCTTGTTATGAAAAGTACGGAAGGCTTTGGTCCTTTTTTGAGGGACATTTATTCCCTAAACATTCAGGGAAAGTATATTCAGTGGTGCCATGGTAACAGATCAAATAGTTTTGACTTACTTTTTGTTATGCAGAGCTGACTGCGCAGATCAACCTGTGTGGACTGAAGAGATGGATAGAAAAGAAACCAGTGAATTCTGGAGTAAAGAGTAAACAAAAAACATATGAGATTAGATGATACATTGTATAAATTATTTTTTGCAAGTAATCCCAATTTACCCGTGAAAGAGAGTAAATATCTCTCTCGGGGGAATAAGTGCCTTTGTCACACTCCCACATAATATGGTTGGGAGAATGAGGAGGGCTAATGGGGGTACACGGATCTTCCGCTTACAGGAGAGAAGTGCTATGTCAAAAGACATCAAAATGATGTTTCATTAATTGGAGTGCAGAATATAGTTTTTGTTGAAATTATTTATTCCAGGGTGGTTGTATATGGTTAGTCTTGCCCTAGGCTAAATAATTCAGTTAGAAAGGTACTGTTAATAACTTTGATATTGATGAAGATAGTTTGAATTATTTTGGGATTTTAACCCTTTTAGAGTAAACAATTACATATTTTATTCATATGTAACTGTTTAGATATGTTAACTCATAAAATTGAGGTTGTATTGCTTCAGATTAGAATAAACAAAAACATAATTCTAGGAACTAGTTAGGTAATAATATATTTGTTTTAAGAAAAGAAAGAAAAAGCTTCCATTACTTCTGGATTATTGAACATATTTGTCCTAAAAGGTAATAAATCTATTGTTATTACCTGAAAATATATAACTGAACAAGAATTTCCTTATTTCACTTATATATTCTAAGGCTATATGAATCAGAAGTAATAAGAAATATAACTGGAATGTAACATGATCCCACACAGTGTGTGACTATCAGAATGCAGTTACATTCAGTTATAAATACAGGTTTTTTATAGAGAACCATCTCTTAGTATAATAAATGAAGAGATATCAGAAATTAGGATGTCAGTCCATTGAATCTTCTTGGTCCATGGATGATGTGGCATAACGGCCTCTTTTGTGAGAATGATGATTCCCATTTTGTTCTGAAATTTTCTGAATGCTGCCTGAAGGTGAAGATGATGTCATTCTTCTGCGTGCGGGAGAGTTGCTGCTTGTGGGTTCTGTCAGATTTAATTTTAAAAGGGTTTGTTGTAGTTCATCTGCTGATCTGCTTCTGTAAATTGTACCTTGGTAGTTAAATCTGACTGAAAAGGGGAAGCCCCATTGATACATAATGTTGTGGCGTTGCAGTTCCATTAGTTGGGGTTTCATGGATCGTCTTTTAGTAATAGTAAGTTGGGATAGGTCAGCAAAAATTTGATAATTGTGTCCTTGAAAATTAAGTTCCTTTTTTTCTCTTGCAGCAATTAGTATTTGTTCTTTCATTCTGTAATAATGAAATTTTGTGATTATATCACATGGGGGTCCATCTTTCTTTTTGGCTGTGAGGGCTCTGTGTACTCTGTCCAGTTCTAAACGTTCAATAGGGATATCTGGCTTTAGTTCTTGTAATAGAGCAGTAATAGTAGATTGCAGGTCTGTCACAGTTTCAGGTATTCCCCTTATGCGCAAGTTTGAACGTCTGGCTCTATTTTCATAATCTTCAAGCTTAGTTTGAAGTATTAAATTCTCTTCTTTTAATTGTTCCAATTCTGTTATATTTACTTGGGTTGTAATTTCAATTTCATCCATTTTTATTTCTAAGGCTGCGGTGCGGTTTCCCAGCTCTCTTATTATTTTGGTTAGGCTTTTTGTTATTTGGTCTGAGGTTTGTTTTAAAGCCTTATGAAGCATCTTTTCAAATTGTAATAATATTACTGGGAATGCTGAGGAGGCTTGTGGAGAAGTTTGTGAGAGGATTTGTTCTGTATCTGACTCAAATGGAGAGTCTTGCTGTGACATTTTCTGTCTGTGAGAGCGCCCTGATGCTGTATCTTGTGAGGTGACTGGAGCTGCTTTAGTTGCAGTGAGTGCCTGTGAGCTCTTTGTGAGGTGATTTTTATTTCTGCCACGGTTTCCTCCCAGTACCATATTTCCTGCCCAAACTTTCACAGTTTGTTCCCTGGGGCAAAAAGGTTCAAATGGATACCTTTTGAGCCTGCAGGCTCCGCTTTGTCCTTCTCTTCTCTCCTCAGCAGTGCAGAGCTCTAACAATGCATGTCTGCTCCGCTAGGCTCCGCCCATCTCCCTCTCGGATATGATACATTTTGAAACATGAGACTGCACAAAGTCAGACGTTACAATCAGGACAATGGAACCCGGTTTCCTTTCAGATTTTCTTTTCACTGTCATCACGCTTTGAGCAACTAACCACCCACATCCTTGTTGGTGCTGACTTTTTCTCGGTTGGTGGGATGTAGTCCATGAAGTGACGATCAGTCAGGTGTTCCGGGTTGACATTGCCAGCAGCACTACGTTCAGCTCTATTCACAGCCATATAGAGCAGAAAAAGCAGTTTGGCAACTTTCCAAACAAAGCCAGCATGAACCATAGGATTGTCACACTTTTTTTTTTTAGCAGAATGTAGGTATTCCACAAGCATTGCTCAAGAAGATGCCTAAAGATCTTCTTGTAGTACTTTTTTTGTTGTTTTCTCATTGCTGAATAGAATGTTATTTCTTGGTTGGCTCTGTCAACACCTCCCATGGTGTTGTTGTAGTCTATCACTACTTGTGGCTTCATGATGTCTTTCCCACCTTTTGTGCGTACCATGAAAGTGGAGGTTTTATGGATTGTACTCATTAGGCACACATCTTTTTTGTCACGCCATCGCAGTGCAATCATTTCTGCCAGGCAACCATTTCTCCAGTCTTGAGCTTCTTATTGCCAAAGATTGGTGGCATGTCACACTGGTTAGCCCTAACGGTTCCATAGGCATCCATTTTGTTCTGCAAAAGGAACTCATAAAGTTCAGGAGATGTGTAAAAGTTGTCTGTAGTTGCACAATAACCCTAATTTAGCAATGGCTCAATCAGTGAAAGAACGGAAGATGCTGCCATTTCATAATTGCTGTATTTTGGGTTGAATTTGGTACCTTTCCCAGTGTATAGGACAGAATTCCAAATGTAACCAGTTATCGATTTGCATAGCATGAAGGATTTTACGCCAAATCGTGCTCTCTTTGATGCCATGTATTGTATCCAGCTGAGCCTTCCCTTGTAGGTCATTAGACTTTCATCTATTCTGATGTCTCTATCTGGCACATAGCTCTGTTGGAAATTCTTCAGAATCATTTGATATACTTCCCAAATTTTCTTGAGTTTTGGCGCTAGATGAGTAGTTTCATCAAATTCTTCATTGTTTTCAAAGTGCAAATATTTCATTATCAGGGAAAATTTATACTCTGACATGACCGTGCCAAAAAATGGAGTGGCAAGTAATTTATTGGTTGTCCAATACCATTTCTGAAGGGGTTTCCCCACCACTCCCTGAAGAATTATTAGGCCCAGAAATTTCCAAATGTCCTCTTTGGTCACTGGTTCCCACTTTCTACTTCTTGAAAACTTTTGATGCGTAGCAGCTTGTTGCTCTTGGTACCGGTTTGTCTCCATAACAATATTTTCAAGAACCTCATTGGTCAAAAATAGTTGTTGGTATGCCAAGGGGTTGTCATCTTCAACGTCCACTTTCATACCAGATGCTCCAGTAAATGGGAATCCAAGCCCACACATCACTAAGCTCAGTCGCTGGATCATCGCTGAAATCAATTTCTGTGTCTGATGACGAATTTCCCCACAAATTGTTATCATTCAATCACGCAAGTGATTCTGTATTGCTATCACTATTGATGTTTTCCAATAGGTCATAAACTGCTTTTGATGTATAGGCACTTTTTTTTTCATGCCATGGTGATTCTCCAGTTTCCAGGCAGAAAGAACAGTAAAACTGCAGGCAAGGGCACTAGACAAAGCACTGGGGGGCAAACGGAGGTAAAATGATTTGATACAGTAATGTAATCCAATAAGATTACAATGTATTGTGTGTGTGTGTTGTGATACATTTTGAATATGCTGCCGCTTCCACCCCCCTGCGTCGCAACGCTCACAGGGAAGGGAAGCCAGAACACACAGAGCATTGGGCAGAAGATCAGGTCACCGGACACAGCGGGAGTACATTTGTGGGGACAAAGTAAGTCACCTCTTCTAGGATCCAGTGATGCAGTCCTGAGTGTAGCTCGGGGTTACCGCTAATGGTACTGAAATTTCACCCCGAGCCACACTTGGGAATACCACCAAGGAGGTTAAGGTGCTCTGCTTTGTAATTTTCTTTCATAATAAAATTTCACAATAACATTGCATAAGTTCCTTCATCTGCTGTTCCACTTTAGAGAACCTTTCAACATTTGGGCCCATACTCTCTAATTGTAATAAAGCAGCATTCACTTTTGAGAACACACCAGCTAACCCCCTGACTGTGAATTTCTTTTGTACTTTTTCCATTGTTTACTCCTTTTCTTCCTCTTCCTGCCCTAAGTGCTGCTGTGCTTCCAACTCTATTAAATCTTCATTGCTTAGCTCTTCCTCAACAGATTACACTAATTCTTTAATTTCGGTCACTTCAACATCTAAGTCAAGCATGTTAGCAAATTGCACACTTTTTTGATTTATAACTTCAACATCTGTTTCATCAAACTCTTGGCTATTGTTCACAAAATGCTTTAAGCATTTTTTTCATAATACCCTGCATACACTTTTCTGTTACTCACTCCCAAGCTGATGCAATTTTTTTTTAATGCAGTGTAAAATGCTGTAAGCTTTCCAAAAATCACGAGGGGTAACTTCAATATTTTCAGTTGCTGCTACAGCTTTGGAAAAGGTGTTGTACAAATAGTAGGCCTTGAGTGTTGCTATTGCACCATGATCCATAGGTTGCAGGATAGCAGCTGTGCTTTTAGGCAGATACACTACCTTTAGGTATGGATGTAGGTCATCAAGATGCTGGGAGGGGGGGGCTGGGGCATTATCAAGCAGGAGGATCATTTTAAAGAGAACACCCTTTTGCTGATAATAACGCTTGACTGAGGGTATGAAACAGTTGATGAACCAGTCATCAAATAAACCTTGTGTCATCAATGCTTTGTTATTTGCATGATAATAAACAGGCAGTGTGTGCTTATTAACCTGCTTCAATGCACGCGGGTTCTGTGAATGATAGATGAGGGGAGGCTTTAACCTGAACCCAGCAACATTTTCTACCAAACAACAACGTGACCCTGGGCATGATTTACTAAGATGAATGCGCTGTGCCGATTCATACCTTAATTGGTGCGCTGGAAAAGTCATT
Source organism: Lithobates clamitans (assembly GCA_037952925.1). Classification (NCBI taxonomy): domain Eukaryota; kingdom Metazoa; phylum Chordata; class Amphibia; order Anura; family Ranidae; genus Lithobates; species Lithobates clamitans. Next base: position 1,419,398 of record JBBGZY010000079.1, read on the forward strand.
AACTGAACGTGCAAACCGGTGCACTTTGAAGCGCAAAATGATAATAAATATGTAAACTGCAACTGGTGCTAGGGTAACTGAGGTTTTCTCATTGATAATAGCACACGCCCAATACGGTTGGTTAATTTTATCTGATTGGATGTGTCTTGTTAGGCAATTAGTAGGTGTTCTTGGTTAATTAACCCTTTTGATGCCAATCTCATTCCTATTACTTCTAATATATCTTTGAAATGTGTTTTTTTTTAATTTTACCCAAATCTTTCAGTACATTACAAAGAACAGAAAAGTGTTTCTAAACCCAATAAATTAAAATTTTCAGATCTTGATCTTTAAAGGTGACCATACACTGCAATCAGTTAGATCTTAAAAAACAAATTAGTGCAAGAGCCTGTTTGATTTCCTATAATTTGAATTAATTGTTCAAGTACATCTTCCTATTACCTATTTAATATCGAGTTGTACGGAGATTGGCCAATCAGGTTGTATAGTGCATGGCCATCTTAAGTGCTAAATTTGTAATGTAGATGTGCCATGACCGACTTGTATTTTCCTATTGATATTTTTTGGGCATTATACAAGGCACATGAGAAACCACCTTTTTTCATAACATGCTAGAGCGATCAGGAATCTTCAAACTATGACTCTCCAGCTGTTGCAGAACTACACATTCATGCATTGTCAAACTCTGATATTCACAGACATGACAGGAATTGTAGTTCCTGAACAACTGGAGGGCCATAGATTTAAGACCCCTGTATTAGACCATTATTATGCCTCCAGAATTGGGAGTGTTGAATCTACCCAACTTCTCTCTGCTGGTGGAAACAAGCTATATATATATATTTGGGCAGCACTTTCACCTAGCAGCAAAAAGGGTCACTGGTTCAAATCCTGCCTGTGACACCATCTGCCTGGAGTTTGCATGTTCTTCCTGTGCCTGTGTGGGCTTCCTCCCACTCTCTAAAAAAATGCTGCTAGGTAAATTGAATCCTGTCTAAAGTGGCCCTAATATGAATGTGTGTTAGGGACCCACACAAACACCACCCCATGTTAAAAAAATAAATAATTTTCTTAATTTGAAAATAAGGATCATCTCTTCCTCAGAGAAGAGTGAGCAGGGCATGGTGGTGGTAAGAAATGAGCAGCAGTACAAGCAACTTCCTGGAGGAGCGTAATATAATTCCTGTGTGCTGGCCACCGCTTCTGGGAACCAGATATGCACCACAGGCACATACCTCCGCACACACAGCAGTTGCACATCACACATACACAGCGGTCACGCATCTAGATGCATTTGGTGCACCTAGCCACAAGAACCAAATTTTTATGGATATTAATAGTAAAGCAGATGCAGATTTCCAGGACTGGACTAACAAATGTTTCTAGTGAAAGGCAACTGGTGTTTTCTACTAAACAAGATGCAAATAGGCCATTGACATGCATCACAGTTGAACTTAGGAATGTGTCTTTGCAAAGTTAAACTAAATGAAATCCTTTCTTATTTTCGCTTGGGGATAGCAAGCAGAGGGATTAGAAGTCTTGTCAGTTTTTGGGGATGTCGGCACCCCTGATAAGGTGAAGACACCTCCCAAATTTTGACACTTTCTCCTTCAAATGTATTCACTTCCTGTCACATAGCCAAACAGGAAGTGAGGGTAAAACCCTACAAATGTCTTTCCTTGGGGACACACATCAATCTAAATAGTTTACCCCATTAGGTAAATTGCACTCTAGCATTTTGCTGTGTACACCCTAAATTATTAGGTATCTTGGACTTTGGGGTTATTTCCTAAAGGCAAATCCACTTTGCACTACAAGTGCACTTGCTGGAGATCCGAGGGGGGCATACAAGGAAAGAAAAAAAAGAAAATCAGCATCTTTGCTTCTACATGATTGGATGATAAAATCACCAGTTTTTGCCCTCAGATTTACAGCGAGTACACTTGTATTGCAGAGTAGATTTGCCTTTAATAAACCCCAAAATACCTAATACCTGGGGTGTACACAACAAAGTGCTAGAGTGCAATTTGCCTAATGGGGACACTAGTTAGATTGACCTGTGTGTGACCCAAGGAAAGACATTGGTAGGGATTTACCCTCACTTCCTGTTTGGCTGTGACAGGAAGTGAAGCCAATTTTAAGAAAAGGGACACAAACATATTATAAACGCACTGGAATGCATCAAAAACGCACATGCAGAAAAGCATCTGGAATGCATCTGGACTGCATTTTTTATGGAGTGAACTAAGCCCTAAAGCTAGTAAATTGGGGGGGGGGGGGGGGGGTTACTCTGCCTGTAAAGTGGTGCATCTGTAGCATATATCCAAATTGCTGCTTCAAAGATGTAACCCAAAACCAAAAATAGCCTGTCCCCAATACATACAAGGCCATTTTGGTCTGTACAGGCTTAAAGTGAGAACCCCCATGTGAAAAATCCCATCCCAAAATAAAAATATTGTGCCCCTCCCACACAATAATGAATCCCTAGCCAAACACACAGCAAGCCAGCCCATGAAAGGGGGGTGTATGCTTGGGAGCAGGAGGGGCTTGGGCACCCCAAAAGTCAACCACCTTGTTCCCATATTCAGGGGGACAAGGGCCTCTTCCACACAACCCTAGGCTGGGGTTGTGGGGGGCTGCAGACAGGGGGCTTTACGAAATGTGGAAAGCCCCTTTAAACTAGTGGGTACAAGGTGCTTTGTGGTTGGTATTGGGCTGAGCCCAACATGCCCCAAAGGCAGCCAGCTATGTTGAGTGCATGTGGCCTTGTATGGTTCAGGAGGGGGTTGGGCGATCGATCTTCTTGCCCCTTTCCTAGCTGGCCCTGTTGTATGCTCTGAAAAAAGATGTGGTTTGGATTGGTAAAGGCAGCTCACAGCCTTTTGAGAATGAAGTGGAGTGTGGAGTTCCTCTTTAAAAGAAAAAGCTAGCCCATGGAAATCCAAGGGGTTAGAGGGGGAAACAAGAGCATTGGAGAATGGAGTGTGGAGTTCCCCATTAAAAGCAAAAGCTAGCCCATGGACATCCAAGGGGTTCGAAGGGGGAGACAAGACCATTGGAGAATGGAGTGTGGAGTTCCCCTTTAAAAGCAAAAGCTAGCCCAAGGAAATCATATGAATTAAAGGGGGGAGACAAGAGCATTGGAGAATGGAGTGTGGATTTCCCCTTTAAAAGCAAAAGCTAGCCCAAGGAAATCATATGCATTAGAGGGGGAAGGTTAAATGCCCTTTTAGGAGGAGCGAGAGTCTTTTTACATGATTTTAACAAGGTGCATGTCACATGTTGGCATCATAACATGCTAACATGACCTGTGTGCAAATCTCCTTAAAAAAATACATAAAGGTGACCCAGTCTAAAAAAAATATATTGTCAATTTTAGAGGTGTGCCCGTTCAACCCACGCAATTGCATTTGCGTTGCTTGACATTTACTAAGACTTTGGCCACGCAGTGAACAAACGCATCTGAACGAGCGCAAGAGCTGCTTGGACATGCGCAGCACTGAAATTGATCTCACGCAGTTCTAAACGTACTTACAGGCACAGCAGGCTTGCTCAGAAAAAGTTACTTTCTCATTCTATTTTGGGCATATTTGTTACTTGGGCAGTTGTCACTATACTTTCTCACATCACCCCACATCACCCCATAATATTGGCACCTCCATCTTCTGTTAATATTAAATTGAAGATGCCGTGCGCCATGTTCATAGTGGCACACAGATTTTATTCTCCCGTGCGCCAAGATCGCTATAGTAAATGGGGATTAGCGCTCTGTTACCGGCCAAAAATCTCCTATTTTTGTGATACAGAGCATTGAATCTGTATTTAGTTTAAAAAAAACACAATTGAAATTGCTTCCAAACATTGCAGCTATACAAAAGGCAACACCCTTTCTCGGTGGTGATTATCATATTAATTGATCCTCCATTGAAGACCAATTTTCAAGTCAGACAAAAGTTTTAAGTAAAGAGAGGACAGAAATTCTGTTTAATGAAATAGACAAACCAAAAAAATATATATATTTTTTGGAATTTAGTTAGGCCTGACTGCAATTAATTCCATTCAAGACTTCTCCTTAAAACAAACATAAAAAAACTATGCTTTAAGATCCTCTGTGTTTCAAAGTAAGTTGCCAAGTCTGTGTCCGCTCTGGATTATCCATCCATGTTTGCCCTAAAATACAAAACTCAAAAAACATTAATAACACCTGATCCTACCTCTCCGAGAGGTTCCTAATGGACTAAACTAGTAGTGGATGCTTGGAACAGACCTCCAGCAGAGGTAATGAGTACATCAACAGTAAGTACATTGAAAAATGTACAGACACACCTACATATCTATACTCTGACAAACAAAAAAGTTATAGGAAAACTTGGTGGGTTTGTAAGTACTTAAAGTCTAAGAAGACAACATGTAGACATATAACCTTCACACATATTAACAGGTCTCTTAACCACTGGTGTGGTTTTAGGCTGAGAATATTCAATGGCTAAAACCTAATTAACAACTTTTCCTGTCTGCATATGAGATGTAGGGGCACATTCAAAAGAGCTCCCACCTTTCAATGAGTTGTTGAAACTAGCCCATAAATAAAGCACTCCAGATGGAGATAATTTTCTGTTGCATTTAGAAATACTCAAACCAGTTGCATTGCAATCTATGGTATGTGGAGATTGCGCAAGGTGCCCTGGGCTGGAAGATGTAGACAATTGTTTACATTTACTCTCCACCTCCTTCAGCCCACGTGCCAGCTGATCAACCTCTCCCTACCTGTTTTGGTTGTCTATTGTTGGTTCAAATTTTTCATAGAAACTTAGAGTACTGATATTATTTGTGGCTATTTCTAGATCCTCCTTGAGAGATATGTTTTGCAACAATAATTGTTTGTAATTGTTAGCCAACCAGCAAGCAGCAAAAATGAGTGCAGTCTTACCCTCATACTCTTGTGCCTGGTGCAATGGGCTTTTAGATTTCTCCATTGCTCTTATTATTTCAGAGCTATTTTTAACTTTAGCAATCTTGGCCATCAATTTCTCCATGATTTACAAGTTTAGTGATGATACATCAATACACCACAGAACAGACTTCTGACACAGTAGTCTACCACTTAGAATATGCACAAGAGTGGAGACACAAAGATTAAAATAACACTAGTATCTTCACAGAATAGAGTCTACACCCAAGAAACAAATGATAGAGGAGATGTGCTGAACAATAGAGATGGAGATACACTATGTACAGTATACACACAACAAACAATAGTGCTGAGATAAGCACACAAGGAACAATAGGGTAACCCTCTAGGTAGACAATAGAAAGGTAAACACAGCTGTGTTTAGACCCATAATGGTTACACCCAATTCAGTGTAATGCCGCGTACACACGGTTGGACTTTTCGTCTACAAAAGTCCGACGGACGCCGACAGACTAAAGCTGGCTGACAATCCGATCGTGTGTGGGCTTCCCCGGACTTTCAGCGGACTTTTCCAGCCTCAAATCTAACGGACTTTAGATTTGAAACATGCTTCAAATCTTTACGTCGTAACTACGCCGGACCCAGAAATCCGCTTGTCTGTGTGCTAGTCAGACGGACAAAAACCCATGCTAGGGCAGCTATTGGCTACTGGCTATCAACTTCCTTATTTTAGTCTCGTGTACGTCATCATGTACAAATCCGTCTGACTTTTGTGTGATCGTATGTAGGCAAGTCCGTTCATAAGAAAGTCTGCCGCAAGTCCGCCAAAAGTCCGCCAAAAGTCCGTCGAAAGTCTGTCGGACAGGCTGTCGGACTTTTGTAGACGAAAAGTCCGATCGTGTGTACGCGGCATAACACAAAAAAAACAATCTACCACAAACTTGGCTTATCACATTATTGGTAGGCTTTATCCTTTAAAAAAATGTTTTCAAGGTATAATACCATATGTTAAATGCACCTTATTTTACACTCTATAATCATTATCAGATATTAGATTCAGTAACCAGACTTCCACAGTTTGGTACTTTAACTGACAACAATGAGAATATTACTGCTTGTAAATTCCCACAGCAAAAAAAAAAGAAAACAGCCAAAAAATCCCAATTACAACCAATAAAAATAACCAATTCTCTTCTAGCTCAGTTTCAATGTCCTAAACAAATATTATTCCTTTAGTGGAAAAACAATTCAAATATCAACCAAAAACTTGTTGAACCTGTTTCAACCTAAACACAAAAGAAAACAAGTATGTCACATGTTTGTGTCTTAAAAATAAAAATAATGCATAAAAACTAAACCAAGAAAAGAGAAAAAAAAACAAACATAAAAAAAAAAATGCAAATTTTTTCCACAAAACAAGGACCACACTCTTTTGGTGTCTTTCCAATAAAACATATATGTACTCACCATAAAGCAAGCTCAAACAATGATTACAGAGACACCATGCTTGGTAAGCACAAACAAATGAAAAACATTTTCCTGCTCAATATATCTTCTCCATTAAAGTGACCATTTTTAATGTTTCTTTCATTATATTTTTAGATTCCCGTAATATAATTACGGGATATTAAACAAAACAAAATCTGTGTGGTATCCTCCCTCCTTCTTAGAGTCATTCTAATACCCACGAATAAAACGAAAAAAATTACCTATATTTTTCCCTATATAAACTTGCTGCGACCTTCGAGCTACCGGAAAAACTGACTCAGTTTAAATTCACCCCAATAACCTTAATCTGCATTACACAAATCTTGGTATTATATTAAATACTTTCAGTATGGTCCCTTTGTGGTTGCCAATTATGTTACCCGTTTATTATATTTGAGATTTAATATCTCTCAGATATGATTTTGGTTAAATGAGAGTTATTTGACCGAGAGTGAAAGCTTTAACACAATAACAACAATTTATTGGTACTCTACAAACAGTAGGACATAAAAGACATTAGACAAACATATTTAGTTACAAGTACAAGGCAGACATTTCCCATAGTTAACATTTCCAACAAGGTTCCATTCTGGTGGCTTCTCTACCATAGAGTTTCCCTCCATCTAGTCTGTGTATATCATTACAGGCTGATGCCTCATTGGTTGGCATGGCTCTGATTGGTGGGCCTCCCCATTCTGGTTAAGGATTTTCTAAATCTCCATTCTTTATACTTTGCACAAGTCAGCCCCCTTTCATGCAAATCTTTGACACAGACTTTTGAGTGTGAGATATAACCTTGTAAGTAGACATTTTCAGGGAAATTAAGTATTCATGATGGGCTGGCCACCCTCATTGCATATTTCAGCAAGGGATCCTTTGAAGTGAATAAATATACAACAAAAAGAGGTTTGGGTCTCATTGTTTAGATACATAAGCCTAGGTACTGACTCGTATGTATAACAGGGCCTTCTGGGATGCTATGTCACACCCCTACAGAGATACAAAATTAAATTAAATATATTCATAATTACAATTATTAACCGCTTCAGCCCCAGAAGATTTTACCCCCTTCCTGACCAGAGCACTTTTTGCGATTCGGCACTGCGCCGCTTTACCTGACAATTGCGCGGGCATGCGATGTTGCACCCAAACAAAATTGCCGTACTTTTTTCCCACAAATAGAGCTTTCTTTTGGTGATATTTGATCACCTCTGTGGTTTTTATTTTTTGCGCTATAAACAAAAAAAGAGTAACAATTTTGAAAAAATATTTTTTACTTTTTGCTATAATAAATATCCCCCAAAAATATATAAACAGCTATATGTATTCTTCTACATATTTTTGGTAATATGGGTATATTGATTGGTTTGCGCAAAAGTTATAGCGTCTACAAAATAGGGGATAGTTTTTTTACTAGTAATGGCGGCGATCTGCAATTTTTATTGTGACTGCGACATTATGGCGGACACATCAAACACTTTTGACACTATTTTGGAACCGTTGTCATTTATACAGTGATCAGTGCTATAAAAATTCACTGATTACAGGGAGCAGTGATCTTTGCTATGTCACAAGGCAGAACGGGGAAATGCCCTGTTTACATAGGCACTTCCCCATTCTGCGGCTCCATGACACAATCACCAGGAGACTGGCAGACTTCTAGTCTGCCAGTCCCACGGGCACGGACACGCTGTACACAGCGGGCGTGCGCCCGCTAGCCCCACCAATTAAAGGGGACATATAGGTACGCCCATTTGCCCACCGCTGCCATTGTGCTGACGTATATCGGCGTGCAGCAGTCGGCAAGTGGTTAATGGAGATTTCACATAAACTCATAAGGCAACAAGTGAATAACAGAGAATATTTGCACAAAGTGATAAAAAATAAAATTCACATATAATTTCCAGCACATGGGACTGGCAATATTGTTTCTAATATTAAGGCAAGATCTGCATGGAAAATTTTTTAAAAAACAGAATACCGATCGGGTCCTGGGCTCTTACCTGCAGGCAGAGCTTTAATAACTTGGACAATTTCCAGGAACTCTGTTTGTGTTCTTTAAAGAACTCAAAGAAGGGAAAGAGCAGGGGACAAAATAATAATATTAGAAGTCCAACTTGCCATTGCTTTAGAGTGTGAAAAACACTGCTCTCTGGTTATTTATTTATATATATATCCTCCCACCTAGATTGTAAGCTCTAACGAGCAGGGCCCTCTGATTCCTCCTGTATTGAATTGTATAGTACTTGTACTGTCCTCCCTAATGTTGTAAAGCGCTGCGTAAACTGTTGGCGCTATACAAATCCTGTATAATAATAATAATATATATATAAAAAAAAATCACTCAAAATTTTTCTTGCTATAGCACCTTTACAATGATTTCACCTCATATTAATAAACTAATAACTAAAACAGTAGTGCAGCTCAACATATAAGATACAAGTGTCCGTATAAAAGTTCTTTGAATTGTGTTCCACATAACTGGTATAAAATAGTGGTGGAATCCTCGTCACAAAAACACATGCCAAAATGTCTGCTTTACTCCTTTTTATGACCTCCTTATTAGACTGTGGTCAAATAGCACTTAGGAATATCTCTTGCTTGCATATTATATCTCCGATGGTCCTTGACTCTCCCCTCATAATAAGTAGTAACACATGTAAAGCATAAAGGGAAACAAATAGTGCTCTCTGTGCGCTTCCAATTGAGATATACAAAATAAACAATATCGAACCACTTACATGGAAGATATAAGTAAATACTCTACCAGCACCTCAATCACCAGTGTGCAATAGTGGTGGAACCCTCTCCCTAAAATAGTATAACTGGTATACAATAGCAGTGGAATCCTCTCCCCAATAACACATGCAGACACCACATGCCAAAGTGGCCACTCACCTCTTTTTATGACCTCCCTATTAGACTGAGGTCAAGCAGCACTTGGAAATATTGCTTGCTGTTAGATTATTTTGTTAAATCGTCCATGCATTACCACAGATTGTGAGGAGAGAGTCAAGGACCATCAGAGATATAATCTAACAGCACCTCAATCATCAGTGTGCAATAGTTCTGGAAACCTCTTCCTAAACCATCACCCAAACGTGGCCGCTCACCTCACTTTTAGACTGAGGCCCAATAGTGCTTCCATGTGTCTCCTGCAAAACTCCAATGACCCATGTTACACAACACATTCATCTTCTGGTGTGACTAAAATCACTCATCATGACAAATAGTGGCATATGTAAAGTATAAAGGAGGACAGACAGTGCTCTCTGTATAAACCATATTTTAATAAAAGCAAAGTATAAAACCACGCACATAAAATATATATACAGACAGTGCATCAAATCATAGAGTATGGACACCTCACCAACCTATAAGGGATGAATCAATATGCGTGGCACAAAGTGGATGTAAACCCTCACATATACCCAGTGAAGTGAACAGCCTCAGATGATACGCAGAGATTAAACAAATCCCCCTAATAATTTTTACATGTATATCTGCTGTCTTCAGCTTTATATATCCTTTACAATGTGCAGATCGTGTTACAGATTTTCTCTTCCTGTTCAGCACTGGGAGTAGAGTATTGCATACAGCCAAGACAGCTGAATGGAGGAAAGGCACACCCCCCCTCCACATAGGTAAAGGAAGGAAGGAATGTGCAGAGCTCTGCTGTGAGATGGCAAGCTGTCTGCTAATCTATTTATAGCAACTCCCAGGACACAAACCTCAGGATGTTTTTATCTTCAATCTCTGAGAACTTGTCAGAAAATATCAGGCTGATAACAGAAGAAACACACAGGACTCAGTGCTTTGAAGAGAGATAAGAAAACACTACAGATATACAGTGGGGACAGAAAGTATTCAGAACCCTTACATTTTTCACTCTTTGTTATATTGCAGCCATTTGCTAAAATAATTTAAGTTCATTTTTTTTCCTCATTAATGTACACACAGCATCCCATATTGACAGAAAAACACAGAATTGTTGACATTTTTGCAGATTTATTAAAAAAGAAAAACTGAAATATCACATGGTCCTAAGTATTCAGACCCTTTGCTCAGTATTTAGTAGAAGCACCCTTCTGATCTAATACAGCCATGAGTCTTTTTGGGAAAGATGCAACAAGTTTTTCACACATGGATTTGGGGATCCTCTGCCATTCCTCCTTGCAGATCCTCTCCAGTTCTGTCAGGTTGAATGGTAAACGTTGGTGGACAGCTATTTTTAGGTCTCTCCAGAGATGCTCAATTGGTTTAAGTCAGGGCTCTGGCTGGGCCATTCAAGAACAGTCACGGAGTTGTTGTGAAGCCAATCCTTCGTTATTTTAGCTGTGTGATTAGGGTCATTGTCTGAGGTCCTGAGCAATCTGGAGAAGCTTTTCGTCCAGGATATCCCTGTACTTGGCCGCATTCATCTTTCCCTCGATTGCAACCAGTTGTCCTGTCCCTGCAGCTGAAAAACACCCCCACTGCATGATGCTGCCACCACCATGCTTCACTGTTGGGACTGTATTGGACAGGTGATGAGCAGTGCCTGGTTTTCTCCACACATACCACTTAGAATTAGGGCCAAAAAGTTCTATCTTGGTCTCATCAGACCAAAGAATCTTATATCTCACCATCTTGGAGTCCTTCAGGTGTTTTTTAGCAAACTCCATGCGTGCTTTCATGTGTCTTGCACTGAGGAGAGGCTTCCATCGGGCCACTCTGCCATAAAGCCCCGACTGGTGGAGGGCTGCAGTGATGGTTTACTTTCTACAACTTTCTCCCATCTCTCAACTGCTTCTCTGGAGCTCAGCCACAGTGATCTTTGGGTTCTTCTACCTCTGTCACCAAGGCTCTTCTCCCCCGATAGCTTCGTTTGGCCGGACGGCCAGCTCTAGAAAGGGTTCTGGTCGTCCCAAACATGTTCCATTTAAGGATTATGGAGGCCACTGTTCTCTTAGGAACCTTAAGTGCAGCAGAAATGTTTTTGTCACCTTGGCCAGATCTGTGCCTTGCCACAATTCTGTCTCTGAGCTCTTCAGGCAGTTCCTTTGACCTCATGATTCTTATTTGCTCTGGCATGCACTCTGAGCTGTAAGGTCTTATATAGGACAGGTTTGTGGCTTTCCTTATCAAGTCCAATCAGTATAATCAAACACAGCTGGACTCAAATGAAGCTGTAGAACCATCTCAAGAATGATCAGAAGAAATGGACAGCACCTGAGTTAAATATATGAGTGTCACAGCAAAGGGTCTGAATACTTAGGACCATGTGATATTTCAGTTTTTCTTTTTTAATAAATCTGCAAAAATGTCAACAATTCTGTGTTTTTGTCAATAACTTGGTAGGAGGCCGAGATGCTGGGAGGGCGCCCCTTGCGGCTGAGCGCAGCACACCACTGAAGGTGGAACAGCAAGTGTGGTGCCCACAGAAGCACGGGTGCCGGTGTTGCTGGGGACAGGCGTGCTTGAAAGGTCCAGGAGACAGAGTCCAGTGGAATAACGGAGGCGGAAGCCAGGCCAGGGGTCATTCACAGAGAGACAGTCCAGGATCAGAATGACCTAAGATCAGCTCCGTCTTAGTACAGGGAGCAAGATAAGCAGAGTCCAAAAGCCAGGCCGTGGTCAGATGCTGGGAGCAGGCAGGAGGAAGCCAGGTGCAAGCCAAAGGGTCAAGCCAGAGGATCAGGAAGAGCAAGTCAAAACAAGCCAGGTCAGTACACAGGAGATCAGATTAGCGGATAATACAGGGCACAGGAACACAGGGGGGGCTGAAGACAAACCAGCAATTGTAGACATCAGCAGACTTCCTTATATAGGCCCATGTAACCTGCTGGTAGAGATACTGGGTCCTAAAGTCCTTCTCCTGCCAGAGATGCTGGGTCCTAAAGCCCTTCTCCTGTCATAAGTGCTGGTAGAGATGCTGGGTCCTAGAGCCCTTCTCCTGCTGTTGATTCCCTGACAGTTTTTCTGTCAATAAGGGGTGCTGTGTGTACATAAATGAGGAAAAAAATGAACTTAAATGATTTTAGCAAATGGTTGCAATATAACAAAGAGTGAAAAATTTAAGGGGGTCTGAATACTTTCTGTCCCCACTGTATGTGCCCAGCTCAAATTTCATGAATCGGGTTTACATCTACTTTAATCCTATACACATAACACCCAGGTATAGGCTTTATCAGTAGGAAGACCTTTCCTACTAATAATTGGTAGGTCATAAAAATGAGGTGATCAGGAGGAAACAAGGAGGATAGCGGACGTGTGCATGCCCACCGCACACCGCGGGAGTGTGCCCATGGATCCCACGGACTCAATGTCCGCCGCTGGCCCGTGATTGCCTTGTACACAGGCAGAACAGGGAACTGCCTATGTAAACAAGGCATTTCCCAGTTCTGCCTAGTGACATGACAGAGATCTACTGTTCCCCGTGATCGGGAACAGTGATCTCTGTCATGTTCCTGGTAGCCCATCCCCTCTACAGTTAGAACACACTGAGGGAGCGTAGGAAAAAACATCCACACTCCAGTTGTTGCTCTTTAAAAAATCTTTGTTTTTATTGACAAGCCACGGTGAACAAATGCAAATGAAAATAGTTGACGCATTTTAGCCTATAATGCCTTAGTCATGACACTGAGTGAACACAGTTAACCCCTTGATCGCCCCCTAGTGTTAACCCCTTCCCTGCCAGTGCCATGTTTACATTGATCAGTGGATTTTTATAGCACTGATCAATGTTATAATGTCACTGATCCCCAAAAAGTGTCATTTGGGGACAGATTTGTCTGCCGCAATGTCGAAGTCCGGCTAAAAATCGCAGATTGCTGCCTTTACCAGTAAAAACAATAACAAAATAAATAAAATTCCCTAAATCTATCCCATAGTTTGTAGATGTGATAACTTTTGCACAAACCAATCAATATACGCCTATTGCAGGTTTTTTTATAAAAAAATATGAAGAAGAATATACAGCAGCCTAAACTGATGAATACATTCGTTTTTTTATATATTTTTTTTTCGGATATGTATTATAGCAGAAAGCAAAAAAAAAGTTTTCTTTTCAAAATTGTCAATCTTTTTTTGTTTAGAGCTCAAAAAATAAAAACCGCAAAGGTGATCAAATACCACCAAAATAAAGCTTTATTTGTGGGTAAAAAAGGACGTCAATTTTGTTTGGGTTAGGTGCAGCGTCGCATGGCCACGCAATTGTCAGTTAAAGTGACACAAAAAATGGTCTGGTTATTAAGGGGGAAAATCCTTCCGGGGCTGAAATGGTTAAACATGATATAGTGTATGCTCATTCATACAACTACTTTGTGTGGCAATTTATGTACATTATCCCTACCAGGCATATCCTATAAGGCCATTCCAGGTCCTGCAGAGGGGTCAAGGGTGGATTGTGGTGCAATTAGGGGGTTGTCTGATATGGCCTATGTTTACAATGTATGGGAGTAAAAATTTCTCAATACAATCTTGAAAGAGAGACATTGGGGGTCATTTACTATAGCGCCAAAAAATTATCCTGCAGTACCAAAAAATAACTCTCAAAAAAGGCCAGAAAGACTTCAACTCTCAGAAAGTCAGTGCTAATGCAAATGGAAAGCAGCGCTATTGCCGGCAATAATGCCTGTCAGATCACATATGCTGGAATAGTGGGGCTCGAACCTGCAAAATCCAAAGTTCTCACTGAAGGCTTATATGCAAGTTCTTTGCCATAAAAAGTGTTTGGACAGGGTCCTGCCCCAGGGGACAAGTATCAATGCAAAAATTTTTTTATAAAAATGGACGTTTTTTCGGGAGCAGTGATTTTAATAATGCTTAGAGTGAAACAATAAAAATGTAATATTCCTTTAAATTTCATACCTGGGGGGTGTCTATAGTATGCCTGTAAAGGGGCGCATGTTTCCCGTGTTTAGAACAGTCTGACAGCAAAATGACATTTCAAAGGAAAAAAAGTCATTTAAAACTACTCGCGGCTATTAATGAATTGCCAGTCTGACAATACACATAAAAGTTCATTGATAAAAACGGCATGGGAATTCCCCACAGGGGAACCCCAAACCAAATTTTTTTTAATAAATGGCGTGGAATTTGGGGGGACCCCCATGCATTTTTAAAAAAAATTTTGGTTTGGGATTCCCCTTAATATTCATAACAGATCCAAAGGGCCTGGTAATGGACTATGGGGGAATCCCGGGCCGTTTTTATCAATTAATTTTTATGTGCATTGTCGAGACCAACAATTCATTAATAGCCGGTGTCTTGCCGAGAAAGTTCCCCCGGCAGACAAGGACCCCCCTGTACTGTGCATGCGCTGCGCTTGCACAGTACGAACGACTACGGAGCCGCCGAAAGTCTCCGAAGTTAAACAGCTGATCGTCAGTTCTACACGGTGCCTGCGTACTACATTCTGCCTTGAGTCCAAGTTCAAGCCCCACCATCCAAGTGGACATAGAGTTAGAATAAAAATATGCCGAACAAAGCGAGGCCGTGCCCGAAGCATGGCGATCAAAGCGAGCCCGCGAGGGGCCCTGTTACAGGCGCCCTGTACAGCTGACTCACAGGTGTTCAGCTTAGGCTATTTTGGGCGGCTTGTACTGCGCAAGCGCTGCGCCTGCGCAGTACAGGGGAGTCCTTATCTGCCGTGGGGAATTTCTCAGCAGAACACAACGGCACTAGCGCTAGCACTTTTAAATGACTTTTTTCTTCCTTTAGAAATGTAATTTTGCTGTCAGACTGTTCTAAACACGGGAAACATGTGCCACTTTACAGGCATACTATAGACACCCCCAGGTATGAAATTTAAAGGCATATTACACTTTTATTGTTTCACTTCAAGCATTATTAAAATCACTGCTCCTGAAAAAACAGCCATTTTTTTAAACTTTTTTTGCATTGATACATGTCCCCTGGGGCAGGACCCGGGTCCCCAAACACTTTTAATGACAATAACTTGCATATTAACCTTTAAAATTAGCACTTTTGATTATTCATGTTCATGTCCCATAGACTTTAATGGTGTTTGCACAAATTTTTTGTCTGTTCGCATGTTCTACTGCGAACCGAACAGGGGGGATGTTCGGCCCATCCCTAGTTCTCGCTGAGAATCATGGGGTACAACTTGTCAAGCAACTTGGAGGTCCAAAGTCGCCCAACTGTGAAACAAGTCATATATATTTTAATAGAAATGAGCTCTCATTTATACTTGCATTTACATCAGCAGAACAAATGCAGGAAGTGATGTGTGTACATGGGCCAGAAGCAAAATGTGTGGGGATGCCAAACAAATCAATGAACCCCACCCACACCAAATCTAACTACCACATCCACCCCCTCATTGATTAAGCACAAGTACATATCATACCCTTATCCGGAAAATGAGCAGCACCTCCTCTCGCCATGTCCACCTAGATGGAGATCCTGACCAGCACAGGAACTTCTGAGTGATTACAATGACTTATATCTGGGTCAGAAGGTGAAACCACACTCTTTTGATCGCTGCTGCGAATATTTGATCGCAACCACAATTAGAATTTTATTATTTTTGTTTATTTGCAGATATGCAAATTTGTATTTCTACTTATGATATTTAAAGGCGTTCGATAAGAAATGGTGTCCCTGGGTTAGCAGCAGGTGTATGAAAAAAAACAAAAGGCCCAGTTTGAGCCCTGGTTCACACTGACAGAGGGAGGAAATCATTCAGCTAAAATCACACAATTTCATTCCCACATGTCAGTCCTGACTGCAGGGGGAATTTCAGAGACATCTGTGCAGGTTTCTGCACTGATATCAATACAAATTGCACCCCAAAGTTGCACCAATTAAAACAGTGCAATTGTCAGCGCTTTGACATGTCAAATCGCACCAATGTGAACTAAAGCTGATGCATACAACACTGCCTATCCACCATCTGAATTCATTACCTGCAATTCTCCGCAGCTGTTATATATAAAGATTCCACCTTTATCATTTACTTGCAGGTGTGCAGAAGCCTAGGTTTACATTGGAGCGATTTGTCATGCCATTTGAGAGATCAAATCGCATGACTATTGGGAGCAAAGGTGCGGTTTCAATCGATGAGACACCAATTTTGTGGCGCCGCACCAATTTGCTAAAGTAGTTCCTGCACTACTTTTGAAGATTTCAGGTGCGACTTCAATAGACACCCGTGTATGAAGTCACACGGATGTCTATCAAGTAGTACCTGAAATCGCGTTGACCTTGTTACTTTGAAATCGTGCTACTTCAAGTGAAGTAGCGCAATTTCAAAGTAGCATCAATTTGAACCAGGGCAAAGAGATTAGTTTTTTGGTGCACAAATACATATTGAAATAAAATATAAGAGATATTGCACTTTCCCAAAACCACCTCCCACAAAAACTAAAGAGAAAGAAAAGTAGAAGAAAAAAAAAACACAACAAAGCTCAATTATGTACTTTTAATTTTACCAGCAGAAAAAAAATGTACATTCATTTACTTGCTATAAAAAAAATGTGGACAGGATATATGGTGCTACATTTAGCAGTGGGATTTTAGGGGCCCTGCTCATAGGAGCTTACAATCTAAAATTTGACAAAACCTTAGGGTGGACACAGCTTTAATTTCAGTGTATAATAGGCAACACATCACATTTTTATCTGCAAGATTATAGAAATATACTTAACAGTTGTTCTTACAAAGCATTCCAACATAATATTACAAAAAAGACTTATTCAAAACACTCACCACCAGCCCACAATCCACACATACATACATTGGTGACCATGTTCTGCTGGAAGCTGCATTTTGGTGTACACGATTAAACAACAAGATCAAAAAGAGTAGGTCAGCAGATGCTTCCAAACAATGTTTTCATGATCAGACAGGAACAATACACGCACAACATTGACAGCATGGCCACATAAACCCACTTTTGATTGAAAAAATGCACAAGAATTTCATCAAATATCCCTAGTTGGGCATTTGTCAATATGCACAATATCATTCCTTCTCCCCCACAAATCACAGCAAAAAACCTGACCTTCTCAGGCCAAACGAATCCCCCTACTGCAGGCCTTTATATAAGAGAGGTTTTATTGTTAGCACACTGACACACCCAATAGAAGTACAAGCCCACCAGTATCTTTCCTTGTCAAAAGATTTTATTAAGTATATGAATAAGTAGATAACAAATACATGAGTAAACATATTGTGGTACAGATAAGATGCTAAAATTATCCGTTAATAATATATTATTACATAACATATAAATTGGGGTAATTGGGTATAACCTGGATAAGGTGTAGAATACCTAAGTAGGAGCTATTAAAGAGTAAGTAGAATCTCAAATGGTACTTGTGCCCACAACTTGAGCTATGTCAGAAATGTCTGAAGGAGACTACAATATACTAGGAAAAGAGCTTTAGGATCGGAAAGTGGATAGGGAAAAAGAGAAAGGAGAGAAAGAGTAGAACATAGAAAGGAGAGGGTCCACAGGGTTGAATTGGGATCCGTCATGAAGTCTGTATATTTTTATATATCAGCTTAAATCATTGCAACTCAGCTACCATGGCAGTAGAACATTCTCATCAAAGTTAGATGGTAAATGATGTGTTATCCATGGGTGCCACTGTTTTTCAAATTTGGGAAGTAGAGCGTTGTCAATGGCTACCATTTTGGCATGAATCATGGCGTTAGTCATCCTATTCTTCGTCTCAGCCACTACCAATGTCGGGGACCGCCATGCCTTTGCCAAAGTTTGCTTAGCTACTGTTAGAAGTTGTACAAATAGTTTAAATTGAATCAAAGTTAGCGATCCTGGTTTCAGATTAAGTAATGCGGTAGCAGGATCAGGCTGTAGTTGCAAACCAAACATTTTGGAGGCCATTTTAAAGATCTCTTTCCAAAAGGTTTGTGCTATTGGGCATGTCCACCAGATGTGTAGTTGTGTACCTGGCTCTGAACAACCACGATAACATTGCGCGGAATAGGTTGGTGCATATTTTGCAACCCTAGCTGGTACAAGGTACCATCTTGTCAATACTTTATAATTAGCCTCTACCCCAATAATATTTGGGGAGGCTGATTTGGTAGATAACCAGATTTGGTCCCATTCTGTAGTGTCGAGCGTTCGACCCAGGTCCTCCTCCCATTTCCGGACATAAGAGGGTTTATCCAGTTCTGGTTGAACTATTAAAAGTGAATAAAGTAAGGAAATCAAGCCTTTTGTGTGGGGATCTTTCCTGCAGATAGATTCAAACGCAGTGAAGTGTGTGAGAGGAGTGTCAGAGCTTATAAAAGGAGTGAAAAAGTTTTTAATTTGCAGGTATCGGAATAGTTCTGATTGAGGTATGCCGTAATTTTCGCAAAGGGTTGGAAAAGGGATGAAGGATGTGTCAGTGACAAATTTATGTATGTTCAAGATTTCCTTTGATGACCATTCTCGAAAGGATTTGGGAGCAGTCCAAGCAGGATAAAAAGTGGGATTTTTTAAGAATGAGAGAAGGGGTTTATGTGTAGATTGTAAGTTGTGTTTGGATTGAAGACTGTCCCATAGAGAAATGAAATGTTTGGTGATGGGGTTTCGTAAACCTTTACGATCTTTAGGATGCAGCCAAAGCAGGTTCGAGATCGATAAAGGATCACATTCAGTAGCTTCAATTGAAACCCATAATGGGATTTCCTGTCTTGCATGATATTTAGTTAGGCTAGCAATATGAGCTGCCTTGTAATATGTTGCAAAGTTTGGTACGCCTAAGCCTCCATTTACTTTGGGAAGATAAAGTGTGTGCAAAGGTATGCGTGGTTTGGATGCCCCCCATATGTATGAAATTGCTTTTTTCTGTATTAGTCGTAGATAATAAGCGGGAATTGAAATTGGTAAAACCCTAAATAGATATAGTAACTTAGGTAGGATTGTCATCTTTATTGCATTAATTCTACCAAACCATGATAATGGAAGTAGAGACCAAGATTTCAGCAGGTTTGTTACATTTTTGAGAATCAGTGGATAATTTGCTGAGAAAAGATCTGATGAAGAAGCCGTAAGATGAATCCCTAGATATGGTATTGATTTTTCCGCCCAGGTAAACGGAAGTCCTACCTTTGCTGAATTTAATTCCAGGTTAGATAGGGAAATATTTAATGCTAAGCATTTTTTAGGGTTAATTGATAAACCTGAGAAAGCAGCAAACCTATTGAGGATGGGGAGGAGATTAGGTCCTGAGACTTGTGGGGATGATAGAAATAGGAGGATATCGTCTGCAAACAGACAAAGTTTATGTTGATATCCTCCTAGTTCTATTCCGGTTATTTTGGGATCTGATCGAATCGAAAGGGCAAGCGGTTCTATTAAGAGGGCAAATAAAAGGGGGGAGAGTGGACATCCTTGCCTTGTGCCTTTTTCTATATTAAATGGGTCAGATTTGTAACCTGCATACTTAATGTATGCTTTTGGTTTATTATACAATGCAGTGATCCAAGTTATAAAGTTAGGGCCAAAACCCCATTTCTGAAGTGAGTAATGTAAGTAGGGCCAGGAGATGGAATCAAAGGCTTTTTTAAGATCCAGAGATATAAAGCATGAAGGAATGCGGCGTGTTTTAGCAATGTGTGCCAAAAGAACCGCTCTACATACATTATCGCCTGCTTGGCGTGTAGGCATGAAGCCTACTTGATCACAATGTATAAGATTACCAATAATTCCATTGAGGCGGGCCGCTAAAATTTTTGCTAATAGTTTGATATCCAAATTTAATAAGGAGATGGGACGGTAGTTATTACAGGATGTGTCGTCAGAATGAGGCTTAGGGATCATACTAATAGTTGCGGTCAATGATTCCTGTCTGAAGGATTTACCTTCTAGTAAGAAATTAAAAGCATCGGCCAAAATAGGGGAGAGGATGTCTGAAAAAGTACGATAGTATAATGCAGAATAGCCATCAGGACCTGGTCTTTTGTTTAGTTTTAATTCTTTGATTGCTTTGGTTACATCATTCACAGTGATGGGTGCTTCGAGTATAGTCTTTTGGGTGTTGGACATCTTGGGTATGGAGATATCTGAGAAGAAGGCATCGGCTTCAATGGTATTAAATTTATTTGTTTCTGAGTATAAGGAGGTTAGGTGGGAGCGAAATTTGTGAACAATTTTAGTGGGATTACTAGTGTATGTATCATTAAACAATTTAAGTCTAATTGGCTTAAAAGATTTGTTTAATGACTTAAGTGCGCGTGCCATAAAAGTACCAAACTTATTGGATTTCATGTAGAAGGCATGTCGAGAGCGTTTTAGATATTTATCCGCGGATTCTGTGAGGAACAAGTCATATTCCAGACGTGCTTTTTCTAAACGACTTTTGGTAAGCGGTGTTGGATTATCTTGGAATGCTATAAAGGAAGAGTTAAATTCAGTTTCTAATTTTCTTGCAAGATTCCTGCGTTCCCGTTTGAATAATGCGAATTGCCTTTGTAAGGTGCCACGCAGCACAGGTTTATGTGCTTCCCATAATGTTTAATGGGGAAATGTCAGGACTTTTGTTGTGTGTTAAATATTCTTTTAGTGCTTGTTCAATTATTAAACTATGCGACGAGTGTTTGAGTAATATATCTGGGAAGTACCAAGTAGGGTCATGATTTTTAGGTATAGTGGAAGTGATGGTAGTAAGGACTGCGTTATGATCAGACCATGGAATGGGGATTATATGTGATGTGAGTAACTCTGGGATCATACCTATTGTTAGAAATATATGGTCAATGCGAGTGAATGTTTGATGTGGGTATGAATAATAAGTGTGTTTCCTTTTAGTCGGATTACATTCTCTCCAGGAATCTACCAATTTATGTTTAGAAAGAAGTTGGGAGAGAGATATCTTAGTTGGATTTCGAGGAGGAGTGTATGGTGATTTGTCCAGAAACGGGAGGAGGACCTGATTAGAATCTCCGCATACGACAAGTGTTCCCATCTTGTGTGTAGATACTACTTGTAAAAGATGGGTGAGAAAAGGTATAGGTTGTTTATTGGGTGCGTAATATGACACAACAGTTATTTCTGTATCCATTATATGTCCTAAAAGAATTAAATATCTCCCTTCAGGGTCTTTTATTTCAGAATGGAGTGTAAATGGAGTGGTGCGGTGGAAGGCTATGAGTGTTCCACGTTGTTTAGTAGTGGCTGAAGCTGAGAATACTTGCGGATAAAAGGAGCTTACAAATTTAGGTGTAGAAGTTGTCGTAAAGTGTGTTTCTTGTAGGCACACTATGTGTGCTTTGTTTGCATGAAACGAACGGAAAGCTTTCGTTCTTTTCTGCGGTATATTGAGACCCTGAACATTCAGGGTTAATATGTTTAAAGGTGCCATGGTAGCTGAGCTAGGAAATGATACTCACAGACTCTTGATGTTCTTTGGCTGTATGGAATGACCTGTGTGGACCTGAAGGAAAGCAAGGAGGAAGGAAATCCAGGATAGACTAGAGTGAAAGAAAAGTAAGAACCGTAAGAAATAATACAATATATTTTTAAAAACTGATTGTAAATAGCGTCAAAAATTACCCGTGATTGGGGATACAACTCCCCATCAGGGGATAGAGGGCCTACGTCGACCACCCACATAATAAGAGCGGGGAGTCGAGGGAGGTAAGGTGGAGCACACGGAACATCCGCGTGTGGGAGAACCGCCTAAAAAAAAAAACATCATGAAGATGTATAATTATGACCTGCCGGGTATAATAAAATAACTTCAAATGTCTTATATTTTCCTAAACCAAAGGGGGAATATAGTACATATAGTACGTACTAATGGAAAGTCTAATCTAACAATTATATAAGCGGGAATGAGCCACGAGAGGGGTTAAGGTATAAACCAGGAAGACTGGAAGCTAGGAAGGGACATGTGAGCAATTGGAACTAAAACAAACCCAGTTCTGTATTAGTCAAACTAACTATTATAAATCAATTGAGAAAACATATAGTATGTAATTAGGGATATTACATCGACTAGCTGGGTTTTAGTGCCTAAATATGGTGAATTCAACATAAAAATAAATAAATAAATGAATAAATAAAATAAATAAATATATATATATATATATATATATATATATATATATATATATATATATATATATATATATATATATATCTACACATACACAACAGCATACGTACATATATAAATACATACGCACACCTACATACACATATACATATATATATATATATATACACACATACATATACATATATATACATACACGTACACACATACAAATATACATACACATACACATACATACACATATACATACATACACACATACATACATATGCCTACATATACATACATACACACATACATATACATACACATACATACACACATATATATACATATACAAACATCCATGCACACATACATACATGTGCATACATATAGTACACATACACATATATAATATACACAAACATATATATATCTGAAATCTGGTTCCAGGTATTTAACCAGATCCCAAACTCCAAACCCGCAAATGAGAGCTTGTATATTATAACAAATTAAACCAGATATAATAAAGTGAAATAAACTATGTTTCTATGCATATGTGATAGAAAACAGTCCAATAAATTGGTGTTCAGTTATGAAAAATAATATGGTAGTATAAATTGTTTATATAAAATTAATTAATTAATTAATTAATTAAAATAAATACATAAATAAATAAATAAATAAATAAATAAAAATTAATTAATTAATTAATTAATAAAAAAAAAAAAAAAGAGAAAAAGTCAATCACAGCAGAGATCTTTTTTTTCTTTTTTTTCTTTTTTCTTCCTTCTTCCTTTAAAAATCGCTGCTAAGTTGTGATTATGAAGAGGAGGATTATAGGATTAACTAATCAGTCCATGGAATCTTCTTGTTCTTGAGGTGGAGAAGCGAAGCGCCCTCTCTTGTAGGATTGCTGTATTCCAGTTGTTTCTTGGGACTGAGATGAATTGCGTGTAGAGGAGGATGAAGTCGTTTTTCTACGTGAGGCAGAAGTGGAGGGGAGGACATCAATCAGGTGTAGGTCTTGAAGTGTCTTTTGAAGTTCTTTTGGTGAACTGCAGGTATGTCTTGAACCCTGGTAACTAAAGCGAATAGAGAATGGGAAGCCCCATTGGTAGGTGATTTTATGTCGCTGCAATTCCATAAGCATTGGTTTCATTGCACGTCTTTTTGATATGGTTAATTGGGAGAGGTCCGAAAAAAGCTGATAATTATGACCTTGAAATGTTAAGGCTTCTTTCTCTCTGGCTGCCGTGAGAAGCTGCTCTTTCGTTCGATAATAATGAAATTTAGCGATAATATCGCGTGGGGGGCCATCTGTTTTTTTTGGCATAAGGGCTCTGTGGACTCTGTCCATTTCCAAGCGTTCAAGGGGTATACCTGGTATTAGCTCTTGAAATAGTGCTGTTATTGTAGAATTCAGGTCAGTAATTGTTTCGGGTATGCCCCTGATGCGTAAATTAGATCTTCTGGCGCGATTCTCGTAATCTTCTAATTTATTTTGTAGTGTTAGGTTTTCTTCCTTGAGGCATTTTATTTCTGACATAAATTCCTGGGCAGAGTTTTCAAATTCATCTGCTCTGTGTTCCAATTCCTCAGTGCGCTTCCCCAGTTCTCTTATCTCTCTAGTTAAGCTGTTTGTTATGTGTTCAGATGTTTGTTTTAATGCTTTCTGCAACATTTTCTCAAATTGTTTTATGAGACCTGGAGAGGCAGAGGATTCCTGTGGAGATTTCTGTGACTGAAAAGTCTCAGTATCAGATTCCTCTGTGAACACAGGCTGTGAATGTGTCAGCTTGTGAGAGCGCTCTGAGGTACCGCTGTCTGAGGAGACTGGCTTCATTTTACCCGCTGCTCGGGACCGTGTGCCACTGTTAGGGAAGGTTTTTACCTTTGTGCGGGTCACTCCTAATACCATTACCAGTAAAAAACTTCCTCCAGGTATTCCGGAGCTTGTGTGAAAAGCCGTGTGTCTTAAATGCCGGCTGGCTGACAGATAACGGCGGCTTTCTCCCCTCACGGAGCGGAGCTCTAACAGGGCATTACTTTCCTGTCAGACTCCGCGCATGCGCTCCCCACCAGTATCTTTCAATCTGTCTCTTCATGTATGTCTAAAGTGATTGCACCTGATGGGCAAGAACACATAATACTATTCGCAACTGTGTTAGTTGGCTGTGTGCATCAAATCTCCAACTACAGGACAAAGATCAAAGTCCATTTGCATCCACATAAACAAAGCAACAGTTTTTTAAGCATATGTACACGTGCAGTGTAAACTCTAAAATTTGAAATGTCCAAGTCCCTGGGCATGATTAGTGCTAATAAACATTAACATCAGTCCCTGGTTGCAATGAGCTTCCAATATAAAGTCCAAAATTAACTTTCTTACATTAGAACCTATTTCGACAGGAGACAAATAAGGTGTCAACATGTCTTTGGATTGTGGTGAGAAACCCACACAGGGAGAACATATAAATACAACACAAGGATTAGCATGTTGGGGAATCGAACCAACATCCCAGGTGCTGCTAGACAGAACTGCTACCCACTTAGCCACCAGGCAGCCTCACACATGTTCTCTGCATCTCTGTGGTGTGAACCAGCCCTAAGTCCATAGCCATGCTCAGTGTTACAAGCAATATACAATATATTGGCCTAAGTATTGGGATGCCTGCCTTTATACATACATGAACTGTAATGGCATCCCAGTATTAGTATTGGGTTCAAAACTCATTTGGCCCACCCTTTGCAGCTATAACAGCTTCAACTCTTCTGGGAAGGCTGTCCACAAGGTTTAGGAGTGTGTCTATGGCAATGTTTGACCATTCTTCCAAGTGCATTTGTGAGGTCAGGCACTGATGTTGGACGAGAAGGCCTGACCTACAGTCTCCTCTCTAATTCATCCCCAAGGTGTTCTGTTGTGTTGAGGTCAGGATTCTGTCCAGGCCAATCAAGTTCCTCCACCCCAAAATCACTCATCCATGTCTTTATGGACCTTGCTTTGTACACTGGTCCAAATGATTTGGTGGAGGGGGGATTATGATGTGGGGTTGTTTTTCAGGGGTTGGGCTTAGCCTCTTAGTTCCAGTTAAGGGAACTCTTAAGGCGTCAGCATACCAAGACATTTTGGACAATTTCATGCTCCCAACTTTGTGGGCCCAGTTTGGGGAAAGCCCCTTCCTGTTCCAACATGACTGCACACCAGTGCACAAAGCAAAGTCCATAAAGACATGGATGAGCAAGTTTGGGGTGGAGAAGCTTGACAGGCCCGCACAGAGTCCTGGCCTCAACCCGGTAGAACACCCTTTGGCTGAATTAGAGTAGAGCCTGCGAGCCAGGCCTTCTCATCCAACATCAGTGCCTGGCCTCACAAATGCGTTTCTGGAAGAATGATCAAACATTCCCATAGACACACTAGACCTTGTGGACAGCCTTCCCAGAAGCTGTTCTAGCGGGAAAGGGTGGGCTAAATCAAATTTTAACCCTACGGACTAAGACTGGGCTGCCATGAAAGTTTATGTGTGTGTAAAGACAGGCATCCCAATACTTTTGGCTAAATAGTGTATCTGGAAAAAACTTACGATGGTGGTGGAACCCTCCTACACATACATACTACATTTAGACACAGTTATAGGACCTGGGAGATGAGACAACTTCTCTACATGAAGTAACATGGTTGTGATTTGAACCCATACACTCAGGGATACGGAGCTGCCATGAGTGAGAACCTCCTACACATAACTACACATAACTACACATAAACACACATAAATACTGCATTTCTTTGGACATACAGGTGATGGAATTACATCACTCAAGAGTTATTCTTCTTGATTTATTCTGTGATATTTGGTGTTTTTTTGTGGGTGAGAGTAGAATATTACCCTCAAATTTTTGGGAATTACATTTTGCTTTCTGATGTTGGTACACATATCACATTTTTGGGGCTCAAATTATGAATATTTGGAAATAATAAAAAGCACAAAAAATTGTGATTCATTTTAAATTTACATTAGCAATGGTATTGTTTGTGGATTATAAAGACACCTGTGTGAGTTTGGGGTAAAGATTGTTGTGAGATGGAGAGTAACAAGTGAAAGTGACAGAGAAAAATATATTTTACCAAAGCATCAAAACATTCTACATTCTAGCATTCTTAAAAGCTAAATATTTTAAGTAGAAGCAACAATGTTGCAAAGGAAAATTTATTTCAGAGAAAAATACATTTCATGTCAACATTAAAATGTTTTTTTGTGAAAGTTAGAATTGTTCCATTAGAATCAATGGCTAATACTTGATTTGGACTAGAATAGAGCAGATTTTCACTTCAAAAAAATGCTCTCTAATTAGCTCTCATTTTGGTATTTACTATAGCGCCGGCTAAAAAAGACACTTGAGTTAAAATGAGAGTTATTTTCAGGTCTGAGCATGCTCAGTTGTGTTGGCACCTAATTGTACAAAACGGGGAATTTTTCACTTCTCAGACTTTTAAAAATATTTCAGTGTAGTAATCACTTTTTCACACAGTTTAAAAGCAGATTATCTTTAAATAATATACTGCATATTTCAGTACAATTTAGGCAATTATATCATGCTCTAAACATTATTTCCATGTGCACTACTCCAGGTTTTAGCAGAGTAATGCTGCGTACACACGAGCGGACTTTACGGCAGACTTTGCCCGGCGGACGGGATTTCGTCAGACAATTCGATCATGTGTGGGCTCCAGCGGACTTTGTTTGCTCAAAAGTTGGACGGACTTAGATTTGAAAAATGTTTTAAATCTATCCGTCGAACTTGAGTCCGGTCGAAAAGTCTGCTCGTCTGTATGCTAGTTTGACGGACAAAAAGCCACACTAGGGCAGCTATTGGCTACTGGCTATGAACTTCCTTATTTTAGTCCGGTCGTACGTCATCACGTACAAATTCGACAGACTTTGGTGGATTGTGTGTAGGCAAGTCCGTTCATTCAGAAAGTCCGTCGTAAAGTACGTCGAAAAGTCCGACTGTGTGTACGCGGCATAAGGGTTTGAGCGCTATTTGGTTTCAGGGAACTATAGTAAATTCGATTTTGGGAGTATTTTCTCACCAGCGCTATAGTGAATACTGTTTTAGCGCTAATTAGCAGCAATTAGTGCTAATTAGCGCTGAAGCTCTATAGTAATATATAGTATAGTAATTGTGATATCTATTTTGGATTTTCTAAAAAAAACACTCTGCAGTTGTCTGTCAAGCTTGCCTTTAAAAAAAATAAATTCATAAATTATATATCCCAATGGCTACAGCTGCGGATTAAATACAGTACTGTTTTTCCAGCAGGACCATTTGACAGAAATAAGTCTAATGACTGATCTGGAGATGAACCTTGAACCCATGTGGCAAGATTCCAATACTTTGCAGCCAGTATAGAGTGGGGCTCTGCACTAAAATCAAGAATCCTCAGGTCAATCTTCATGTAACTCACATCTGGCAAGCTGGAAGAAGCCAGGCAGCTGGTGATTTGTATTTACCGGCATTTTTGATAGCACTGAACTGAAAGATTGGTAACTTCCTCTTCTTCTCCTTTCCTTCACCTTATCCCAGCCGGAGGCCCTTCTTCTCCCCAGTTTCACAAGATGAGTCTATCATGCAGATTCAGCTTCCTTGCTTTTCAACTCAAAGAAAGAAAACATTTTCAAGCAAAAAAAAAAACAAATTGACCCTGTCTAATAATTCACAATAAAAACAGTTGCACAGATGTGCAAGTATATGTGGAGGTCGCAATTCCTGACCGGGGCTCCTCTTTATACTGTGGTCCTAGCTCTATATTTGAGAGTCCCCAATTTGCAGCAATTACTGCAAAGGCTAGTTATAAATTGGGGTGGTTGCTGTCTTCTTGTATAGCTTATTTGCTTTTCAACTTAAGATATCCTTTATTGAAGAAACCTTGACCTCTGTCTCTATTGTGGTACCAAAGGCCATTTTTGTAAGCCCAAATAGGCCAAGACCTAGTGGAGAGTGGGCAACTTTGCTAGGCAATGCCCTTCACCTGTACTGAGCACAACAATTTATGTGTCCATGCCTTCTTTTCCTACAAAACTCTTATGCCGCGTACACACGGTCGGACTTTTCGTCTACAAAAGTCCAACGGACGCTGACGGACTAAAGCTGGCTGGTAATCCGATCGTGTGTGGGCTGCTTCGGACTTTCAACGTACTTTTTTAGCCTCAAATCCGACGTACTTTAGATTTGAAACATGCTTCAAATCTTTACGTCGTAACTACGACGGACCCCGAAGTCCGCTCGTCTGTATGCTAGTCCTACGGACAAAAAAACGACGCATGCTCATCAGCAAAAACTAAACGGAAGCACTCGGTCTAGTAAAACTAGTTTTCGTATTGTAGGTAGCACATTCATCACGCTGCAAAATCTGTGATCGTTGAATGCAGCGCATTTTATTTCTTCTTTACGAATGCTCTAAAGAACGAAGGTGTTTTGCTGTTCATAATCAGAGTTCTCCCAAACTGATTTCTGAATTCTTTTTCTCTTTGATCTCATGAATGATATAGTATGCTTTTTATAAACAATGTTTCCATACTAATAATACTTTTTCCCTTTTTTTTTTTTTTTTTTTTTAGGTTTGTAAAGTTACCACAAAGAACCCATTATTCTTTTTTTTTTTTTTCTAGTGATTATTTTTTAATTTTTAGATAAAGTTAACCCAAAGCACCGTTTTTGTTTATGTATATTTTTTTTTTTCAAGACTTACCACTTGAACATTCTTAACATTAGTAATGTATTTTTGTTGTGTTTTTTTAAAACTCAATGAGATTGTTGTCCCTTGTTAATTTAACATTGTGTGTAAAATCAATGATTTAAAAGAAAACACATAAAAGTCTTTTGCTAAACTCAAAAAAGATCCATTTATTCATGGTCAAAATAAAATAAAGAGGAAGTCAACGCTGGAAAAAGTCGGTGTACAAGAAAATTGGGATCTTGAGGAGTCCATATAAGAGGGAGCACAATCTGGTCCAAGAATCCCAGAGATCAACAGCACCAGCAGATGATCTAGATGTCCCCAGACTGTGGTCCTACAACAGCCTGCGTCTTCTGTCAGACCAGACTGAACCCAGGTCATCACTTTCTTCTCTTCCCTGCAGCCTTTCCTCCACGCTGCCCTGCAGCCTTCCCTGCAGCCTTCCCTGTAGCCTTCCCTGTAGCCTTCTTTTGAGGCTGTGGCTCTGGTGTTTCAGTTGTGGCAGGAGGAGGAGGAGGAGGAGGAGGAGGAGGAGGAGGAGGAGGAGGAGGAGGAGGGGGGGGGGGCTGCCTCATGTAGTTGGGTGTTTTTGGTTAGCGTGCCCTGCAGCCCCTTATGGATTGTTTCCCCAAATAGGCGCTCACAAATGAGGCGCTGCTCCCAATCCATCTGAAGAAGCCTGCTGGCTAAGTAGCAGCCATAGGCTTCTTCCGCTTCGGGGGGGCTTGTTAAAAAACGGGTGGCCTGTTGCATGAGGCGCAGGGACGCGTCCTGTGTGACCATCCCCTTCTTGGCCCTTTTTTTGGGAAGGTGGAGGGGAGGCACTTGGGATTGGGTGAGGCTCCTACTGGGCCCAGCCACCTCACTTGGCCCAGCCACCTCACTTGGCCCAGCCACCTCACTGGGAGCAGCCACCTCCTGCCTGACACTGGGCCCAGCCTCCTCCAGGATGATGGTGAATCCGGCCTCCTCCAGGCTGTCCATGGGCCCGGTCTCCTCCTGCCTGCCACTTTCCCCACATTCCTCCTGGATGGACTCATCCTGTGTATAAAAAAAGGACAATAGTTTTAGTTTCTTTTTTTGGGTTCATCAATGACACACAGTTTGCTTCTCATGACTAGCAAATTCAATGTGAATACATCTCTTTAATAAAAGAGTCTAATCAGACACCCTAATTATTTCAAGCAGGTGCCAAACATATTTAGTCACTACTATCATTTGATATGTATACACAATTTGGAGTGCTAAATTATTTGAGACAATTATAACATCCAGTTAACATCATTAATATTAGTACAGTAAATATTTGTTAAAATAATTTACCTGACTCCAGATGGTCATATCCGGTTCATCCAGGATGGAAGACCCAGCTTGCTCCTCATCAGCCTCTGCTGGGGTGGAGGGAAGGGTGGAGGGAAGGGTGGAGGGAAGGGTGGAGGGAAGGGTTGAAAGTGATGCCCTGGCTTCATTCTGGTCATCAAGAAAACGGAGTTGATTGTAGTACCACAGCCTGGGTACATAAACATCATCTGCTGATGCTCCTGATCTCCTTGATTCCTGGATCTTCCTATGCTCCCTTTTATACATGTTCCTCAAGACCCCAATTTTCTTGAGCACTGTCTCCATTGTTGCTCCCGGGATGGTCTCCTGGACAAAGGACAGAAGTCTCTCCAGCGTTGACTTCCTCACATGCTTGGCATAATACTGAGGGTGTTTCACCTCCCACAAATTCCTCATCTCTCGATACTTTGAAATAAAAGAAGTAAGGAACTCTGGATCCTTCAATAGGGGATTCATTATATCTGGAAAAGAGAAAGTCACAAGACCAAAAAAACTTATTATATGTTTCTGCTAACCCCTCATCATCTTCTCCCTATGTAGGCCTCATCAATCTATCAAGCCATATAGGCCGCTTGCTACAAAGTCATGACCATAAACCCCCCCCAAAAAAAATATATATCTCAAATTACCTTCGTTTTGGAACGTCCTGGTCCACTATCACCTACGCACAGAACGTACGTACGACACGCGCGAAAGGCCCTCCTTTATACACTACGCATGTGTGAAACTCTGCCTGCGTCGCCCGCCCCTGACGTTCGAAATGAACTCATGTTCTCCGCCCCCTAATTTGACGCACAGAACGTACGTACGACACGCGCGAAAGGCCCTCCTTTATACACTACGCATGTGTGAAACTCCGCCTGCGTCGCCCGCCCCTGACGTTCGAAATGAACTCATGTTCTCCGCCCCCTAATTTGACGCACAGAACGTACGTACGACACGCGCGAAAGGCCCTCCTTTATACACTACGCATGTGTGAAACTCCGCCTGCGTCGCCCGCCCCTGACGTTCGAAATGAACTCATGTTCTCCGCCCCTTTTTTGTTACGGCGCGTAGTGGAGTTAAAGAATGGCGGAGACACCTGAAATGTTGACGACCTCAGGTAGTGGAGACAGCCCGCAGGCTGGAACGTCTGGAGCGTCAACCAAATCTATGAGGCCTAGATTTAAGGCCTCTAATATGAGTTTCAAAGAGATGGTGGAGATGGTGGCCATTCTTCGCAAAGACGACTATGATGGCAATTATGGGCCGTACGCACGGCCAAATTTGCGCAAGGCCAAAATAATGGCGAAGGTCGTGGAGACTTTGCAGGCATCATTTGGGGTCCAGCGCTCCAAAGATCAATTGCGCAAAAGATGGTCTGACCTGAAACTCAGGGAGCCGGATCAATACCGACGTATCCGGAAAGTTATAAAAAAAAGTAAGTACTTGTCGTGTTTTTCTCTTGTGTTTATTACCTTGTATACTGCTCCATGTGCTTTTCCTTCCTATACGATTTTTGTTCATCGTTTTAAACGATCTTTGAAGAAACCTCGTTACATATCCATATCTATATATATTTATATATATATATATAAATATATATATCTATATATATATATAAATATATATATCTATATATATATATAAATATATATATATATATAAATATATATATATATATATATATAAATATAAATATATATATATATATATATATATATATATATATATATATATATATATATATAAATATCAATATAAATATATAAATATATATAAATCTATATATATATATATATATAAAAATATAGAAATATATATATAAATATAGATATATATATATATATATATATATATATATATATAGATATATATAGATATATAGATATATATATAGATATATAGATATAGATCTATATATCTATATATATATATATATCTATTTGAAATTCTCTTAATTTTTTGGATTTACATTTAGTTAGATATTTAGAGATTTTGTTACAGATATAGAGAGAGATCAAAAGATTATTAACTATATTTTGAGATATTGATATCTATCTATCCGGTATGTCTTTATAATTTTAAATATTGAACTAAAATAGGAACTCTACACAAACCACTTCACTACAAATGTTGGAAAATTATTATGTCCTAAAATATCTGTGTGCTAATTAGATTACTAATTTTTTGGTTCACATAGGGGAAAAATCACTCAGCCAACCACAAGAACACAGTCCACCCCAAGCAAAACAGGATTGGGCAATCAGCCCAAGTCCCATTGACGATGTGGAGGAAGGAGAATTGGGCGACATGGGCACCCCACCAGGTGAGTGTCTGACACACCAGCTTACGTTAATCTATGCATGGCTGCCTTTTGTTTAATTGAATTTGTCTACTCTATTTTAGGGGATCTGGTTGTGCTTCATTCAAGCAACAGTGACACCCCCGAGGATGTGGAGGAATTAGGCTACATGGCCACCCCACCAGGTCAGTGTCTGAGACAACAGCTTTATTTCTGGTAAGGTAAACTATGTATGTGTGCATATTTCTAAAGACATTTTTTGGTTTCATTCCACTTTAGGTACACAAAGTGACTATTTCACTTCAGAAAGTGCCCAACGGCTAATTGGTCAAATAATGGCCTGGAATAAGGACATGGATGAAATGCGGAATCGGCTGGATCGTATGCAGCAGGAAATGAAGGACATGATTGATGTTTTGGGTCGAATCTAAATGCCCTTTTTTAAACCCCAAAACATCAATCATGTCCTTCATTTCCTGTTTTGCTGACCCCATTCTGGGCCTTCTCTTTCTTTTTTTGGCATAACATAAATGGCTGTTTAACCTAATGTCAAAAAGGAGGGCTGTCAAAAATCCACAAAAAAATAAAAATTGATTTTCTAAAAAACACCAAAAAAAAAAAAAAATTGATTTTAAAAAACAAAAAAAAAAAAAAAAAATTGATTTTAAAACACCAAAAAAATAAAAAATAATTAATGTTAAAAAACCCAAAAAATTTAAAAAATTGATTTTAAAAAACAAAAAAAAAAAAAAAAAAATGATTTTAAAAAACACCAAAAAAAAAAAAAAATTGATTTTAAAAAACACCAAAAAAAAAAAAATTGATTTTAAAAAACACCAAAAAAAAAAAAAAATTGATTTTAAAACACCAAAAAAATAAAAAATAATTAATGTTAAAAAACCAAAAAAATTTAAAAAATTGATTTTAAAAAACAAAAAAAAAAAAAAAAATTGATTTTAAAAAAATAAAAAACGAAAATCCAAAAGCCCAAAATATTTTTTTGTGGATTAGGTAGAAATATTTAAATATAATTATATTTTGCTACATCATTAAGATACCATTATATTTTTGTCTATGAACATTTTATACTAAATGCAGAACTGAATGCATAACAACCATTAATAAAAACATCTCCTTTTATAGGATTTTAACAAATGTGTGGTTTGTTATTTCAAGGCTCAGTATCAGTTTGGTTATAATTGTCAAAAAGTTGTTTACAGTGGCAATGGAGCTTATTTAGACATTTTTAAAATTCTAATACAGTTGGCACTACAAGTGCTCGACCATAACCTAGGAGACAGCCCAAAAGAAAGGCAAGCAATAAATATAATGCCAGATTTCAGCAATATTTTTTTATTGTCAAAAAATTATATATCCTGGCCCATTGCAATGGCCCCCCTACCCATAAAATAATCAACATATTGCTGTCTAACCTGACGGGAACTTTGGGGGGCCAAGCCAGTACGGACAGTATCCAGGCCTGTAAGGTTGGCTTCTATTTGTCCGGCCTCAGGCCCAACTGTGCCTATATAATTGGCAGAATGCTTATTTAAAAAGTTGTGCAGAATGCAGCATGATAAAATTATAAAATTAAGTTTGTATTCCGCCAAATTAATGGCTGTTTGAAACAGGCGGAACCGGCTGGCCAGAATTCCAAACGCATTCTCAACCACTCTTCTAGCTCTGGCCAGCCGGTAATTAAAAACCCTCCTCTCCGGGGTGAGGGTTCTTTGGGGGAATGGCCTCATGAGGTGCTTGCTCAGAGCGAAGGCTTCATCGGCAATGAAGACAAAGGGGAGTCCTTCCACGTTATCCTCATCAGGTGGCAATCCCAGGCCACCACTCTGGAGACGCTGGCAGAACTCCGTCTGGGCAAATACTCCTCCATCCGACATCCGGCCATTCTTCCCCACGTCCACATATAAAAAATCATAGTGTGCCGACACCACCGCCATTAAAACAATACTGTGGAACCCCTTATAATTAAAATAATATGACCCCGAATGGGGTGGTGGCACAATGTGGACATGTTTCCCATCTATAGCCCCTCCACAATTGGGAAAGTCCCAACGGCTGGCAAAATGGGATGCCACAGTCTGCCATTCCTGTGGCGTTGAAGGAAACTGGGGAATCAAACAAGAAAACCAAAATCAATTAATTTGGAAGCTAACATTGCAAGAAAATTAGACAATTAAAAACATTATTGCCCATCATCTGTCTAACATTAAATAATTTAATTCTTCTGGAATAACTAATATGGAAAAAGGCACACTTATCAGATTGCTCACCCCCTCTGATAGAACATTGATTACATTTTAGGGGGTTGTGAAATCCCAAAAAAAAATTACTTTAACAACACGCAGGAATTTAGGGATAACAAAGGCTACAAGACTGCAGTTGTCGCACTCTGCAGGTGCAGTTGCTAACCAGCTTACAGTAAATGAGGTAATGTCAAAAGGCATTCATGTTGCAAAGAGTACACAATCACATGCAAGGGCAATTAATGAAAACACTTTGAGGCTTGCATATGATTTGATGATGGAAATCAGCAGAGCTTCTGCTCATTTACTAAAGCACTGGAACAAATGCACTTGTAGAGTGCACATGCATTTTGCAAAGTGCAACATAGATTTGCTTTATACAAATCAACACCACAGAACATTCAAGCAAATTTTAACGAGGGTGGGGGTGGGGGGGGGGTTGTGAAATCTAGCTAATTGCTAATTAGCAGCACACTATTTGGAGTGAGTTCAGGTGGGGGGGGGGGGTTGTGAAATCTAGCTAATTGCTAATTAGCAGCACACTATTTGGAGTGAGTTCAGGTGGGGGGGGGGGGTTGTGAAATCTAGCTAATTGCTAATTAGCAGCACACTATTTGGAGTGAGTTCAGGTGGGGGGGGGGGTTGTGAAATCTAGCTAATTGCTAATTAGCAGCACACTATTTGGAGTGAGTTCAGGTGGGGGGGGGGGGTTGTGAAATCTAGCTAATTGCTAATTAGCAGCACACTAAATACACTCCAACAAAATACATTCAAAATGAGTAGACTAGGTGGATATGTTCCCATCACTTCATGCTGGGAAGGTTATTGAAGGAAACTATACATGCATGACAAAAAATAACAGGAAAAAATCCCAGCATGGGTGAGGATAAAAAGGGGACATTCACACTATATTGCAATGATGGGAAGTAGTGTTTGAAGCAAGAAATACATTACATTATCAAAGATTACATAAAAGAACATGTGATGCTAATAAAATAAAAATAGCTTACCTTAATATAGTCCTTCTGCAGGACCTGTATGATGGCAGAACAGGTCTCTGGGATAATGATCCCCAGAGCCTGGGGGGAGATGCCTGTCGAGAACTTAAGGTCCTGCAGGCTTCTCCCTGTGGCCAAATACCGCAAGGTAGCGACCAGCCTCTGCTCCGGAGTGATGGCTTGCCTCATGCAGGTATCCTGCCTGCTGATATAGGGGGTCAGCAAAGCCACCAAACGATCAAAAACGGGGTCCGTCATCCGGAGAAAGTTCCTGAAATCCTCAGGATTATTCTCACGGATCTCACGGAGCAAAGGCATGTGACAGAACTGGTCACGCTGAAGCAACCAATTCTTGGTCCATGAACTCCTCCTCGCCCTGTTCATGGACTGGTCTTGGGCTGAAGAATAAACTACAGCACCAAGCACATACAATGCACGAGCTCTACGACGAGTACGTACAGGTAACATGGCTTCAAAACGGTCGGCTGGTCAGAACGCACTAAACAGAACGCACTGAAGAACAGCAAGGCCTGTGAAGAACGACCTGAAAATCAGGAACGAGCGGCCAATAAAACAAAGATTTCTCAATGCCAACTGACCAAACGCACTGAAAAGCAGATACAAACCTCACAAGCACAGACTGAACAACAGTTAAAACGAACTGAAAAATACGAGTCTCACAAGCGCGAATCGTCTCTCACCAAACTTCTACTAACACGAGATAAACACGAGATTAGCAGAAGGAGCCCAAAGGGTGTCGTACGGGCTATTGAACTTCCGTTTTATAGTCTCGTCGGACTTGGTGTACGTCACAGCGTACTAAGCTGGCGTACTTTTGTGTGGTCGTGTGTGTGCAAGTCCGTTCGTAAGAAAGTCTGCCCAAAGTCCGCCGAAGGTACGCCGGAAGTATGTCGGACAGGCTGTCCGACTTTTGTAGCTGCAAAGTCCGACCGTGTGTACGCGGCATTAAGCACAATATCTGTGCATTTGTGGTCTCAGCTGGTAGCTTTAAAGATGAAGCCCTCCAATCCCAGATGATGCCAGTTTGGAGGAAACGTGTCGATAGGAGAAAGTGTGTGTGACGTTACCAGATGCTGGCGTAGTGTGAGACACTGCGGCCACAGAGTGTTATATGAAGTTTGTTAATCCTCCATGCAATGTAAGTTACTACAACCGTTTTATATAAACTTTTAAGCTGTATTGCACTATGAGATTCTTCCTGCTTATTTTGTATGGGAACTTCTGATGAGCGATCAGAGAAGTCTAGAAATTGATTCATGCTGTTTGCTTACACTGAGTCACCGTTCCAGGACAGGATTGTGACATTGATGTTACGCAGGCTTGTTTGAGCACTCTGCACTTTGGAAAGTTTACTGCACATCAAGCACTTTTCTTCACTAATGGACTATCTTTGTATATCACATATTTTTGCTGTATTCATTTTTTATACACTTATCAAATTTCTGTGATTTTTTTGTAGCACTATTAGCACTCATTGATGAATTGCATTATCTATGAAGTTCCTAATCATCTATGTTTTTTCATGTATTACACATTATTTGTGTGAATTTTGTGTTCCTTTAGGGGGATAATTTTTTGTCAGTATAGATGAAGCCATAGCCTTCAGCTTACTCTTATTACAGTGTTTTCCCAGTTCCTCGTGGTTGCTATTGACAATTATCTGCTAGCCCCAAGTACAATTAACCTTAGACTCCCTTGCTAGTATTTACCATTGGAGCCTGTCATAAAGAGCTGATCTCATTCTTTATTACGCACTATCTTGCCTGTTCTATGATTTTGGACTATCCATTTGTATGTGTGCACAACATATGTATCAGAATGTGGCTTGGGACAACATTTGCACTGACCACTGTCTATGTCAGCAAATCTCTGCCTAATTGCAACCATAATTACTCTTACATCTTCAGTGCCTGTTCTGCAGCTGACCTACCACTGCATCAGACTTATAACTGTCCTAACAATTTAATCCCTGGTACTTTTCCACCTAAGGGTGAAGTCTACCCCCTCCTAAAAGAACCTGAAAACCAGGTTATGAAGGCCTACACTGAAGAAAACCTGCAGAAAGGGTTAATTTGCCTCAATCTTCCCCTGCTGGTACAGGTTTCCCTTTTCATAGGAAATAAAAATGGCTTCCTCAGGCCATGTATCTACTACAGAGGTCCCAACCAACACCCACTCCCTCTGAATGCTAAGCTATTCAGCCATGTCCACAGAGCCATTTTCTCCAAGCTTGATCTCAAGAGGCATACATGTTAGCTTGAATCAGTAAAGGGGGTGAAGCAGCCTTCAATACCAGAGTTGGGCACTATGGGTAGTGTCCTTTACAAAGTGCCCCTAGCTGTCTTCCAGGAATTTAATAATGATACTGTGACTACCTGGGGAAGTTCCTTGTTGTTTATCTGGATTAAATTCTGCATTGTTCCCAGTCATTGGCAGATCATCAATATTATGTTGAAGCAGTCTTGGCCAAGCTTCAAGAACATTCCTTCTATGCAAAGCTGGAGAAATATATTTTTCATGCTACCAAGGTCCAATTTCTGGAGTAAATTATCTCCAACACTAGCTTAGTCTTGGATCCACCAATGTCAGAGCTATTTTACAGTAGTTTTTGCCTAAGAATCGTTATACCTTTCAATGCTTTTTTTTATTTGCCAATTTATGTAGAAAAATGTACCAAGCATCTACCCTGATAGCGACCTTCAGCTCCTATTCTCACTCTCTCTAACCCTATCTAAAACTTTTTGGTGAAATTTGACACTTTGGAGACCGGGACAGGAGCTTTTTGGTTACAACATACTTCTGACAGTAGCTGGCAACCTTGAAAGATTATGTTCTCACAAATTCTCCTCCTCTGAGCACAACTATGGCATTGACAACCAAGAGCTACTGGCCATCCAATGGGCCCTGGCAGAGTGGCACCATTAACTAGAGGGGGCCAACTCCTGTTTATTACCTATACAGATCACAAGAGCCCTGAGACCTTGTCCAGTTTTCAATCGCATGCTTTTTCTCAAAGTTTTGAACACTGCTGTTCAACTCACTGTGTTCAGCGGCCCATTCTGCCTTCTACCCAGATCATTGCGACTCTTTCTAATGACTTGTCCCCTCTGCTTCTTATGCCCCGTGCACACGATCGGACATTGATCAGACATTCCGACAACAAAATCCATGGATTTTTTCTGACAGATGTTGGCTCAAACTTGTCTTGCATACACATGGTCACACAAAGTTGTGGATGGATGAAGAGATCTGGCCAGCTGCACACCGGAATAAATTGTATCCATCTTTTATTCGTAAAACAGGATCATGGGGTACACAGGGCACCACTGTGGGTGGTACAGAACAATTTCTGACACGTTTCACACTTACATTAAGTGCTTACTTATAGCATGAGCAATGAGTAAGCACTTAATGTAAGTGTGAAAAGCATCAGCTGCTGTTCTGTACCACCCACAGTGGTGCCCTGTGTACCCCATGATCCTGTTTTATGAATAAAAGACGAATACAATTTATTCCGGTGTGCGGCTGTCCAGATCTCTTCATCCATCAATACCTGCATTTAGCAATTGCCAGCACCTTGGTCTCTTTTCTCACTGGAGGTGGAGGATATATACACCTTGGTTTGGATTGTCCTGAGCGGTGGTAAATATATTGCTTGGTCACACAAAGTTGTCGGAATTTCTGAACGTCAAGAACGCGGTGACGTACAACACATACGACGAGCCAAGAAAAATTAAGTTCAATAGCCAGTGCGGCTCTTCTGCTTGATTCCGAGCATGCGTGGCACTTTGTACATCGGAATTGTGTACACATGATCGGAATTTGCGCAAACGGATTTTGTTGTCGGAAAATTTGAGAACAAGATCTCAAATTTTGTGCAACAGAAATTCCGATGGAAACTGTCCGATAGAGCCTACACACAGTTGGAATTTCCGACAACAAGCTCTGATCGCACATTTTACATCGGAAAGTCCGACCGTGTGTACGCGGCATTAGGGTTCAGGATTATTTTAGACAACACATTTCTATTGGAAAAAATTCAAGCAATTTCACAATACATGATTTTGCAGAATATATAAAAATAAAAATCGTACAGTATATAAATGCCAACTGGTATACAGTTGTTATGCAATAGGATGTCAATGCAGGATGTATATGTATATTATGCACATTGCTTACAATTGGTCAATTATTTGCCTATCCTAATCCTTCAAATGTTCATATTACAGTCCTAGACCAATATCAGATAACTGTTATAGGGCGTACACACGGTCGGACTTTGTTCGGACATTCCGACAACAAAATCCTAGGATTTTTTCCGACGGATGTTGGCTCAAACTTGTTTTGCCTACACACGGTCGCACAAAGTTGTCGGAATTTCCGATCGACAACCACGTCACGTACACCACGTACGACGAGACTAGAAAAGGCCGGTTCAGAACCAAGCACGGCACCCTTTGGGCTCCTTTTGCTAATCTCGTGTTAGTAAAAGTTTGGTGAGAGACGATTCGCGCTTTTTCAGACTCGTGGCTTTCAGATCGTTTTCTGCCGTTCAGTTTGTGCTTGTGGGTTTGTATCTGCTCTTCAGTGCGTGCAGTCAGTTCGTATCAGAGTTTTCTGTGTGATCTTGCCTGCTCGTTGCTGTTTTTCAGGTCGCTCTTCACAGGCCTTGCTGTTCTTCAGTGCGTTCTGTTACCTCGTTCTGAGCAGCCGACCGTTTTCTAGCCATGTTTCGTATGCGTACTCCTCGTAGAGTTCGTGCTGTGCGGGGGCTTGGTGTTGGGGTCCTGACCTTGACACAAGTCCAGTCCATGAACAGGGTGGGGAGGAGTTCATGGAACAAGAATTGGTTGCTTCAGTGTGACCAGTTCTGTCATATGCCTTTGCTCCGTGAGATCCGTGAGAATAATCCTGATGATTTCAGGAACTTTCTCAGGATGACGGACCCCGTGTTTCACCGTCTGTTGGCTTTGCTGACCCCCTATATTAGCAGGCAGGATACCTGCATGAGGCAAGCCATCACTCCGGAGCAGAGGTTGGTCGCTACCTTGCGGTATTTGGCCACAGGGAGAAGTCTGCAGGACTTAAAGTTCTCAACAGGCATCTCCCCCCAGGCTCTGGGTATCATTATCCCAGAGACCTGTTCTGCCATCATCCAGGTCCTGCAGAAGGAGTATATGAAGGTAAGATTTTTATTCT
This sequence comes from Lithobates clamitans, assembly GCA_037952925.1. Taxonomy (NCBI): domain Eukaryota; kingdom Metazoa; phylum Chordata; class Amphibia; order Anura; family Ranidae; genus Lithobates; species Lithobates clamitans. Next base: position 1,460,642 of record JBBGZY010000079.1, read on the forward strand.
TTTATATCACATTTTATTGTATTGAATGTTTGATAATATATTGTATTTCTTTCCTCATTCCCTAATTACCATGATTGTAATATGCTGTGAATGTCCCCTTTGTTCTCATGCATGCTGGATTTTTATGTAATGATTATTTTATGTCCTTCATACATATTTGCCCTCACTTACCTCCCCAGCATGGTGTCTCCTGCCCTATATTCACCTCATGTAGTCACTTAACAATGTATTTTATCAGCTCCATAGTAGTGCTTTACCCCAAACACCCCCTAAAATGTTTGGTAATGTTATTTTTAATTTAAATTCAGGCAGAGTGCCAGAGGCTTTTTTTTGTGGTGTCCCCAAATAATTTTTAGTAACCCTCCCTCCCCCAACTGCTAAGTCAGCTGATCACAATTCTCTATCCTCAATCATCTATCTGCTGACTTTGCCAAACCCATGCACACTATACCCACCTCTTTACTGGTCAGATTTATGGATGAATTCCCAAAAGCATGTAGTGCAAGGGCCTGCCTGTATACTTTCCAATGGTACTGTTTAAAGTTTTTGTATCCTATTATTATCTTGATAGGTAATAGCAGAATGTTCAAATGTGCTCAAATGTGTACAGTGTGTATTTATATCTTTGTATTATGACACTTCTTACCTGTCCAGTGGTCTGCCAATAGTGTAACTAAGGAGGGGCTGTTCCAAGTAATACCCATTATTTAGGCATTCATCTCTCAATGAAGTGAAGAGGGTTACCTGTCCAAGAGTTCCCCCCCCCTATAATGTTAGAAATGGCCCATGAGAGGGGGGGAGGGGGAATATGATAGGTGTACCTTATACTTTGTTGTTGTTAAATTCCCCTTAATAAATGCTATCTGGAGGTTGCCCCATAATGTTTGTGTCTAATCTGCTTGCCATGTTTCTGTGAAAAAATAGTAAATGTTTATTGTTTTTTCCTCAACAGTTTCCTTCAACGCCACAGGAATGGCAGACTGTGGCCTCCCACTTTGCCCAGCGGTGGGACTTTCCTAACTGCGGAGGGGCAATTGATGGGAAACACGTCCACATCGTCCCAGCACCCAACTCGGGGTCATACTATTATAATTACAAGGGGTTTAATAGTATAGTGATGTTGGCGGTGGTGTCGGCTAATTACGAGTTCCTGTATGTGGACGTGGGGAAGAATGGCCAGATGTCCGATTGTGGAGTCATCGCCCAGACAGAGTTCTACAGGCGTCTCCAGAATGGCAGCTTGGACTTGCCACCTCCAGAGGACAATGTTGAAGGTCTCTCATTTGTGTTCGTTGCTGATGAAGCATTTGCGCTGGGGGACCACCTGATGCGGCCATTCCCGATGAGGACCCTCACCCCGGTACAGAGGGTTTTTAATTACCGGCTGGCCAGAGCCCGAAGAGTGGTGGAGAACACATTTGGAATCCTGGCCAGCCGGTTCCGATTATTTCTGACACCCATCCATATGGCGGAGTATAAACTGAACCATATAATACTTGCCTGCTGTGTTCTCCATAATTTTTTAAAAAAACATTCAGCCAACTATGCTGGCTCAGTTGGGCCTGAGGCCGGAATCCCAAATCCATCAACACTGACGGCGCTTGAAAGTGGCCGTCCTGGCTTGCCCTCCCTGAGTGCCCGTGATGTCCGGTTACGATACCTGGAGTTCTTTGCGGGTAGGGGGGCTATCAATATGCCAGACAATCTGTGAAACCTTTTTCAAATAAAAAACAACCAAAAGAAATTCTTTGTGGACATTTACTGCTTGTGTTTGTTTTAGCTGACCCTGACAGAAATGTGCTGAGTGCAGAAAATGTTGTGATTTGGTAACCTTATAAAAAACAGTGTTGGCTGGTACTTCCTAAATGCAAAACACATTTCACTACAAGTGCACTTGCAACTGCACTGAACCTGCACTTGTAGTGCAAAGTGTATTTGCCCTTAGGAAATAACCCCCATTTTTGCATAAAACAGCAATTACATCACCCCAAAAGTGTTGTAGTGTTGAGACAATAATCCACACATTCTTGAGTAAGCCACTTTTTTATACCTGCACAATCACATGTGCATTTACCAAAGGTTTTTAAAACAAACCAACATGTTTGTTGTATAACAATTTTTACAGTAGCATTATCAAAAATCGAAATATCCATTTCAGATAAAACAGGCCTGTGTAAAACCAACAAGAAAGCCAAAAAACTTGAACTTACAAAGTTCACATTAGGTAAAACCTGAAGGCTATATCAGACATCAGTATTTAGGAACTGGGTTTGATATAGCGTTCAGATGGGGGGAAATCACCCCTGGAAAAGCCAAATTTGGAAGATGCACACCAATTTACGAATGTCAACATGTGCTATCTGCCATCAGGGGGGATCAAGGGACGTGTTTTGGGGGAGCAAGCCCTTCCTCACCGCGACTTTATAATTGAGGAAAGGGTTGCACCCCCAAAACGCCTCCATTGATCTCCCGTGATGGCAGATAGCATATGTTGGCACACTGTGTGCATCCTCCAAATTTGGCTTTTCAAAACATTGAAAAAATTTTTAAAAGATTGGACCACAATAAAACAAGTGATTTTGTGGGGTTTAAATTCGCCCCAAAACATCAATGATGTTATTATTTTTTTTAATAACATCACTGATTTGTTGCTGTATGTTGTGCAATTCGAGATTACACCCCATGATCTCCCCGATCAGGATCTGGGCACTTTCAGAAGTAAAGCGTTCTCTATCCCTCACATCACGATCACCTAAAAAGAGATTAAGAAGAAAAAAAAAAGGTCTCAAAAATCTGCCACCATCCATCTCTTTTACCTGAGCCTGTGGTCGCAGACACTCACCTGTTGTGGTGCCAATCTCCACCACATCTTCTTCTTCCTCCTGCTCTTCTTCTTGGGTTTGGGGTATTTCACCTTCTTCCATAGGTGGGGGGTCTGTGGTCTCCTCGGATTAGGGGTGTCCTCCGAGTCTTTTCTCCCCTATGTAAAACACAAATGGTATACTTAGCACACAGATATTTGATGGCAGAAATAGAAATAGGAAACATTGCTTGGAAGTGGGGTACAATTGTCTATTTTAGCAGAGTTCCAAGATGTATATTTTTTATTGCCCTTTGTCAAGCTGCAATACTTTACCTGTTGAGTACAAGCTTCACAGATGTAGCCCCCCCTTTAGTATACACTGGAGCACCTGTGTGCCCCCCCTAATAAAAATGGTGTTCTGGGGTCCCACACTAGTGCTCCAGCATGCAGATGTGAAAACAGCTGCTCAGTGTCCTCTCCTTACACACAATCTAGTTGGCATTTCATTCTAGTAACAAACCCATCTACACAAACAAATATTTGGCATCCAAGTAGGCCCCAAAAAATGTGTGAAAATGCATATGGCCTAAACAATGGTGTTCTAGAGGCCGAAAGAAAAATGTTTGATACGAACGAATAATGGGCCCATGAACATTAAATTTGCCCTTTTAAACGTTACAATTAATAAAAGCATATGGAGCAGAACGAACGGAATAAAGACAGAAAGAATAGGAACACAGCACAACTACTTACTTTTTTGCAGCACTCTCTGGATCTTTCGGTACTGCTCTGGCTCTCTCAACTTCAGGTCCGACCACCGCTTCCTGAGCTGATCTTTGGATCTTCGTACCCCGAAATTCCTGTGAAGGCTTTTGATCACTTTAGCAATGATTTTTTCCTTTTGGATGTTGGGGTGTGGGTAAGGCCCATATTTTCCGTCATAGTCGGACTTCCTCATGATGTCGACCATCACCAACATCTCCCCAAAGGACATATTTGTGGCCTTAAAATGTCTCCTTCTGGATCGGGACGTGCCTGGATCCGGGTTTTCCTCCTCCTCCTCCTCGTTGCTATAATTAGCACACACCTGCTCTAAATCCGCCATCATGCTCTTCACCCACTGCGCCGAACGAAAAGGGGCAGGGAATAGACTAGAAAGAACGTCAGGGGCGGGCGGAGTTACACGCATGCGCAGTGTGTATAAAGCGTAACACGCGTGCGTATTACGTACGATCTGTGAGCGGAGGAAGGAGCATTGGACGCGCCGATCGTAAGAATGAAGGTAAGAGACAAACTTGTGCCTATACTGCTTCTAGATTGAGGCCTATATTGTAACAAGATTAGGAGAGTTTTGTCTGACATTAGGCTTTGTCTTATGTTGTGTCTTGCAGTGAACATGGATATCTTATTAAAAGATAATGACTTCATGTCAGTATTCGTAGAGATGCTAAGGGAGCTGCCCTGTCTGTGGGAGATTACCCACCCCCATTTCAAGAACCAAGCAAAGAGGAAGGCAGCACTGGAGCAATTGTGTGAAATTGTGAAGCAGGTGATCTCCACGGCAGACATCACCTATTTAAAGATTTTCATTGGTGGCCTGAGGAGCACATATCTGAGGGAGTGCAAGAAAGTCCTGGATTCACAGAGATCCGGAGCAGCAGATGACATCTATGTCCCCAGGATGTTGTACTACGACAGGCTGCACTTTCTGGCAGGCCAGACTGAACCCAGGCCATCCCTCTCAAGTCTTCCTTCCACGCTTCCTTCCCCCCCAGCTGAGGCTTCTGACGCCCAACCTGGGCCTTCCAGGCCACATGTGGAGGAGCCCAGATTGAGCCAGGTATAGCATTCCTCTAAATATTTCTGCTTGTACAATCAATGATGTTAACTAGATGTTAGTTGGGAGTAGTAATTTAGGATTGTGATTGATGAAGCAAAAACTAAAACCATGTCCCTTTTTCATACACAGGGAAGTCTCAGCCAGGAGGTGGCCGGGCCGAGCCGGCTGGCTGATCTGCAGGTCCCTCCACCCCCCCTGAAAACAGAAAGTGGCAGTAGGAGGAGTACCCTAGAGGAGGCTGCTATAGGATTCTTTTGGATGGCTACAGAGGTCCTGGGAGCACCCCACACCATGGAGGAGAACATTGCTGCCTTCATAGCATATAAAATGCAGAGGATGGAGGAGGGCCAAAAAGTCATGTGTGAGGCCCTCATATCGGAGGCTCTGGAGAAAGGTATGAGGGGCCAAATTACACCTCAGACACACCTTCGCGTTGGTCCTCCTCCTCCTCCTGCAGGTCCTCCCTCTCCTCCAGGTCCTCCCAGTCCTCCTCCAGGTCCCCCCAGTCCTCCTCCAGGTCCTCCCAGTCCTCCTCCAGGTCCTCCCAGTCCTCCTCCTCCTCCAGGTCCTACTCCTCCTCCTGCCACATCTCCAACTGCACAGCCACAGCCCGGAAGGAAGCGTGGAAGGAAGACCAGACAGTGATTGCCCTGGATCCAGTCTGGTCGGCCAAAAAATGCAGCCTCTTGTGGTACCACAGCCTGGGAACACAGATGTCATCTGCGGCTTTCCAGATCTCTGCGAATTCTGGACCAGACTGCCCTCCCTTACATATGGACTCCTCAGGCCACCAATTTTGATGTTGAAGAATTGATGTCTGCTGTGGGGGTCCCAGGCTTCGCTAATTTCTCCTGTTGATCCAGTGTTGCCTTCCTCTTTGTTTGGTTCTGATCCCTTGATAAAGGATTTTTGTTTTGAATTATACTCTATGTGTTTTACTTCAAAAATGACAGGTACATTTCAAATATACAATGTGAAATGAACAAGGGACACCAACAACAAACAATCTCCTGGAGATTAAATAATAAAAGATATCAATGGTGTTGGGGTAACTTGACACACAAAACACACACAAAAATATTCTGGAGTAAAAATAAAAATAACATCGAACAAAGATCAGCCTTGGAAAAAATCCAAACAAGAAAAAAAAAGGCTTAAAATCCAAAAAAAAAAAAAAAAACTAATATAAAACTGTCAGATGTGACAACTAATAACAATATATTCAGGGAATCCCACTAAAAAAACACAAATAAAAGTTTGTGAGAAGTGTGTGTGAATATGAGCAGCAAAACTACTTAATTCTTGTCACATTATAAAGAAGAAGAGAGTGCGCTGTATTAAACCATTTTGAACATTGCAGCGTGACGAAAGTGCTGTATCCATTGCGAACGCTAAGTTTACCAGAACGAGCTGTCCCGTCTCGGAATTTCTTCTGAGCATGCGTGGCACTTTGTGCATCGGAACAGGCCACACACGGTCGGAATTGACGCGATCGGATTTTGTTGTCGGAAAATTTTATCTCCTGCTCTCCAACTTTGTGTGTCGGAAAATCCGATGGAAAATTATTATTATTATTATTATTATTATTATTATTATTATTATTATTATACGAGATTTATATAGCGCCAACAGTTTACTCAGCGCTTTACAATGTATAAGGGGGACAACACAATTACAGTACAATACAAAAGGTACAGGAGGGCCCTGCTCGTAGAGTTTACATTCTAAAAGGGAGGGGGTGGTGGTACAAAAGGTAATAGCTGCAAAGAATGATTTGATGGGGGTGGCTCAGGGAGTTATGTGGGTGTGGGATAGGCTTCCCTGAATAAATGAGTTTTCAAGGATCTCCTAAAGGTGGACAGGGTAGGGGCTGATCGGACATACTGGGGCAGGGAATTCCAGAGGATGGGAGAGGCTCTGGAGAAGTCCTGAAGGCGAGCATGGGAGGAGGTAACAAGGGAGCTAGAGAGCAGGAGGTCCTGGGAGGAGCGGAGGGGGCGATTTGGGCGATATCTGCAGATGAGGTTGGTGATGTAGATGGGGGCGATGTTGTGAATGGCCTTGTATGTTATGGTTAGCATTTTGAATTTTACACGGTGGGGTAGGGGAAGCCAGTGAAGGGATTGGCAGAGAGGAGAAGCAGTCACGGATCGATTAGTGAGGTGTATTAGTCTAGCAGCAGCATTCATAATAGACTGAAGGGGGGATAGCCTGCTTAAGGGTAGGCCATTAAGGAGAGAGTTGCAATAGTCGAGGCGGGAAATAATCAAAGAGTGAATAAGTTGTTTTGTAGTGTCATTAGTCAGAAAGGGTCGAATTTTGGAGATGTTGCGGAGGTTAAGGTGGCAGGATTTAGCCAGTGATTGGATATGGGGGCTGAAGGAGAGGTCAGAGTCAAGGATTACACCCAGGACTCTGGCATGTGTGGAGGGACCAATGGTTGTATTGTTGATATTAATGGTGAAGTCACAGGAGGGGGACCGTGAAGGAGGAAATATAACAAGCTCAGTTTTAGAAAGATTAAGTTTGAGGAAGTGGTGTGACATCCATACCGATATGTCATTCAGCAAGTTAGAGATCCGTGAGGAGATAGTGGGGGTGAGTTGGGGAGTGGAGAGATAGATCTGTGTGTCATCGGCATAGAGATGGTATTGGAAGCCATGGGAGGTGATCAACTGGCCCAGGGAAGAGGTATAGAGTGACAAAAGGAGAGGCCCAAGGACAGAGCCTTGGGGTACCCCAACAGAAAGAGGAAGGGGAGCGGAGGAGGTGGAGTTGTAAGTGACGCTGAAAGTGCACTGAGATAGGTAGGAGGAGAACCAGGATAATGCAGAATCACGGAGGCCAAGGGAGTGTAATTTGCTGAGGAGCAGCAGGTGGTCAACTGTGTCAAAGGCAGCAGAGAGGTCTAAAAGTATGAGTATGGAGTAGTGGCCATTGGTTTTGGCAGTTATTAGGTCATTTGTGATTTTTAGTAGGGCAGTTTCAGTCGAATGTTGTAGGCGGAAGCCAGACTGTAGGGGGTCGAGAAGGTTGTTGTCCGTGAGGTAGCGACTCATTTGGTCATGAACAAGGCGTTCGATGAGCTTGGAGGCAAACGGGAGAAGGGAGATAGGTCTTAAGTTATTCAAACAGGTGGGGTCTAGTGAGGGTTTTTTGAGTATGGGGGTAACCAGTGCATGTTTGAACGGGGAAGGAAAGGTGCCGGAGGAGAGGGAGAGGTTGAAGATGTGGGTTAGGGAGTTGAGGATAGAGTGGGAAGGTGGTCGCAGCAATTGAGAGGGGACAGGGTCCAGGGGACATGTAGTGAGGTGTGCCATGGAGAGGAGTTTATCAACTTCTTCTGTGGTAACTTTGCAAAAGGAGGAGAGTTTTGAGTGTGGTGTTGGACCTGATATGTCTGCCATCTTTAGGGACATGTCAAAAACCTCAGACATTTCCCAGTCTAGTCATCCAAGCAGCCATCTACCTGGCCCTTTGTGGTTTTCTACGGCCTAACACATTCACTTTACTGGCACTGGCAGCCAGCTACTATGTAGACACCACTTGGCTCGCTGATAAAACCATTACATCCTTCAGCTTGCAGTCCCTAAAACTCAACAATCCAACTGAGGTCTACAATAACCTCTTCCGAACTAACAACTCCACGCAGGCCAGCCTCCCCCTTGACAAGCTGACCCGCATCAGGCCAGTTCCCCAAAACTTCACCCATACACGGGTGGGTACTAAGAAGTAGCTGCAGTCTTTCCTGAGAATGCGAATCTACCAATGTCAGAAGGTTCCGTACTACGTGGATCGGTATATCAATGATTATACCATCTATGTCTCCCTTATCACCCCAGGTAGTGACAGATGCCACAGCCTCCACAGGCATCGCTGCAATTTTTGGCCACCATTGGTTTACAAGAACATGGCCTCCAGAGACACTCCTAAACCCCGGGTTTACCCGGACTTCCTCCCTCTTCAAGCTATACCCAGTCATGGCAGCCGCTCAACTCTAGGGTCTTATCTGGACAGGACAGGTCGTGGCTTTCGCCACCGACATTCGGTCTGAGGCGATCTTCTTGATGAAACCAGGTCCGTATCGCTCTGTTATGTCCTTCCTGCACAGGCTGGTGTAATTATCTTGGCAACACCAGTTTAATGTCCACTGTACGTTCATTCCAGGCTGCCATCTTCTGGGACATGTCTACTATCTTAACCAGTTTGCCATTTGGCCTTCTCCCCAGTTTGTTTAAACAAGAAGCCATTTACTTAGCCTACCACGGGTTCTGGCGGCCAAGGGAGTTCACCCGCAGCAATCCCGCAGTCCAAGTGCTGTGTAGTTGGCTTGCTGCCAACACCATTTCATCCTCCACCTTGCAGTGTCTAAAACCCAGCAATCAAGCTCCAGGATAGACATCCATCTCTATAAAATAAACAACGTCCGGTGTCCAGTAACCATACTCGACCGCCTACTGTCACTCCTACTGGAACACTCAAACTCTAGTCCCCTATTACCTTTTCGGACAAACCCTTGAGTACCTGCCAGTTCATCCAGCACCTGGGGGTTCTTCTATACGTAGCCTACACCTCAACCCCAGTCAGTACTCCGGTCACTCTTTAGTATTGGGGCAGCCTTGGCAGCATTTCGGCATGGGTCCCAGACCACTTCATTAAGAGACTTAGCAGGTGAAACTCTGCCTACCTTGCCCGGTACATCCCCACTCCTTAGGTGGAAGTGGCACAAGCATTCACCAAACTTGCTTAATAAATAAAGCTAAAACTAATAAAACTACACCCCTACCTGAATGTTTTTGCCCCCTTATTTTGGTATACCGACCATCAGACCAGGGCATACTTCAGGTCCATTTCATGTTGTAAGTCTTCTGGTAAGTCTAATTGTTCATATCCGTATATATATATATATATATATATATATATACATACATACACAATTTTTTTCTTTTCACACCCAGCTAAAATGTTTGAAATTACACAATAAGATTACAGAATGGTACCAAGCAAAAACAGTTGCCAGTATTTAGTGATTCTTCATGAAGATGACATCAAGCAGCAATAAGAAAAATTCTCCACCTTTTATCCACGCAAAATCTAACATTTGTGCTTTTGTGGTGCTTTTAGTAAATGTTTTGAGAAGGGGCAGGAAAACAATTAATCAAAACTTATGGGTAAACCATCCAATAGCAATCTTAGTTCTCCTGACCAAGGCTTTAGGGGTTTACCTATGGTGTCTTTTACGTATTTGTTTCCATTGGTGTGAAAAATAGCTGGAAGGACACCAATAATGTAAACATTTTAAACACATCATCTTAGGACTACTAATAAAGTAAGATTTTTAACTTAAAAGTACAATTAATCTGTATTTTCCTACTGATAATTGTAAATGTATGATTTTTATAAACCATTTACATTGATATTTGATGTTGCATCTGTGTGTAATATGTGTGCAGTTGTTACACGTAGAGGCAGAACTGTGCAATTTTATTAGTTATAAGAACTAGCTCAGAAAATAAACATGTTTTCTTGTTATTAGAATTGATTAATCATACATGCTGAATATTAATGAAGTTAGCTTTTTTCTTGATTTTACTTAAATGTCAAGGTCAACAAAAAATAGATACATAGATGAGTAGGAGTCTGTAACTGTAGCATAAGCAATTTTAAAAATGCATTAAATAATCCTTTCATACAATTTTACTAGCAAAAAAGGTATAACTGAAATCTAAAGCAAGGTAATATAGAGTAGTGAAATACAAAATAGCCTTCTCTACTTTATGTTCTCTAAATAATCTATTTTCCTTGTATTTCCTGTCACCTTCTCTGAGTGGATTTTTGTACATTTCTTTTCAAATAAGACTGAATTAAAGACTGAGTTAAAGACTGAATGCTGACTTTCCTGTTCATTCTTAGAGGACAATAAGAATGAGCAGTAGCTCCTGTGAGTAAACAGGAAAAGTCTTGTCTTTACTCAAGCTTGTAATAACTTACACCAGTTAATCTTTTTTCTTAAGAATAATAAAAAATAAATAAATAAACATATTTCTCCTGGAATTAATCTCTAATTTGCTTATACTGAAGTACATTTGAAATAGAATTGCTTCTGCAGGCCAGCATAGAGATTAATAGGTATGAATTTTCCAGTTTGCCACACAAATCCAGGTTCCAGTTTTATGTTACAGGCAAATTTATGATGACATTTGCTGGATCGAATTTTAAAGGACATATAATTCTCTGTCTGACTTTGCAACTGACTACATCAGGGTTATAATCACCAATAATGGAGACCTTGTTATGTGATAGTCCCCTTATTTTAACTCTTTCACTGTCAAAGCTTTTTTTGCATGTTTTTTTGCACACATGTTTAAACAATCATTTTAGGCTGGAGGATTAGATAAAACCCCCAAATACTATACATTTTCTGAAATCTCAGCCCCTGGAAAATAAAATAGTGTTAGTTCCATTTGTTTAGATTGCTGGATATTTGCACAATAGTTTATTAAGTGAAAATTTTCAGTAGAAAAATACACTAGCGTTAATTTTATGGCACTCAAAAGCAATATATTAGTCACGTTTTTGGTAAAATATGAAGGAAAGGGTTGCACTGAGTAAAAAGATACCCAACATCCTTTTTTTTTTTTTTTTTTCCACTTCAGCTAAAGTTTTCTGAGAGACGTTATTTCAACTTCGCAGTTCAATTTTGTCCCATCTCGTTTTTCACATCATCGTGGTTTTTTTTCAAAATTATCTTTAATAATTCTTCAAAATACCGTATTTATCGGCGTATAACACGCGCCGGTGTATAACACGCACCCCAAGTTTAGGAGAGAATTTTAAGGAAAAAACACTTTTAGGAGGGAAGTTTAAGGAAAAAAAACTTACATTAAAATGCCCATCAATGCAGCCTTATCTGTCCATCTGCAGCCTTTTCAGTGTCAGTGCAGCCTTGTCAGTGCAGCCTTGTCAGTGCAGCTTTGCCCCAGTGCAGCTTTGCCCCAGTGCAGCCTTGCTCCAGTGCAGCTTCGTTAGTGCAGGTCTACCCCAGTCCAGCCATGTCAGTGCAGCCTTGTCAGTGCAGCTTTGCCCCAGTGCAGCCTTGCCCCAGTGCAGCCTTGCCCCAGTGCAGCCTTGCCCCAGTGCAGCTTCATTAGTGCAGGTCTACCCCAGTCCAGCCATGTCAGTGCAGCTTTGTGCACTCGGTGTAGATTCAAAAAATGGCGCCGAAACTGCAGGGAGCCGAGATACACATACTCGAGTGTTCTCGGCTTTTTCCGGCGCCGCCGTCACGCCCAGTCCCGCCCCTGGACCTGTGTTATGTCCATCATAGGGCGGGACTGGGCGTGACTGTGAGCGGCGCCGAAAAGAGCCGAGAACACTCGGGTATGTGTATCTCGGCTCTTGTCGGATCCGAGATACACATACCCGAGTGTTCTCGGCTTTCTTCGGCGCCGCTCACAGTCACGCCCAGTCCCGCCCTATGATGGACATAACACAGGTCCAGGGGCGGGACTGGGCGTGACGGCGGCGCCGGAAAAAGCCGAGAACACTCAAATATGTGTATCTCGGCTCCCTGCAGTCTCGGCGCCATTTTTGAATCTCCCCAGGGCTGTGTATGTCGGCGGCGACCGCGGCAATTGCCGCGATCGCTCCGATGACACAGAAATCGGCGGGGATCGGCCTATAACACGCACCCACGATTTTCCCCTGATTTTCAGGGGAAAAAAGTGCGTGTTATATGCCGATAAATACGGTATTTAATTTATTTTAATTACAAAAAACTACCCCTATTGCTCTATCCAATCCTTGTCTCTCTATCTGTCATCCCCTTCCTCCCACCCTCCCCCCTCTTCTATCTGGTTTGTTTTCCCTCAAGTCCCTTAACATTCTGACTCAATACCTACTCCTTCCTTCATCTTGTCTAAATATGTGTCCAAGGTTTTAAATCTTTTCCAACCCTCCCAGAGGCTGATTCACTTATTATAATGTCCTCTCTTCCTACTTCTCAACAAATCCATTTTACAATAATAATCCATACCCAACATCCTGATGTCATCCAGTGTGTTGTCCAGGGCTGGGCACTGTAATGCTGCTGATACACACATGGAAAGGGTCTATATTCACTGGATTTGTGATACAAAAGCTTTGGTAGTGGTGTGTTGTTTAAGAGACATTTGCTGCAGGCTGTTTACCCTGAGTGATTAGTTAAGCACTCATTTTATGAATATAATTTATTTTGAACTTACTGCTTTAATTAAGCTAGATTGTTGTGCTATGAACCTTTTTAATCTGTGCTTTACTTAATGCATCCATGAACTAATAATTAAGGAACAAGGAAGCCATCCATCTCCTTATCTCCTTATCTCCTTCTCTTTCTCCTTCTCCATCTCCTTATCCTTATCCTTATGCTTATCTAGCATCATTACAAAGCCCTGTTTGACCATCTTGTAATGAGAGATCGAACATACAGGGTTTGATTTACTAAAGAAAAAAAGTAAAACTGCGCATAGGTGAGATGTATAAACAAAATATAAAGCTGCAATCCCTATGTGTAAAACAAGTGAAAAAATGAAACTGCGCTAATAAAAACAAACTTATATAGATGACAGTTGACCATCATAAGGTGCAAAAAACTCATAGAAATATATGAAGGATATATTTAGTTGCTCATAGAAAATATGCATTCAATAAATACACAGAAGTGTGTTATCATGTGCATCAGTGCAAGTTTACAACATATTGAAAGTCCATATAGTTGATGTGATGATCACCCAAGTGTTGATAAGTATTAGAAATTGTTGATAATTAAAATTGAAGTGTCAGATCCACCATCACCAAATGTAAAAGCTGGCCGCTTACCAGAGACCCATGACCCCCCACTACAGAGGGTCTGGGTGAGCTGTTAAGGAATGATCACACCGGACCACCATCAAAAAACCAGATAGCTCCGCTATGTTGAAAAGTTGGGGGCCTCGATGTCAGATCCATACTGTGACACTGACTTGCAGAGCTTTCTCTCTAGACTCACCACTTCAACTTTGCTTTTGAAACTTTCCACACAAATTTGCTACAAATTGATACAAAGTGCTTCAAGAGCTCTGCAAGTGTACAACTTGGCAGTGAAAATGTGCAGCAAGTTAACAAGACTTGCAATTTAACACTGCCACAAATTTGTGGCAAGTTATCCTTGCTATCTGGGATTATGTTAAAAAGCAAATATATATATATATATATATATATATATATATATATATATATATATATATATATATATAAAAATTCAAATTTTCAACCCGCAGAGGGCTGAATTCAAAGACAACCTGTGAAAAAGTGAAAAAATGATGCAGAAGGCTAGTCCAAGAGAGATTTCATTTCAGCAACTCAAAATGGTACTATGTAAAAATCAGCCCCTTTCCACAACCTTATGGCCTGTGCTATAACAAGAGAGAAGATACCCAGACACCACTATTTTGCCCAAAGGTCATCACTGCTCTTCATCAGCTTATAGAATGAAATGTGTCTGTGTCACTGGACCATGCTACACATGACAACATGACAACAGACACATGGTCTAGTAAGCATGGGCAGGAAACATATCCTTCACAATTGATAAATCCTTTGTTTGGAAGGATGCAGGACAGAGCACACCACTGGAGCTGGTGCCGCCACCATGGTGTCTTGCCAGTTATTACTAGCACAGAATCCTGTACATGTGCCTCCTCTCTAGAGATGGGCCCCCCGGTTCGGTTCAGGCCAGAACTCTCGATCATCCCAAAAGTTTGGACCCAAACCACATTGAAGTCTATGGGACCCGAATTTGAAAAATCAAAAGTCTCTATTTTGAATGCTTGTATGCAAGTTATTGGACATAAAAAGGGTATGGGGGACATGTACCAATGCCAACAAAAACTTTTAAAAAAAGATTGTATTTAAAGGAGCAATGATTTTATTGATGCCTAAAGTGAAACAATAAAAATGAAAAATTCCTTTAAATATAGTGCCATGGGGTTCACCTTAGTCTGCCTGTAAAGTAGCACATTTGTACCATGTGTAGAACCTGCTGCAGCAAAACTGACATTTATAAAGAAAAAAAAAATGACATGTAAATTGCCGGCAATACAATATTAATTCCAGCAATGCAAAAATGTAAAAAGAAATGGTGTGGGGGTCCCTCCCAATCCATACTAGGCCCTTTGGGGCACCCCCAACATTGAGGGCCTTTGGCCTGGTATGGTTCAGGGGGGATGGACGAGCAAGCGCCTGGCCTGCCAGGCTGCATGCTCAGATAAGGGTCTGGTATGGATTCTGGGGGGACCCCATGACATTTTTATTTTATTTTGGTGTGAGGTTCCCCTTAAAATCCATACCAGACCCAAAGGACAATGTTTTTTTCTTTCTCGTACATCACGGGACACAGAGCCTCTGTAATTACTGATGGTTATGTAGAGTATCACTAGGTGATTGGACACTGGTCACACCCTAAACAGGAAGTTCAACCCCCTATATAATCCCTCCCCTTACAGGGATACCTCAGTTTTTTCGCCAGTGTCTTAGGTGTTGGACGTGTAAAGATTTCCTGTGCTGAGCTCCAAAGGGAATATCCTATATCCTATACTGGGGCAAGCCAGGTGAACCGGATCCATTTCAAAGTGTCCTTTCTAGGCCAAATTGGATGGTACCCGGGCCTCGTGTCCAAAGAAAGGAGGTTTTACCTGTAACGCTTCCTCTTTTTAGAGAGCTGGACCCCGCATTTCAGAATTTGGTTTTTCTAGCCTTATTCTTGGCCGGGTGCTTTACAGGCCCAGGACTGCGGATCCCCCTATCTGTAGGGGGCCCCAGTCTCTGAAGGTTTTCCAAACAGAGCCCACCGTGAGCGGTGAAGATTGGGTCTGTATAAATGAACCCTGCAGCTGGATAAGGTAAGGGAGATTCCACAGAATTTTTTAATTCCAGTAGGTTTTTCTTTTTAAGTAAATGTATGCTATGCCTATTGTCACCACCGGGGGCTGCCAAGAGCACATACCTTCTCATGCTTGATTGTCTGTCTCGGTGTTTCCGCTGCACAGCTCCTCCAGCCGAGCTCCAGGTAGGATGGGATGGGGGGCTCTCCTCAGGGATATTCCCCCCAAGATTGGGGGGGGCCGCAGTGGTTCGTGAGGCGGTAGTATACCACACTATTACCGCCGCCGCCGCCATTACTATATGGCAGGCCCCATCAGCCTCCGGCCTCTCTCTGTCCTCCTCCACCCCCAGCCTCCCCTCCAAACTTGTCCCGGTGGGTCAGCTCGCTCAGGAAAGCGCTGTTTTTTTTTTAAAAAAGCGAGGGGGGTGGAGCATCAGCGCGACGTCCGGCGTGATTAGACGCCCACATCGCCGGCTGCAAGGCTATATGAAGCACACTTCCTATGGAGGCACACAGAGCTGACGGTCGCATGTAAGGTGGGACACAGGCATTCCCTAGGCAGCATTTACTGAGAAACACTAGACTGGGCATTGGTAGCAGTGGCTGTTGCCAGACTACATCGCTCAGCAGTCAGTGTTCATTTTTGTGATACCTCCACCTTGTTGCTTTGCACTATGGGTAAAAGAGGTACAAATACCCCAAAAACCAGAGGTTCTAGTGGATCTACCTCAGAATCTGAGGACCCCCCTTCTGCAGCACCTTCCCCCCCTGAAGGGCCAGGGACGGCTAGCCAGGGAGAGCCGTTGGGGTCAGGGGCTGCATCTGCTTCTGGCACTTCAGCCCCTGTATATATTATGCAGGAGGTTTTTTCCTCAACCATTAATGGAATAGAGGAAAGATTAATGGCCGTTATTGCATCTCCACTCAGTGGAAGAAAACACACTAGATCTTCCTCTGTTACCCAGGACTAGGGATGAGCTTCGAGTTCGAGTCGAACTCATGTTCTACTCGAACATTGGCTGTTCGCAAGTTCGCCGAACAGCGAACAATTTGGGGTGTTCGCGGCAAATTCGAATGCCGCGGAACACCCTTTAAAAGTCTATGGGAGAAATCAAAAGTGCTAATTTTAAAGGCTTATATGCAAGTTATTGTCATAAAAAGTGTTTGGGGACCCGGGTCCTGCCCCAGGGGACATGGATCAATGCAAAAAAAAGTTTTAAAAACGGCCGTTTTTTCAGGAGCAGTGATTTTATTAATGCTTAAAGTCAAACAATAAAAGTGTAATATCCCTTTAAATTTCGTACCTGGGGGGTGTCTATAGTATGCCTGTAAAGGGGCGCATGTTTCCTGTGTTTTGAACAGTCTGACAGCAAAATGACATTTGGAAGGAAAAAACTCATTTAAAACTACCCGCGGCTATTGCATTGCCGACAATACACATAGAAGTTCATTGATAAAAACGGCATGGTAATTCCCCACAGGGGAACCCCGAACCAAAAAAAAAAAATGATGTGGGGGTCCCCCTAAATTCCATACAAGGCCCTTCAGGTCTGGTATGGATATTAAGGGGAACCCCAGCCAAAATTTAAAAAAAAAATTGACGTGGGGTTCCCCCTAAATTCCATACCAGACCCTTCAGGTCTGGTATGGATTTTAAGGGGAACCCCGCGCCAAAAAAAAAAAAAAAAAAGGCGTGGGGTCCCCCTAAAAATCCATACCAGACCCTTATCCGAGCACGCAACCTGGCAGGCCGCAGGAAAAGAGGGGGGGACGAGAGTGCGGCCCCCCCCCCCTCCTGAACCGTACCAGGCCACATGCCCTCAACATTGGGAGGGTGCTTTGGGGTAGCCCCCCAAAACACCTTGTCCCCATGTTGATGAGGACAAGGGCCTCATCCTCACAACCGTGGCCGGTGGTTGTGAGGGTCTGCGGGCGGGGGGCTTATCGGAATCTGGAAGCCCCCTTTAACAAGGGGACCCCCAGATCCCGGCCCCCCCCCTGTGTGAAATGGTAAGGGGGTACTTACCCCTACCATTTCACTAAAAAACTGTCAAAAATGTTAAAAATGACAAGAGACAGTTTTTGACAATTCCTTTATTTAAATGCTTCTTCTTTCTTCTTTCTTCCTTCATCTTCTTCTTCTTCTGGTTCTTCTGGCTCTTCTGGTTCTTCCTCCGGCGTTCTCGTCCAGCATCTTCTCCGCGGCGTCTTCTATCTTCTTCTCCTCGGGCCGCTCCGCACCCATGGCATGAGGGGAGGCTCCCGCTCTTCTCTTCATCTTCTTCTCTTCTTCATCTTCTTCTTCATCTTCTTCTTCTTCTTCTTCTTCCTTCTTCTCTTCTTCCTGTCTTCTCCGGGCCGCTCCGCAGCCATGCTGGCATGGAGGGAGGCTCCCGCTGTGTGACGGCGTCTCTTCGTCTGACGGTTCTTAAATAACGGGGGGCGGGGCCATCCGGTGACCCCGCCCCCCTCTGACGCACGGTGACTTGAGGGACTTCCCTGTGACGTCACGGGGAATGCCACAGGAAAGTCCCGTCATGTCACCGTGCGTCAGAGGGGGGCGGGGTCACCGGGTGGCCCCGCCCCCCGTTATTTAAGAACCGTCAGACGAAGAGACGCCGTCACACAGCGGGAGCCTCCCTCCATGCCACAGCATGGATTGCGGAGCGGCCCGGAGAAGACAGGAAGAAGAGAAGAAGAGAAGAAGAAGAAAAAGAAGAAGAAGAAGATGAAGAAGAAGATGAAGAAGAGAAGAAGATGAAGAGAAGAGCGGGAGCCTCCCCCCTCATGCCATGGGTGCGGAGTGGCCCGAGGAGAAGAAGATAGAAGACGCCGCGGAGAAGATGCTGGACGAGAACGCCGGAGGAAGAACCAGAAGAGCCAGAAGAACCAGAAGAAGAAGAAGATGAAGGAAGAAAGAAGAAAGAAGAAGCATTTAAATAAAGGAATTGTCAAAAACTGTCTCTTGTCATTTTTAACATTTTTGACAGTTTTTTAGTGAAATGGTAGGGGTAAGTACCCCCTTACCATTTCACACAGGGGGGGGGCCGGGATCTGGGGGTCCCCTTGTTAAAGGGGGCTTCCAGATTCCGATAAGCCCCCCGCCCGCAGACCCTCACAACCACCGGCCACGGTTGTGAGGATGAGGCCCTTGTCCTCATCAACATGGGGACAAGGTGTTTTGGGGGGCTACCCCAAAGCACCCTCCCAATGTTGAGGGCATGTGGCCTGGTACGGTTCAGGAGGGGGGGGGGGCCGCACTCTCGTCCCCCCCTCTTTTCCTGCGGCCTGCCAGGTTGCGTGCTCGGATAAGGGTCTGGTATGGATTTTTAGGGGGACCCCACGCCTTTTTTTTTTTTTTTTTTGGCGCGGGGTTCCCCTTAAAATCCATACCAGACCTGAAGGGTCTGGTATGGAATTTAGGGGGAACCCCACGTCAATTTTTTTTTTAAATTTTGGCTGGGGTTCCCCTTAATATCCATACCAGACCTGAAGGGCCTTGTATGGAATTTAGGGGGACCCCCACATCATTTTTTTTTTTTTTTTTTTGGTTCGGGGTTCCCCTGTGGGGAATTCCCATGCCGTTTTTATCAATGAACTTCTATGTGTATTGTCGGCAATGCAATAGCCGCGGTAGTTTTAAATGTGTTTTTTCCTTCCAAATGTCACTTTGCTGTCAGACTGTTCTAAACACGGGAAACATGCGCCCCTTTACAGGCATACTATAGACACCCCCCAGGTATGAAATTTAAAGGGATATTACACTTTTATTGTTTGACTTTAAGCATTATTAAAATCACTGCTCCTGAAAAAACGGCCGTTTTTAAAACTTTTTTTTGCATTGATTCATGTCCCCTGGGGGAGGACCCGGGTCCCCAAACACTTTTTATGACAATAACTTGCATATTAGCCTTTAAAATTAGCACTTTTGATTATTCATGTTCGTGTCCCATAGACTTTAACGGCGTTCGCGTGTTCGAACGAATTTTTTTCCTGTTCGCATGTTCTGGTGCGAACCGAACAGGGGGGTGTTCGGCTCATCCCTACCCAGGACCCTCAGGCTGAGGAACTCTGGGATAAAGGAGAAGAATCCCTTTCAGAGGATCGGGATGGGACGGATGATTCCTCCTCTGAGGAATCAAGCAGAGAAGGGCCCTCTTTGGCTTCTCTGGATGAGAAAGTCTTAGTACAGATCCTTGCTGGATTGGTCCGCTCCACATTTTAAGTACCCGTATCTGTATCAGTTAAAGAACCCTCTTCTTCTTTGGGGTCACTGAAGCCTCCGCAAACAACACATGCTTTTCCTGTTCATAATTTAATTGAAAAGCTTATTTATTCTGAGTGGGATCACCCAGATAAACGTTTTTTTCCGCCTAAAAAGTTTTCAACACTTTATCCTATGGAGGAAAAGTTTATAAAGATGTTGGGGATACCGGCCGTTGATGCCGCCATTTCCTCCGTAAATAAAAATCTGACTTGTCCTGTAGACAATGCTCGGATGCTCAGGGATCCTGTTGATAAAAAGATGGAATCCCTGTTGAAGGATGTTTTCTCCTTAGCAGGTTCAGTAGCTCAACCTGCAGTGGCAGCAATCAGAGTCTGTCAATACTTAAGAGACCATGTTAAGCAGGTCATCAAAGTTCTACCTGAACAGCAGGCCCAGGGGTTGGCTAACCTTCCGGTGGCCTTATGTTTTGCTGTTGATGCCATCAGAGATTCTATCATGCAGACCTCTCGTCTTTCACTTGGGTTGGTGCATATGTGTAGAATCTTATGGTTGAAAAATTTGTCAGCCGAAGCACCATGTAAGAAACTTCTGGCTGGATTTCCATTTCGTGGTGCAAGGCTGTTTAGAGAAGATTTGGACAATTATATCCAAAAGATCTCTAGTGGGAAAAGCACTCTCTTACCTGTTAAGAAAAGGAGTAAGCGTCCCTCTTTCAAATGGACTCCCCAGTGCCAGGAGCATCAGCCTCCAGGCAGTTGCGACGGCCTCCTCCGTCTGGGTCTAGAAACAAGAGATGACCCCAGGGACAAAAGAAATCCTGGGGAAAGAAGCCTGCTAGACAAGACGCTAAGGCCTCTTTATGAAGGGGCCCCCCCACTTGCTCGAGTGGGGGGAAGACTGCTGCAGTTCTCAGAGCTCTGGCAGGAGGATTTCCAGGACAGATGGGTAATCTCCGCGGTAACTTTAGGTTAAAAACTGGAGTTCCAAGAATTCCCCTCTCCTCGTTTCCTCAGATCAAATGTCCCCAGAAAAAGCAGTCGCTCCTTCTAGCGTTAGATCGACTTTTGTCGCAAGGAGTCATCATGGTTTGTTGGCATCAATAGACATCAGAGATGCGTATCTGCATGTACCCATTTTTCCTGCTCATCAAAAGTACTTGCGCTTCGAAATAGAAGGGCGCCATTTTCAGTTTGTGGCTCTGCCTTTTGGGCTAGCCACTGCACCTCGAGTGTTTACAAAGATCTTGGCTCCTCCTCTGGCCAGATTAAGGGCTCAAGGTATAACTGTCATAGCATACCTAGACGACCTGCTCTTGATAGACCAGTCGGTAGCCTGTTTGAGCATGAACTTGATGACCACAGTCAAGTATCTGGAACGCCTAGGTTGGATTCTCAACCTAGAAAAGTCTTTCCTAAAACCAGTAAGAAGACTGGAGTATTTGGGTCTCATCATAGATACAAGCCAGGAAAAGGTATTTTTACCCCAGGCAAAGATCACTGCCTTAAGGGAGCTGATTCAGGTAGTCAGGACAAAAAAGGGTCCTTCTGTCTGCCTTTGTATGAGGCTGCTTGGAAAGATGGTGGCTTAATTTGAAGCAGTTCCCTATGCTCAGTTTCATTCAAGACTGCTGCAACACAGTATCCTGTCGGCCTGGAACAAGAAGGTTCAGGCATTAGATTTTCCGATGCACCTGTCTCATGCAGTGCCTCAGAGCCTCAATTGGTGGTTAATACCCGAAAGCCTGCAGAAAGGGAAATCCTTTCTATCGGTTACCTAGACGGTGGTAACAATGGATGCCAGTCTTTCAGGTTGGGGAGCAGTTCTGGAACAGTCTGCGGTCCAAGGGGTATGGTCCAGAACCGAGAGGACCTTACCCATCAACATTCTGGAGATCCGTGCGGCATATCTAGCTCTAAAAGCCTAGACTCTCAGGCTACAGGGTTGCCCAGTCAGGATCCAGTCCGACAATGCCACAGCAGTGGCTTATATCAATCATCAGGGAGGCACCAGAAGTCAGGCAGCTCAAAGAGAAGTGAACCAGATTTTAGTCTGGGCAGAAAAGCATGTGCCATGCATATCGGCAGTTTTCATTCCCCTCTTTGAGCCAAATGCCAAAGATGGGGGGTTCCAGATGTAGATCTCTTTGCATCCAGATTCAACAAAAAGATTGACAAGTTTGTGGCAAGGACAAAGGATCCTCTTGCATACGGGACAGATGCGTTGGTGATTCCGTGGAATGGGTTCTCACTGATTTATGCATTCCCGCCTATTCTGCTACTGCCACGACTCCTTCACAGGATCAGGCAGGAAAGGAAGTCGGTACTTCTGGTAGCCCCCGCTTGGCCCAGGAGGGCTTGGTATGCAGAAATAGTAAAGATGACAGTGGGTTCCCTGTGGACCCTACCGTCACGGTCAGACCTGTTATCTCAAGGTCCAGTGTTCCATGCTGCCTTACAAATGCTAAATTTGACGGTTTGGCTATTGAAACCCACGTTCTGAAGAGTCGTGGGTTTTCAGGTCCTGTGATTTCTACCTTAATCAATACAAGGAAGCCAGCTTCCAGAGTGATTTATCATAGAGTCTGGAAAACTTATATATCCTGGTGTGAATCCAGGGGTTGGCATCCCAGAAAATATGTAATAGGTAGAATTCTTGCCTTTATACAAATGGGATTAGAAATGAAGCTGGCCTTGAGTACCACCAAGGGCCAGGTCTCGGCCTTATCAGTATTATTTCAATGGCCACTTGCTTCACATTCTTTGATCCGAAACTTTATGCAGGGGGTGATTCGTCTTAATTCTCCGGTTAAGGCGCCCCTAAACCCCTGGGACTTGAATTTGGTTCTGTCAGTTTTACAGAAACAGCCTTTTGAACCAATACGTCAAATTCCTTTGGTCTTGTTGACAAGAAAGTTAATTTTTCTAGTAGCCATTTCTTCTGCTAGAAGAGTATCAGAATTAGCAGCTCTTTCCTGTAAAGAGCCTTATTTGATCATGCATAAGGATAGAGCGGTATTGCGCCCTCATCCTAGCTTCCTACCAAAGGTGGTTTCAGGTTTTCATCTAAACCAAGATATTGTTCTGCCTTCCTTTTTTCCAGATCCCTGTTCTAGGGAAGAAAGGTCACTACATTCTTTGGATGTAGTAAGAGCAGTCAAGGCCTATCTGAAAGCAACTGCTCAAATTCGCAAAACGGATGTTTTGTTTGTGCTGCCAGAAGGTCCCAATAGAGGATAGGCAGTGTCAAAATCTGCCATTTCTAAATGGATTCGACAGATGATTATTCAAGCTTACGGTTTGAAACAGGAAATTCTTCCTTTTCAGATCAAGGCACACTCCACAAGGGCTATTAGTGCTTCTTGGGCGGTGCATCACCAGGCCTCTATGGCTCAAACCTGCCTGGCCGCAACCTGATCTTTAGTCCATACATTCACCAAATTTTATCAGGTGGATGTGGGAAGGCATGAGGATATCGCCTTTGGGCGTAGTGTGCTTCAGGCAGTGGTACGAGGTCCTCAGGTCTGATTACACCCTACGTTGTGTGGTCCCCTCCCCTCAGATAGCATTGCTCTGGGACGTCCCATCAGTAATTACTGAGGTTCTGTGTCCCGTGATGTACGAGAAAGAAAATAGGATTTTTATAACAGCTTACCTGTAAAATCCTTTTCTTTTGATGTACATCACGGGACACAGAGGTCCTGCCCACTTCTAATACACTTATATTGCTTTGCCACAAAACTGAGGTATCCCTGTAAGGGGAGGGATTATATAGGGGGTTGAACTTCCTGTTTAGGGTGTGACCAGTGTCCAATCACCTAGTGATACCCTATATAACCATCAGTAATTACTGAGGCTCTGTGTCCGGTGATGTACATCAAAAGAAAAGGATTTTACAGGTAAGCTGTTATAAAAATCCTATTTTTTCATTCAGCTGTCAGTGGGGAAGCCTATTAACAGCTGATGACTCAACCATTGCTAAGGATGCAGCAGCAAGCTTCCTGGCTGGCTCCTTAACAACCTGCTATTCAATATGCCCTGATTGAGCAAAGCTTAGGGCTTAGAATGCACTGAGCATATGCAATGTTCCTGGCTAAACACTACCTGTGAGGTGGCTGACACAATACTATTTTCTACCAGACAAAGCTGTGTGTGACAACAGCACTATTTTTTTATAAAATGCATGCACATTATTTGCCTGGCACATATATTTATGATGCGGACACATTAAGAATGGAGGACCCCAAGGGACACTGGATGTCCAGGCTGGACCATTGTTCAGAACTTACACAGTATGCAATGATACTTTTAGCCTGTAGCCAGTGTGCTGTCCAAGAGGTCCTTCTGCACAGTAAGAGGTTTTGCTATGGAGAGGCAAATTCACCTGTGCCCTGACAGTGTAGACTGCCTCACTTTTATTTTAATGAACCAGTCATGGGCTACCAATGGCTCCAAAACTCCTGCTGCTTATATTACAGACTGAACTTATAGGGGTCCTCTGCCCCCTCCCTCCAAAAATGTACTTCTGTCATCAGTACCAACTCCTGCTAATTCTTCTGACCTCTTTCCAGAGTTCAGGCATTGTAATGGTGCCACAATGTTTCCAATGCTCGACTTGTTTTCTGCAGGGTGAATTCTGCAATGTGTCTCAAAGTTGTGTCTACGTTTTCCACACCTCAACCCTATGTGTAGAATTTCTTATGTTTGCTGCAGGGTAAATTCTGCAAAGTGTCTCAAAGTGTACAGCCTGTTCCAGTGCTCCAGCTCTATACAAATACCAAGCAATATCTCCACAGCTCTATTTCAGCTGAAAAATGTGTAAAGTTTTCTGCAGGGCAAATCCTGCAATGTGTCTTAAATATACTACATAATGTTTCCGCAGCTCAACTTTAGCTGCAAAAATTCTAATGTTTTCTGCATGATAAATCGTGCAATGTGTCTTTAGGTATGGGTTCTATTACAATGCTCAAGCACTGTAAATGTGCAACATAATGGGGTTGATTTACTATTGGCAAATAGACTGTGCACTCTCCAGGTGCATTTGCACCAGAGCTTAGTAAATGAGCAGAAGCTCTGCTGACTGCCATCATCCAATCATGTGCAAGCAAAAACACAGTTTTTTTTTATTTACCTTGCATGTGATTGGGTATGGTTTTCAAAGTGAAGCTATACCTCATTTACTAAACTGTGAAGCAACTTCACTTTGAAAAGTGCACAGTCTACTTGCTATTAGTAAATCAACCTCAATGTTTCCTCAGCTTGACTTCAGTTTCAAAAATTCTGATGTTTGTTGCAGAGTGAATCCTGTGTTGTGCCTCACAATTTGCAGTGTATTCTGGTGCTCTGGTTCTATCCTACTACTATAAAATATGTGTGGCTATTTAACTAGAGTGCAAACTAAACCCTGCTTCAAATATGCCTCTTCATCGGTGACCTAAGCAAGCAATTGGTGACCAAGCCACTATAAAATGTTGTAGCTATTGTCTCTACACTCTTTACACTCTATCCTACACTCTTTCTTTTACAAAACAAAGCCTGCCTCCTCTCTCCCACTGTATAATATTTGTGGCCTTTGTCTTTAAGATAATACACTGTAATGTTTAGTAAAAAAAAAGGATGCTGGAACCGAGCAGCAACCATCTTCCATGTGACCCATTGGGGTTGATTTACTAAAACTGGAGAGTGCTAAAATTGGTGCAGCTTCTAACTTCAGCTTGTTCAATTAAGCTTTGACAAAATAACTGGAAGCTGATTGATTTCTATGCAGAGCTGCATCAGATTTTGCACTCTCCAGTTTTAGTAAATCAACCCCATTGTGTCAGATTTGTTCTCTGGGCATGAAAGTGAGGCCATTACTAGAGGTCCAGCCGTGGACATGCAGGGATGACTCCCACCACCATTTTGCTATGGGCTCCTCTGGACTGGTGTGAATAAACCCCAAATTTTCTGCAGTTGTGGTTATTCTTGTCGCCGTTGAGATATCGATAGGGGTTCAGGAGGCAGGCATGTCACTGGTGGCTCAGTTGTGCAGCGCTGTATAAATGTGGATGGGCTATTTCCCCATAAGACTTGCAGAGCTAAGGCTTTATGCCGCCATCTTGGTGAGCAGTTCCCACGCCCCCCCTTTTTTTTATACCATTACAGGGTACCATATTGTCACACTGTTAATAATCAAAATGTATCGGGAACTGACATCACAGATTTAAAATGTAAAGCCATTGGCACAGGCTTTCAAGTATGCTGTGGAATCTCTGTCAAAAAATCATGCCCTTTCTGTAAAAAATCTGTATCAGTTTGCCTTGCTTATATATCAAGTAAAATACTTTTACACCAAGGAGGAAGAAAAAACTTAGGCAATAATCAATTACCATTATGAAAACAACCTCATCACTAAGGTACCTACTACTTATCTATGGCTTATAAGGCTTATAAAGGAACACACATTAATGCAATAAATCATATAGAGGACAATGGCAGAAGTAGAAACATTGTAGCAATTTTTTTTTTCTAAATAAACAATAACTTTTAGCTGCTGTAGAAACTGATTACAGATAGATGACTTAGACTTAAATTATCTGTAAACAAAAAAGTTTCAGTTCATGTAGATTAACTTTAGAATATTTGTTGGTGCAGTTTCTTACCCAAAGATCCTGCCAGTAACAAGACTTCCTGTTGCAGGATGAAAATGCTAAGATACAACCCTTTCAGATAGCCATTGAGTTTTCTATCTTTTTTTTAAGATAGGCAGTCCAACAGTCAATGTAAGGGTCTCGAATGACAGACTGACAAATTTATTGCTAACTACGAGGTAGTGAGTTAGTGTTGTCAGCCTTTAACAGGATATGTTGTTACTATTAGGATCCTTGGGTAAGAAACTTTACAACAGAATCACAACATAAAGATTTGCTTAGGAAAACTGTATGCATTGAGGCATGATACCAAACACATAGAAGCCCATATTAAGGTTATATACAGTTGCATTAAAAAGTATGTGAATCCTTTTGAAATGATATGGATTTCTGCACAAATTGGTTATAAAATGTGATCTGATCTTCATCTAAATCACAACAATAGACAATCACAGTCTGCTTAAACTAATAACACACAAAGAATTAATTGTTACCATGTTTTTATTGAACACACCTTGTAAATATTCACAGTGCAGGTGGAAAAAAGCATGTGAACCCCTAGACTAATGAGATCTCCAAGAGCTAATTGGAGTGAGGTGTCAGCCAACTGGAGTCCAATCAATGAGATGAGATTGGAGGTGTTGGTTACAGCTGCCCTGCCCTATAAAAACACACACACCAGTTCTGTGTTTGCTTTTCACAAGAAGCATTGCCTGATGTGAATGATGCCTCGTACAAAAGAGCTCTCAGAAGAACTATGATTAAGAATGGTTGACTTGCATAAAGCTGGAAAGGGTTATAAAAGTATCTCCAAAAGCCTTGCTGTTCATCAGTCCACGGTAAGACAAATTGTCTATAAATGGAGAAAGTTCAGCACTGCTGCTACTCTCCCTAGGAGTGGGCGTCCTGTAAAGATGACTGCAAGAGCACAGCACAGACTGCTCAATGAGGTGAAGAAGAATCCTAGTTTTGCAGATAAAGACTTACAGAAGTCTCTGGCATATGCTAATGTGACAGACCTAGCCGGGAGAGAGACTTTTGGAGGGGACTGTATGCTAGCCTCTTGCCGATCGATCGTGGGCCCTGGCATTTGGGGGAATGGTGCTCTTTGTGAGCTGTATGCCTGGGGACCCTTGAGGTGGTATTACTGTGGATTCGGGTCCTGGTCCCCCAGGACACACAGACTTTGGGGACCCTGGATTTGCCATATTGGAATAGTGACTGATTCATACCGTTGGGACTCCTACTGTTAAATGCTAATGTCATCAATTCCAGTTACCTGTCTGTTGTCTGCTAAAATGTGTATTGTAAATAAGTCTCTAGTATGGGATCTAAAAGTCATTAGATCCCCATTGTTGTTTGTGTTTAATTAACTCTGCTATTGTGATAATGTTGATTCTGGGTTCTAAGCTACAAGGCGGCCAGTCTGGCCTAAAGGTCATGCCTGAGTCATCTAGGCTGTCTAAAGGGATTAGTTAATTAGCCCATGTTAATTAGGTTAATTAGGTTACAGGTGTATTGTTAAAGTAATATGAGCAGGAGGTATGCACCTCCACTGTTAGTGTATAAAAGAGCCTGTATTTTTGAATAAAGGAGATTCCTGGTTGAACTTACATACAGCCTGCCTGGTGTTTTATCACAACTGGGTTAGAACGGCACAGCTGTAGTTCTAATCCCGGAGCATTGGATGACCGAGCAATCAGATGTTGCGATCTGCAATTTGATTCTATAGCAGCAGAGGAGTGTCGGGATAGTGGAACTGAGCGAGCAAGGGGCTCCTTACATTGGTTGGCAGCCGTGGGATTTGCTCTCCAGTTACTGGGACACTCCAAACCAGCCTGCAGGAGAACCACGCTGAAAGACTTACTTAAGAGCCGTGGAGGGAATGGTGGGATCGTGCTTCCTTGCCGTGAACACTTCCAAACCATCACCTGGATCCAAGGTCCAGATAGCAGGAGAGGAGAGATACCAGCCACCATGGATGAGGAATTCAGAAGGAGGTTGCGAGAGATGCAGATACAACACAGAGGACCAGTATCAGAGCAGGTCCTGCTAGGATGGTTTGATTCTATCCGCTGTGAACTCTGGAAGGAAGCGCTAGCCCGTGAGCAGCGACACTAGGGAAAAGTTCTCCCCTCCATCCATGTGAGGTGCTGGTCGCAGTATGAAGTGTGAATGCTGTTTTTGGGGGAACAGCCGAACCAGGAGTGGACAGCCGAGTTAAGCAGGCTGATCCAGGCAGAAATGCGGTTGGACAAGAGCTACAGAGCCCTCCAGTGGTATGTAGCCCAAGTGTGCCCATGGACAGCGGATGACAGCCAAACAGAAGGCTTTGACTATGATGGCCTGGGATTGTTATATTGGAGGCTGTCCAGGGACCCTGACTTTGGAAGTGATCGGGAGTGGCGTTTGGAGGAAATAATGGAGCACAGAGAGCGAAGACTGAATGTCTCAGAAGTGCACTGGGCACAGGAAGATTTGGAGTTTCTTGCCGTTCAGGAATGGGAGCTGGAGATCGCCTACAAACAGCTGTTAGACTCTGCTCAGCAGCAGGGTGGTGCTCCCTTTGCCTGGGACTATCAGGAAATACCAGGTGACAACTCTGAAATCCTGGCTAAAGAGTTGACAATGTGGCAGAGTAACAGTGTGCTTTGCCAACCTGCCCCCGCAGCTATGGAGGCGGAGGTCTTATGGCGGATTCAGCAGCAAGTGCTGACTGACCTTGATGAACCTGTTTCTGCATGGGGTGATCTTGGATGGAGGAATGTGCCTGTCCAGCAGTATGCCAGAGAATCGGCAGTGGAAAATCTGAAGATTGCCGTTCCCAAACCTGAAGTGCTGACAACAGGGCAGAGCTCTGCTAACCTCTTCCCAGGCACTGATAGCATCTTCTGGGTTCCACGGAGAGGAGATGGTGAACCTTTATCCCCAGACACCAGTTGCAGAGACAGGGGATTTAATAGACTTTTCTGCTGAGGAAGAACAACCTGGTGAGCCTCCAGCAGAAGAAGAGCTGTTATTAGGGCCAAACTTCACTGTGCTCTGCCCAGCACTAATAGCATCTTCCGGGTTCCACGGAGAGGAGATGGTGAACCTTTATCCCCAGACACCAGTTGCAGAGACAGGGGATTTAATAGACTTTTCTGCTGAGGAAGAACAACCTGGTGAGCCTCCAGCAGAAGAGGAGCTGTTATTAGGGCCAAACTTCACTGTGCTCTGCCCAGCACCAACAGAAGTATCCGTGAAGTTACAAGGAACTTCCCCAGCTGAAGCGCTGGCAACCGGACAGAGGGTCCAAGACCTCTGCCCCACACCTGTGGCAGTTTCGGAGGCTCAGGGTGAGAAGGTGGCAATCACTTCCCAGCAGCAGGCACAGGGGGAGAAGGGAGAGGAGGTGTGTGTTGTCCCTCCCCAACAGTTTGCCGGAGCAGATGGTGTGGGGTTTCCAGCAGAAGGGCTGGCAACAGGGCCCAGTACTGCTGGACTCTGCCCTCAACTAACAGAGCATGGATTTCCTGTGAAGGTGGATGGGACTTCATTCTCCACCTATATACCCCAGGGATGCTGGGCAGTCGTCCCAGATCCCCAACAGCATGACAGAGTGAGCCCAGACACCCTGTCTTCTCTCCAGCTGCAGAAAGGACTCCAGGGAGAAGGGCCAGTCCAGGCCTCTCCCCAGCGGCAGATATGTTCTCTGAGAGAGGCAGAGGTTGACTGGGTGAGTAATGCTTTGTTTGGAACAATTTATTTGGGGTACTGTGTGGGTACAGGCATTAGAGGACTGGAACTACTGACTAACTTCGGAGTCAACCCGTCTGGGGTCTCCTCCTGTGTTAGTCTCCTGCCGAAAGGGGAGAAATGTGACAGACCTAGCCGGGAGAGAGACTTTTGGAGGGGACCGTATGCTAGCCTCTTGCCGATCGATCGTGGGCCCTGGCATTTGAGGGAACAGTGCTCTTTGTGAGCTGTATGCCTGGGGACCCTTGAGGTGGTATTACTGTGGATTTGAGTCCTGGTCCCCCAGGACACACAGACTCTGGGGACTCTGGATTTGCCATATTGGAATAGTGACTGATTCATACCGTTGGGACTCCTACTGTTAAATGCTAATGTCATCAATTCCAGCTACCTGTCTGCTGTCTGCTAAAATGTGTATTGTAAATAAGTCTCTAGTATGGGATCTAAGAGTCATTAGATCCCCATTGTTGTTTGTGTTGAATTAACTCTGCTATTGTGATAATAGCTGTTAATTAGGTTAATTAGGTTACAGGTGTATTGTTAAAGTAATATGAGCAGGAGGTATGCACCTCCACCGTTAGTGTATAAAAGAGCCTGTATTTTTTGAATAAAGGAGATTCCTGGTTGAACTTACATACAGCCTGCCTGGTGTTTGTTCTGAGCTATCACAGCTGGGTTAGAACGGCACATAGCTGTAGTTCTAATCCCGGAGCATTGGATGAATGTTGCGATCTGCAATCTGATTCTTTAGCTGCAGAGGAGTGTCGGGAGAGTGGAACTGAGCGAGCAAGGGTCTCATTACAGCTAACATCCCTGTTAGCGAATCTATGATACGTAAAACACTAAACAAGAATGGATTTCATGGGAGGATACCACAGAGGAAGCCACTGCTGTCCAAAAAAACATTGCTGCACGTTTACAGTTTGCACAAGAGCACCTGGATGTTCCACAGCAGTACTGGCAAAATATTCTGTGGACAGATGAAACCAAAGTTGAGTTGTTTGGAAGAAACACACAATACTATGTGTGGAGAAAAAGAGGCACAGCACACCAACATCAAAAACTCAACCCAACTGTGAAGTATGGTGGTGGGGACATCATGGTTTGGGGCTGCTTTGCTGCATCAGGGCCTGGACGGATTGCTATCATCGAAGGAAAAATGAATTCCCAAATTTATCAAGACATTTTGCAGGAGAACTTAAGTCCATCTGTCCACCAGCAGAAGCTCAACAGAAGATGGGTGTTGCAACAGGACAATGACCCAAAGCATAGAAGCAAATCAACAACAGAATGGCTTAAACAGAAGAAAATACGTCTTCTGGAGTGGCCCAGTCAGAGTCCTGACCTCAATCCAATTGAGATGCTGTGGCATGACCTCAAGAAAGCGATTCACACCAGACATCCCAAGAATATTGCTGAACTGAAACAGTACTATAAAGAGGAATGGTCAAGAATTACTCCTGACCGTTGTGCATGTCTGATCTGCAACTACAGGAAACGTTTGGTTGAAGTTATTGCTGCCAAAGGAGGTTTAACTAGTTATTAAATCCAAGGGTTCACATACTTTTTCCACCTGCACTGTGAATGTTTACATGGTGTGTTCAATAAAAACATGGTAACATTTAATTCTTTGTGTGTTAGTTTAAGCAGACTATGATTGTCTATTGTTGTGACTTAGATGAAGATCAGATCACATTTTATGACCAATTTGTGCAGAAATCCATATCATTCCAAAAGGGTTCACATACTTTTTATTGCAACTGTATATAAAATTTAATTTGTTGAATAGTTTGCATAGTTCATCATTTCTGAGCCTAAAAGTAAAAAAAAGGTTAGGGTTTTGAAATCTGTTTTCATGTTGATACACCAATATTTAAAATGGCAGACGGAAAATGGCAAGTTTATATAATTTAATACCAGATAGAGTAAGTTGTAGTTTACAAAATTCTGGAGCAGTTATTCTGTAAAATATGCCAAAGTGACATAAAAGCAATGAAACATGTGATGGTATGTTTTTGTTCTTTTTAATAAATAGGTTTGATGGTAATTTGCGATTTTTACATTTCACTGCTCAGGTGACTTTTAAAATGGATTTGCCTTTTTGCACTGCAGAAGACCATGGTGTACATTTACAGCTATAATAGCCCACTAACACACGTCTTTCTAAAACCAATTGGAGAAAAAAGACATCAAGATTTAAATCCATGAAGGAACCTTTTCAGAAAATGTTATTTTCATTTATTTTCAGATGATTAGATACAAACCTGATTGACATTGTTTCTGGTAATGGCATATTTCCCAGCTGCTAGTATCTATCAGCAAGAAAGACATTCCACATTGCAGTACTGAAACATTTCTTAGGTTTAGCATATCATTTATAACACCTAAAACTACTTTATATGAATTTTTGAATCATCTGACATGTTTTTACCTGATTTTATTTATGTTTTTCTTGTTTTATATACTTGAAACAAATCCTAGTAATTTTCAAGCACTCAGGTTTATTTTAGATACATTTATATTAACAATTAGCTATAGTATGCAGATCACATCTGGAATGCATTTCACTTAAGAATAAAACTGTAACTTGATATTGTTTCTGTTCTCAGCAATTATAAAAATAGTACTAAAGAATTAGAGAAATTTCATAAATTTTAATTCTCAATACCTGTTAAGGAAGAAGGCATTGTATGGGGCTACAGCAATGCCAGTATGTGGCTTATATACAATCACTTCTATTGTTATCTCACGATATGAGCTTTTGCTGACTGAATGACCAATTTTCAAGCTGTATACCATGTGTTATTTTTATAGCTAGTAGGGAGGGTTTTCTATTGTGGAAATGGACAAAACAAAGACCTGTGGTGCCAATTTACATGAGGAGCTTTGTTACAGGTAAGGCCTAGAATGCTGGCTATATGTAATGATCTTAAAGGGTTTCATATGTTTGCAATGAAAGTATAAATCACTCTTTACTGGTATTAAAAACACATTAATGAACTGATTTAAGCAAATATTTTCTTACTAATCTAGGGATTAATATTTGTGATTTACTATTTAAAGTAAACATTGTAGTGACTAAGGCGTTTTCTTTTTTTTTTTAAACCAGATCTTTTTTATTAATTTTATAATTACAGTCAATACACAACGTAAAAACACCCCATGTACATATTATGTAATCAAAATAAGAATATGTTCTAAAGAAGGGGAAAAAAGGAGAAAAAAAACACAGTCTATAATAACCTATTATTATTATCAGCTTCTATCTTCAGCTTGCTTAGTTAAGCTTTGACAATAAAAGATCTAAATATAAGATATGAAAGATCTGAATCTGACTGATTGCATGCACAGCTGCTCCAGATTGTGACTGTTCCAGTTTTTTTTTTTTTTTAAATTCCTTTATTTTATTTCAACAATGCATGTTACAGTGTGATATACAAGTTATCAAGATCCATAACATTTAGTGAGTAGCAAAAAAGAAAAACAGAGGCATGAAGAGGACTTTAACAGAAACTACCGTCGACTAAAGATGTGACACACATACAATCCTCTAGTTTACACGGTCTGTATAATGACGGCGGAACCTGGGTGTATGGGAAAGTCTGATGTAATGATTATCACACTATCCATTTGCAAGCAGTTCCCTGAGATATGTCTTGTTTAAACTAAAGACTCGTGAATTAATCCTTAAACAACAGGTATAAGGGTAAACCAAAATAACAAAGAGAGAAGCTCTCCACTGACCGGGGGTGGAGATACTCCTTGCCGATCAGTAGAGTCCGGCAAGGGGCAACTAACGTAGAGTAATGTATACCATGATATTCAACATATCTGACCTGATCTTCCCTTAGCCGGAAAAGTATAGGGGGTTGTGTAAGAACCTAGGGAGAGAGGGGGAGGGGGGGGGGGAAGGAGGGGGAGAAAAGCGGGAGACAGTAAGGAGGGAGAGGCAAGAGAGAATGAGAGGTGAAGTGGAGAGGGAGAGGAAGAGAGGTAAAGAGAAGAGGGTGGCGGTGTCACCCTCCAGCCAAGCAGGGTCCTCATATCAAGGAGTGTCCGCATTAAGTCATCTCTCGGAGGTAGGCCTCGGTGTAGATGAAGTGTTGCCAGGGGCGCCAGGTCTCCCGAAAGGCTTCCTCCCTGTCATGCAGGGTGGCCGTGAGATCTTCCATGTCACGCAGATCATTGACCCTAGCATACCACTGAATCTTCGTTGGTGGGATTACCGATCTCCAAAATAGAGGGATGCAGGCCTTAGCCGCATTAAGTAGATGTATGGTGAGTGAAGCTTTATATTTCTTAATTGAACTTCTAGAAAGGTGCAGTAAACAGGCCCCGGGGTCTCCCCCCAGTGCGACACCCATCAAATGCTCGACCGTATCTGTCACCTCTTTCCAGAACGGTTTAATCTTGGGACAGTCCCAGAAAATGTGCAACATTGTTCCTTCTCCTGCTCCACAACGCCAACATAGATCCGGCACCTGCGGGAGGAACCTGTGAAGAGTGGATGGTACTCTGTACCATCTGGTCACAATCTTGTAGCAAGTCTCCTGGACCCTTGTGGCCAGAGAGGATTTTTGGGCAAAGTGTAAGATCTTTTCCCTTTGTGTTTCATCAAAATGCGCTCCTAGCTCTGTCTCCCACTTAGTAAGGAAGGGGGGCACAGAACCTTCAGCCGGGGCGATCAGAGAGAGGTAGATCAGGGATAAAGAGTGGCGTATGGGCTCTCTGCGGTGGCAGATACGTTCCAATTCCGTAAGTGGGCGTGGGGGACCTAGAGTTCGGGCGCTTCGGCGTAAAAAGTTACGCAGTTGGAGACCGCTCAGGAAGTCCAATGGCCTGTCCAGGACTTCAATTCCCGCGGTCGTCCTGAGCTGGCCATCGGAATCCAGGAAGTCATGGAGGTGTGGCCATCTATCTCCCGCTGATAAGGCTCTAAAAATCGGCCCCTGGCAGCCCGGCAAGAAATCAGGGTTACCCAGGATCGGCACCATAGGGGAAGGGATAGGTGAAATCTGGGTTTTGCGAAAGGTTTCTCTGACCACTCTCAATGTGTTTCCCAGAGTTGGGTGTTCGGCAATGGACTTCGGGATCGGAGTGGTAAGCCACGGCCAACTCCTGGCCGTACCGCCTGAGTCCTCCATCTCCATGGTGACCCATTGTTTGGCCTCTAGGTGGCAGTACCAGTCTATCAGTCTGGTAAGATGCGTTGCCCTGTAGTAGGCTTTTATGTCTGGTAAACCCACCCCTCCTCTGCGTTTTGCCAAGTAAAGTAGTTGTAATTTTATGCGTGGCTGCCTGTGTGACCAGACAAATTCTCGAAGGAGTGCGTCGATTCGCTTGAAAAAGGAGGGCGGGAGATGTATGGGGAGGGCCTGTAGAAGATAGAGTATCCTTGGGAGGGCTGTCATCTTGATGGCATTACAGCGTCCAAACCACGTTAAAGTGAGGGCGTGCCAATGCTGCAGGTCTGTTTTAAGTCTGTGTAGGAGAGTGGCAAAATTTGCTTGGTAAAGGTCGGCGGGGTCCGCGGTGATGGCCACACCTAGGTACGGAATGGTATCGGTTGCCCAGTGGAACTGGTAGTTCAGGCGCAATTGTCGGGTATTTTGCGAGCTCAGTGTGATATTAAGCATGGAGGATTTAGACATGTTTATTTTAAATAGAGAGAGAGCCCCGTATTCCCTCAGAGAATGAAGCAAGACGGGAAGTGAGGCAATGGGGTCAGCCAGGAAGAAGATAAGGTCATCTGCGAATGCGGCGACCTTGTGGGCTCCAGATGTTTTACGGAAGCCCTCTATGTGGGGGTTGGCCCGTATCTTACAGAGCAGGGGTTCTAAGGTAAGAATGAAGATTAGGGGAGACAGGGGACAACCCTGTCTGGTACCATTCCGGATGTCAAAATAGCCCGACCTGGTTTCGTTGACCCTGACCGCCGCTGTGGGGTTAGAGTAGAGTGATAGGATCCAGCTAAGCATCGACGACCGAAGGCCAATGTGTTCGAGAGTAGCTCTAACAAACGTCCAATCCACACGGTCGAAAGCCTTCTCTGCGTCAGTTGACAGCAGGAGAAGGGGTCGTCGCGTGGTCCTAGCGGCATGTATGAGGTTCAGCACTCTAATTGTGTTGTCACGTGGTTCCCGTTGAGGGACAAAGCCCGCTTGGTCTTTGTGAATTAGGTTTGGTATGTGTGGGAGCAATCTGTTCGCCAGGATCTTGGCAAATAGTTTCAAGTCGGTGTTTAGCAGAGCTATCGGTCGGTAGTTTCCACACCTAAGTAGGTCCTTTCCCTCTTTGGGGATGAGAGAGATGTATGCCCTAAGGGAGTCTACGGGGAAGGAGTTACCTTTCGTGATAGAGTTAAGTGCAGCCACTAGCGGTTTGGAGAGCGTCTCAAAGAATGTTTTAAAGTAAGTTGGAGTGAGGCCATCAGGGCCTGGGGCTTTCTTTGGCTTGGAACTCGCCAGTGCCACCCCCAACTCCTCCACCGTGATGGGGTCCTCCAACTCCTCCACAGTGTCGGCCGGTAGAGATGGCATGCCAGAGGAAGCTAGATATTCATGCGGGGTGGATCCTCCAGTAGGGTTAGGGGCATCGGGAGAGGTTCTATCTAGGTTATAAAGACCGCTGTAAAATGAACGGAATTCCTCTGCTATTTCTGTTGAGGTAGAGACCCTCCGACCCGTAGGGGATAGAATGTGTGGGATGAAAGTTTTGGTGCGGGGACCGCGTAAAGCTCTGGCTAGGAGAGAGCCAGGTTTGTTAGAGAATTCATACATTGTACGACGTGACCATGCTAGCCTCTCCTTCGTTTTATGCAACAAAAGCGAGCGAAGCTCTTCACGTGCTTTAAGTAACTCCTGGTATACGGAGCGTGCTAGGCTAGCCTTATGTGTGCATTCAAGGGTCTTTATCTGAAGTAGAAGTTCTTCAGTTCTACGGGTTCTTTCCCTCTTGAGACGTGCCCCAATGCCTATCAAAATGCCCCTGATAACTGGCTTGTGCGCCTCCCACATCACCAAGGGATTATGGACCGAGGCTACATTAAATGCAAAATATTCCTGCAGTTTGGCTTGGATCTCCGTGCGGGTCTCTGCAGATTGAAGCAGTGATTCGTTCAGTCTCCACGAAGGTGGAGATTTAGACATTGGTCCCATTTGGAGCGTCAAGTGTATGGGGGCATGGTCAGAAAAGGAAATGACATCTATGGATGAGTCCACCACCCTTGGCAGGTCCTGATGGGAGAGGAGCAGGTAATCTAATCTTGAGTACGAATGGTGAACTTGTGAAAAGTACGAGTAATCCCTGTCCTTGGGGTGTAAGAGGCGCCAGGGGTCCATCAAACGAAGTGAGTTAGGATCAGATTTAATACGTTTAAGGCGAGCGTATGAGAGATGAGAGGCACCCCGTGAGGTGTCCAGCAGGGGGTCCATTGCAAGGTTCATATCGCCCCCAAAAATGAGCATCCCCTCCGTAAACTCAAGTAGTATGGGTATCAGCCCACGCAGGAACCGAGCATGGTCAGCATTGGGGAAATAGATATTGGCAAGAGTGACCTGAACGTCCGACACCCTGCCCTTGATCAGGAGAAAGCGGCCCTGAGGGTCCGCTCGCTGCGCCCCGAACTCCCACTGTACAGACTTTGCCACTAAAATGCTAACCCCCTTAGATTTGGAGATAGGTGAGATACTGTGGTATGCCGTCGGGAACAGATTATTAGTCAGTTTGGGAATATGCTCACCATGAAAGTGGGTTTCCTGTAGAAAGGCAATTTGGGTTTTAGTTCTGCGTAGGTCAGCTAGTAGCTGGGAACGCCTTTCCGGGATATTGAGACCCCGTACATT
Organism: Lithobates clamitans; assembly: GCA_037952925.1. Lineage (NCBI taxonomy): Eukaryota > Metazoa > Chordata > Amphibia > Anura > Ranidae > Lithobates > Lithobates clamitans. The sequence goes on from JBBGZY010000079.1 coordinate 1,498,620, forward strand.
AAGGGAGGTCACCTTTAGGAGAACCATTGTGGCGGCCCGGGCGCTGAGGATCGTTGACAGAATGAGGAGGACAATCACCTCTGGTTTAAGTTCACGTCCCCTCCCAACTAGAGGGCAACAGCACCAGGGAATAGAGGGGAATTAAGAAGGTGAAGACAGGATCAGAGAAGGAGAAGGAGCGGGTAGGTAAGGGGGGGAAGGGGGAGGGGGGGAGGGAGCAATCTAAGTTAGTCAAGTGACTTCTCTATGATCTCCCGGCCGAGGCACAAAAGGAATTGTGCAGCAATCGGGAGGTCGCCCTAAGGGGGGGCGGTCGATGCGTCAAAGTGCGCAACAAAAAGTTTTTGCAAGTGAGCAAGTCAAGCAATATGAGAGGGTACTTTTGGGAGTGGTAGGGAGATGCACTGAGTGGGGGGCCTTCAGAATCAGAAACATTAAGAAAAAACAATACATTAACCATCATAAGTAAGGTGTAATTTACCACAAAACTGGGCATAGCATCCATAAACGTAACTGTGTTTAAGGTTAGTATGTGCAACTAAGTAAACCTCTAACATCCATGATCTACTGGCGTTGACGCATTGCAGAGGCGGCCGGGGGCCGAGGACCCCGGGGGTCAGCTCACCCTTCTCCTGTGCAGGGCCAGGAGGGGGCCCCCACCGCTCGGCTGTCAGTGTGCCAAGGCAGCCTGACCAAGTGTGGCTCATGAGAAGAATGTATGTGCCTCCTCCTCAGCGTCTACGTTCAAATCAAATATGCTCGGGTGGAGTGCATGAAGTCTGGCCTACAGCAAGAATACCACATTTATAACAGTTATAACAATGCGTCCCCCCTCCCTCTTCCCCTGTCCATAATTGAGAGTTAACCCATGGAGAAAGAGAAAAAAAAAAAAAAAAAAGGGGGGGAGTCCTGGTGCATGGGTTTGAATGTTCCTGGAAGAATCGCCATAGGGGGGGGAAGGAGCGGGGCATCTGCCCATAGGAGGTACCGAAAGCCTTACCAAGAACCAAAAAGTGGTGAGCGTTTAGTCCTCGGATGATGTTGGATGGGCTCTTCTGCCTTCTCGGTTTGGCGGGCGGGATCTTGGGCGTCGAGATCTCTGTTGTCTGGGTGGTGCTGAACCTTGTGGGTCCTGGGAAAGCAGATAGTCAAACCAGTTGGGCACCTCAATCACCGGCCTGGAGATGAAATGAAAGAGGGCAGGGAGTTGGTCTGGCGTGCGGAGGAAGAATTCCGCCCCCTGCCTCCTGACGATAAGATGGAAGGGGTGACCCCATTGGTAGGTGGCATCTGCCTCGCGGATGACTTCCAGTAGGGGTCGCATGAGCCCACGCATGGTGCGAGTTTGTCTGGAAATGTCAGGGAAAATCCTGATGGGAGCCCCGTCAAAGTCTATTGGGCCCTTTTCCCAGGCAAGGCGAAGAATGTCCTCCTTGATAGTGAAAAAATGCACCCTGCATAGTACATCACGGGGAAAGTCCAGTTCGGATGATGGTCTCTGTGCAGAGGGTGGGGGTCTGGGGCCTGGGATACGGTGCACCCTGTCCAGTTCCAGGTCAGCTGTCGGTGGTTTGCCCAGGACCTGGTTTAAGATGGCGACCACTGTGGATCTGAGGTCTGGGCCCATGGTGGCTTCTGGGATCCCCCTTAGGCGCAGATTGTTCCGTCTGCTTCTATTCTCGCCGTCATCCAGGCGTAGCTGAACGTCGACAAGATGGCGGCGGAAGGCCCCATACTCCGACTCAAGCGTAGTGAGGCGCGCTTCTGTGGTAGATTGGGAGGCTTCGATCGTGGTGACTCTCTCCTCGACAACCTCCACTTGCTGTTTTAGGTCATGCAGTTCTCTGGTTAGTGCATTGACAATAGAGGTGGCCATAGCGTTTAAGTCCTGTTTGGTGGGGAGGCCTGACACTATGTTTCTTAGAGAGCTTTCAACTAGGCCGCTTAGGTCATCAGCGTTATCTGGATGCAGTGGCGTGTCAGCGGTTGTGAGAGCCGGGGACACTATAGGAGAGGGTACTCTGTGTGGCAAGGGGGGAAAGTCCTCCCCCGCTGCAGAGGTAGTTGCAGGAGCGCCTTTCTTACTTGAGGGTGTAGCGCCCGCCGTGCTGACTCGAGGTGGCGCCATCTTGCTCTGTCTCGCCAGCGAGGGAATCTGCTGTTGCCGTAGAAAGTAGTGTGAGATTTCGGGTCCCCTCCGTTCCTCAGTGACCTGTGGGCGCCTGCGGCCTCCTGGCATGAATGGATGGCTTAGCTGATCAGTGCTACGGGTGATTCACGGCCCGTTTCAGTGCAGAGCTCCCGACGATGCGTTCTTACGTTTCCATAGCTAGGTCACGTCTCCCTCCTGTAATAAATTTAGTGCTGAAGCTTCTGTGCCTCATGCAGGCGTTAGGGGACCCAAGCCAAGCAGTAGTGAGCAAGCGAGTGATGGAGCCTGTCTGCAGGGTCAGGGGTAATCAAGCAGTAGGTGTGGTACAGTGTGTGGCCCTTTTTGATGATTTATAGTATTGGAGAAGACACAAGAAGGGTACGGGCTTTGAAAACTGTGGTTATGTCACCCCTAGCAGCAGTACCTTGTTGTAGAATCTGCAGACTGTTCTTTATGATACAGGCTGGGAGGGAGAGGGGGGAACGGCTCAGCGATTTCACAGTGACCTTTTGCTGTTTGTTCCCTCTTGTGCAGATCCCAGGACGGGTGGCAGCTCTCTCCCTCAAACCTCTGCACCCCAGGACAGTGTTGGTAGGACCCTGACCTCCAAGATGGCTTCCGCTGCATGGAGCCCACCAAGGGCCTTTATGGAGATTCCTGTAACCCCCTCTCGTGTTCTCCGGGTCCCGCTGCCGCTTTCAGTTAGGTGGATCTTATGTAGGGCTTGCGGTGACCCCCTCTCCGCCGATTGCGGTACCCGAGGCCGGGGATGGCGGGGGCTCCACAGGCCGCAGGATGGCGGATCGCGGCCGGGTTGTGGTGCCGACCGGGGGTCTTAGCAGAGCGGTCGCTAGATGCCTGTCTCCTCCGGTTCTCGCTTCCTCTTACCTCCAGCCGCGACCGTTGCGCGGAGCGCTGGGGTCCCCCCGCCGCCGAACGCGGCACTTTAGGCCGGGGATCGCGAGGCCGCAGCAGGCCGCAAGATGGCGGAATGCCTTCCAGATGATATGCCGGCCTGTTACCTCACTCTCGGGCGGCTGTTCTTTACAATAGCCTCCTCCCCTGTTGAGGATGGATCCCTGCCACACTTGGGAAGCCTTGTGCTTTTAAAAAAGTAGTTTTAAGGGCAGGATGGCTGTAGATAGAGCCAGGACCGGCGGAGCTGCTCTGAAACACGTCCTGCTCCTTGCTGCATCAGGACACGCCCCCTCGACTGTTCCAGTTTTGATTTAAAAAGTGTCTATGGTACAGGGATCAGGAGTGCTTAATGCACAGGTCACTTTACATAATGGATATCAGATTTTTTTTTGAAGATACCTGCCTGTGTGTCTTTTGTGCCAGGCTAATATAATTAGGGACACCATTTGATTAACCACTTGCTGCCCAGGCCAATTCTGACACTTCTCACATGCAATACAAGTAAAAATCTGATTTACATAGAATCCCAAATATTATGTATCCGAAAGCAAGGGCCCTGGAGAATATGTTTTTTCTCCAGGTCCCAAAAGAGCAATGCCGGACCTAAAAAAACAATAAAAGGATCGTGGCTGAAGCAAGCAATCATGACAATACCTGGGTAAAAAAACAACTGTTACAGTACATGGGCACCAAGCTGGCAATCATGACAATGGGTTCCATTCACAGAAAAGATTGCATGAGGTAGTTAGGTGTTTTCACTAAATTCACTACTGCTTAAAAGCAAACACACTTGGTAAATATTGTACAAAACAGGAGTGAAAGTCAATTCACAAAAAAAAGTGTATGCCGTAAATAAGTAGTGGGCCCAGCATGCAATATTTAAAGTGGAAGTTAACTTCCATGAATGACTTTTACCTATAGGTAAGATTATGATTAGGCATACCTATAGGCAATGTAAATTACTCCTAAACGTGCGCCGTTTAGGAGATATTTACTGTACATGCAGCCAGTGACATCACTGGCACATGCGCTCTGAAGGAATGGCCACCCTTGCCATTTCTTCAGAGCCCTGTGCCAGGACCGATGGCTCCCACACACATGCACAGGATTGACATCATTGCCGCTCCAGCCAGTCATAGAGCCAGAGCCCACAAACCCAGAGGCAAGATGGATGCTGCCTCCAGATCAGACATCTTGGCGCAGAAGAGCTTGGTTTTAAGGTAAGTTTAACATAATGTGCTAGTATGCATACTAGCACATTATGCCTTTATCTTGCGGGGTAAAAAAAAACAACAACGTCCAGTGGTTTACAACCACTTTAAGGAAATGGCAGCCGCTGGCATCCTTAACAACTAGTAAACAACCTGGTTGTTTAAAGCGCTGCATCCTTAACAACCGATGAGCCAGCAACTGTCAGCGGGGTTGCCCGCTGATAGCTGAAAGTGAAAATAACTATTGCCAGTTGTGTATCACGGGAAAAAAAGGGCCAAAACATGGGCCCTCCCAGTACGCTAAATGTAAATGGGCCCTGAAAGTGAAATCTGAGGCTCCATTCACATCTGTGTTTCCAAACGCATAGAAAACAGCACAGAAAATGCGGCCCTGAAAGTGACATCTGAGGCTCCATTCACATCTGTGTTTCCAAACGCATAGCAAACAGCACAGAAAATGCGAGCTTTGCTGAATGTTTCATAAACACACTGCAAACACACCAAAATGCACAGTAGAAAATGCACCACACTCCGCTCTAAAAAAAAGTTCTGCTTTTTTGGAATGATTGTTGAGCATAAGCCAGCCCAATCAAGTGATGGGCTGCCTATGCACGAAGAGCGGAAATGCTCCAAACCCCCCCAAACAAAAAAAAATGTGCAGGAAAGTAAGTTCTCACTATGTGAACATGTAAACGAGGCCTGATAGCTGAGTGTCTCCATCCACAATCTCTGTACAATTTTCTTTAGAGTTACCAAAACTATGGAATTTGAGGACCCATCTGAACAATCTATCAATTTGTATCAAATCCCTTGCACTACATAGCTGATGGTAGATTTAAAAGAGATTGTACAATCAGATTGTAATGTTTATGGTCATCTTAACCTCCCTGGCGGTATGATTCTTTCGGATTTTAGGTGCTGAAAGCGGTACAATTATTTTGCATGGAAATTTGGCATTTTATATTGTAGGTCTGTAATTCTTAACAATAACACACTTAAATCTGTCCAAACAAGAGTCTAGTAGATATCCCGGGTATGATAAAGTTTGAAACACAAAAACATAAATTATAATATAATAAATAAAAATAAATAATTAAAAAAATAAAAATAAAATAATAATAAAATAAATTTCCCCACAATTCACTATCGCTCAATTCTGCAAGTGTTCTAATTTACTATTGCAGTTTTATAGCTGGTCTAAAACCATTTTTGACATAAAGGGACACTTTTTGGTTGCTATGGACAATCTCCAGTTTCCAGCCAGAAAGAACAGTATATATAATATAGAACTGCATGCAGGGCATGGGACAAAGCACTGGGGACAAAAGGGATGTGAAATAATTTCATACAGTACTGTAATCTGTAAGATTACAGTACTGTATGTGTTATGATTTTTACAGTTTTTTGAATTTGCCGCCAGGCTCCGCCCCCGTGCGTCGCGACGCTCGCAGGGAACGAAGCCTGGCACGGAGAGGCTTCGGGCAGAGGACGGAGCCCGCAGACACAGCGGGGCACATCGCAGGATCCCGGGGACAAAGTAAGTAACGCCGCACCAGGATCCTGCAATGCGATCCCGAGTGTGGCTCGGAGTTACCGCTAATGGGACTGAATTTTAACCCCGAGCCACACTCGGGAAAACCGCCAGGGAGGCTACGGAAAGAAGTAGGTGGTGATATTGTAATGAGAGGTGTTGTCCAGACTGGTAATACATACCCTATCACACCCTTTTCTGTGATGCAAAAACACAGAGAATGATGGGAGCTGACCTACAGGAAGTGATGCAACCAGAAAGAATGTTTTCAAACAGAAGACAGAAACATGGAAGTTCAAACCTTTTTTTGGAAAAGGTAAGCGAGAGATAAGAACATTGGGATCGCTGGGCCAGAAATGATATTATAAAATGATTCTATTTATTATGAAAAGTGAAATTCAGCCAAAAGGTGAACTTAGCCTTTAGAAACAGATATATGTGGAAACTGTATCTACTCTTTAAAGGGGTTGTAAACCCTCATGGTTTTTCACCTTAATGCATTCTAGGCATTAAGGTAAAAAACCTTCTGTAGTGCTGCCACCCCCCAGCTCCCCTGTTTTACTTACCTGAACACTGTCATCCTCAATCCAGGAATGAGCACACCATCTCTAGCTGGTGATTGGATAGATCGACAGCAGCGCAGTCATTGCTCCCCCTACTGTCAATCAAATCCAATGACGCGAGGCCACTCTGTGCAAAACGAACTGCACAGTGGAGGTAAGTATGACATGTTTGTTAGTATATGTAAAAAGAGAGCATTGGTGGGACTTTGAGTGAGGTATAGGGGTGCCGCTCAGGTCCCCCCCTCCATCCCAATTAGATAATATAAAGTAAAAAGAGCAAGTGGCGGGACTTTATATAAGCACATGGGAGCAGTAATAAATAAAAAAAATAATTCGCTTTTAATGAATTCAGATTATCATAAAGTTTTTATATTCAAATAATTCAATGCATTTTGCTATATATAACCATTTGTATAACTTTACAAAAGTTATACAAATGGTTATATATAGCAAAATGCATTGAATTATTTGAATATAAAATATTTATGATAATCTGAATTCATTAAAAGCTACTGTATTTATTGGCGTATAACACTCACTTTTTCACCATGAAAATTGGGTTCAAATAGCATGTGCGTGTTATACACCAATACTTCAATTTTAGCTGCCTCGGAGGGGACAGGGAGGGGGCGGGACGAGCGCTTTTAGATTACATACAGTAAGAATCTCCTGTTTACTTGGCAGCCTCTGTAATAGGAAGTCCCATCTCCTGGGCTGCCATTGGACCACTGTTCTGTCTATCATAGGAGATTCTCACTGTATGTAATCTATCAGCGCTCATCCTGCCCCCCTCCCTGTCCCCTCTAGGCTGCAGATGGGCATCAATCAGGCTGTACTGGTGGCAATGGTGAGGATGCTGCATTGAAGGCAATAGAAAGGCTGCATATGGGCACCGACCCTATTTTTCTTCAGATTTCCTTAGTTAAAATTTAAGGTTTTTTTTCCTGATACTTCCCTCTTAAAATGAATGTGCGTTTTATACGCCTATGCGTGTTATACGCCGATAAATACGGTAATTATTTATTTATTTATTACTGCTCCCGTGTGCTTATATAAAGTCCCGCCACTTGCTCTTTTTACTTTATATGACATGTTTGTTATTAAAAAAAAAAAAAAAAAGAAAAAAAAAAAAAAAAAGGGTTTACAACCCCTATAAGGCATCTCATAGTTTGGTTCTAACTCTGAGACATCTATGAGAGACCTCAAGTTGGAGCATATTGATAAATTGAGGACAGGTATGTCTGGGGGCTGCAGAGACATACCAAAATTCCAGCTCTGCAGAGACACTTTGGAGGCCTTCAGCTGACTTTGTGCTCTGCAGGACTTCTGGTGTGTCCCTGCACCTTTAAGGAGGAATGGGCTGCCTCTGGGTACTCTTGCCCTTAATTTATCCACTGATATACTGTATATGCTTCAACATACAGTAGGTGCTATTTTTAATTGGGGTATTTGCCATTTTGTTGAAGCCCAACTTAGATAAACTTAAATATTATCGCTTTCAGTGGGACTGTGTCCACACTGCAAGGGTTATTTGCTTCCTTAGGTCTAGAGAAGATTTACTAAGCCGATGGCGAGTTTTCTTGAGGTTTTGGAAGGGTTTCAAGTGCAAAGAAACTGGATCTTTGGCTAGCTTTCCTGTTTTCCAACACAAATTGTAATTGCAAATGAGTGCAACAATGTTTATTTAACTGGTTCCGGACCAGCGGCAGCAGTTTTGCTGCGGCAGGTTGGTCCGGCGGCATGAACCGTCGTAGCTATACGTCGGGCGTGCAGCCGGCGGGGAGCACGCACGCGCCCCCTCGGTGGCAGTGATAATCGGATTCAATTCAGAACTGATCAATCCCCAAGCCCAATGGTATATGGCCTGGACCTAGTGATTGGTCCTGGCGAATGAGATACTTTCCCTGCCTGTGTAAGTGTAAACACAGCAGGGGAAGTGATGTCATCTCTCCTTGTGTAGGTCTTTTCATTCCAGACCGAGGAGAGAGAACATCTCACAGAAAGTGCACCAACACTACACTGACACCAATCCACGCAGGTACACTTTCCGACCCCCAATCACCCCCCCAGTTAACCCCTTCACCCCCTGTCACTGTGTCACCCAGTGCAGCATTCAGATTTTTTTTATCACTGTACTGGTGTCATTTTTAGTGACAAAAATCAGCATTCAAAAATCAGCATTGGGGTAATTAGTATTAGGCCCAGATAGGTCTAGGGACCCCCCTAACCAAGGTTTAACCCCTTGATCATGCCGTCACCATTGATCACTGTATAAGTGTCACGGGTGACGCTGGTTAGCTAGTTTTTTTATAGCATCAAGGCACCTGCTGTATTTTACCTAAATAAAGGTTTAACCCCCTGATCACCTGATGGGTGATATCAGTTTCGGTTTTAGCGTCAGTCAGGGTCTGCAGTGCCCCAGGCAGTGTCAGATTAGTAGCAGTAGTGCTAACACCCAAACACCATACACCTCCCTTAGTAGTATAGTGTATGAACTGATCAATATCTGATGTGATCAGATCTATACTAGCGTCCCCAGCAGTTTAGGGTTCCCAAAAATGCAGTGTTAGTGGGATCAGCCCAGATACCTGCTAGCACCTGCGTTTAGCCCCTTTGCCCATCCCAGCCAAGCCCAGCCCACCCAAGTGCAGTATCAATCGATCACTATCACTTACAAAAACACAAAACACATAACTGCAGCATTCGCAGAGTCAGGCCTGATCCTTGCAAATGCTAACAGGTTTTTTTTTGCAGCATTTGAAGCAGACGCTGACAGTTAGGAGATTTTTTTCCTGTGAGTCTCACTAGTGTACCAGTAAATTTAGAGACCAAAATGTCAAATTGAAGGTACACTAGTGAAGAGGCCTACACGTTTCTGAGCATGACAGATAGTGAAGAGGAAGTCACTCATCTGTCAGATTTAGGTTCAGAATATGAACCTGTAGACAGCAGCGGCACCCTGACAAATAGCTCTGATGACGGAGTTGTGGTCCCTGGCAAGGTCAGGTGTACCAGACCCCGTTCTTCTGCTGTCGTTGAGGTGCAAGAACCGCAGGGCTCTCATATGGAGCAGAGAGCCAGTGCTAGTGCCGCTCATCCTTCTGGTGAACTGGCAAGCACCAGCGGCCTAGTACATTCTGGTCGTACATTCAGCACTGCAGTAACACTTGGTGACGTGGCGAGTCCCATAAGTGCAGTTCATGCTGGTGAGGTGGCTAGCATGAGTAGTGTCCCGCTGCCACCAAGAAGAAGACAAACATAGGCCCATCGAGCCCATAGTGCCCTTCCTGCTGAATTTGTCAATCCTAATTGGGAGCCCACCACTTCTGCAGCACCCGTACTTCCCACATTCACTGGCCAACCCGGAATTCAGATGGAAACAGTTGATTTTAAGTCACTTGATTTTTATTCACTGTTTTTCACGGAAGATCTCTATAGATCTATTGTGGACCAAAGCAATTTGTATGCTGGTCAATTCATCGCCGCTAATCCCCAGTTGACCCTTGCCATAGATTGGAGACCTATTACGGTCTCGGAATTTAAGACCTTCCTGGGCCTATCCCTCCTCATAGGCATTACTAAGAAGAGTAAGTTGCGGTCATATTGGTCCACTGACCTAATTCACCATATGCCCGTGTTCTCTGCCTCCATGACCAGGACACGATACGAGCAGATCTTGTGGTTCATGCACTTTAATGATAATGAACTCTGTCATCCTCGGGGTGACCCTGGATTTGATCAGCTCTACAAAATTTGGCCCCTTGTAAACCACTTCAACCAACAGTTTGCAGCCTTGTTTACTCCCGATCAAGTTGTCTGCATTGATGAGTCCCTGATTAAGTTTTCTGGCCGCTTGTCTAACAAACAGTATCTTCCCAGCAAGCGTGCCAGATATGGGGTCAAGATGTAAAAGCTCTGTGAGAGGGCAACAGGTTATACATATAGTTTTATAGTTTACGAGGGAAAAGATAGTAACATGGAGCCGAGGAACTGCACTGACTACATAGGGAGCACTGGTAAGATTGTGTGGGACTTGGTGTCACCCTTATTCGGAAAGGGGTATGACTTGTACGTGGACAATTATTACATGAGTGTGACACTTTTTAGTCACCTTTTCGATTATGGAATTGGCGCATGTAACACCATGCGATCTATTTGCCGGGCTTCCCCCACCGGCTTGTAGAATCCTGACTTAGACGGGGGGAGAAAGCCTGCTTGAAGTGTAAAAATGTGTTAGCAGTGAAGTGGAGGGATTCACGGAATGTTTTTGTTTTGTGCTATGGCCCACCTTCCCAACACAAATGCAATGAGCCAACTGCATGAGAGGCATTTTCTGTATGTCCTCCCTGGTACCCCTACCCAAAGAACACCCCAAAGAAGATGTCGTATCTGCAGACACCCGCTTTTATTGTCCCTCCTGTCCTGACCAACCTGGTCTCTGCATCGGTGACTGTTTCAAACGCTACTACACACTAGTTGAGTATTAGCATAGGGTACAGCACTACACAGTCCTAGGCACACATACACAGGGTCTTGAAAGATGTGATGGCCATCACATTTTGAGAAACGCTAATCTGCAATGTTCAGTTTACAGTTTTTTTACAGTTATTATAAAAGTGTAAAAAGTGAAAAAAAAAACACACAAAAACTAAAAAAAAATATAAAATAAAAAAGCCAAAAATAGTTATGGTTTTATTTTTCTTCTCTCTCTCTATTGTTCTCTCTCTTATGTTCACTCTCTACTGTCTGCTCTACTGTTCGCTCACTATTGTTCTATATCTATTGTTCTCTCTGTTTTATTTCTACTATGTTTTGTTGTATTTGCTTTGCAGGTATGGTATGTTATACTGTAATGTTTGTTTTATTGTTAACCATCATTTGCTTAGCAGGTACGCCATTCAGCTGCAGCATGGGTTTATTTATTCTGACAGCAACAGCGTTTGCTCCCATGATACATAAAGCCATGACTCCAGCGCTGTCGGAAGTGATTTCACCACCACAGTTAAAAAAAAGAGCATGTATGCCGAAGCATGGGGGCAGGGGTGGAGGAGCGGAGGAGCGATTTGCTCCTAACATTAGGGGCAGATTGCCCCCATGCTTCAGCATATATTTTTTAGGCACAGACTGCAATGCTTTATTTTTACTATTTTGTATTGCATTTGCTTTGCAGATATGGTAAGTCTTATGCCGCGTACACACGGTCGGAATTTCCGCCAACAAATGTTTGATGTGAGCTTGTTGTCGTAAATTCCAACCGTGTGTAGGCTCCATTGGACATTTGTTTCCGACAACAAAAATTTGAGAGCTGGATCTCAAATTTCCCGACAACAAAATCCGTTGTCATAAATTCCAATCGTGTGTACACAATTCTGACGCACAAAATTCCACTCATGTTCGGAATCAAGCAGAAGAGCCGCACTGGCTATTGAACTTTTTCTCGGCTCGTCGTATGTGCTGTACGTCACCGCGTTCTTGGCGATCAGAATTTCTGACAACATTTGTGCGACCGTGTGTATGCAAGACACGTTTGAGCCAACATCCGTTGGAAATAAGTGTAAGGCTGACCGCAGGTCAGCCTGTAATTGTAGGAGGAGTCAGGCTGCATAAAGCCTGCCCTCCTTCTCCTTCCTGTGGTCGTAGGATCTTGTGTCGACAGGTCATTTCCGGGTTAGGGCAGGTCATGGCAGATCACTACCTGTTTTCGGCTTGCAGGGCGGCAGCATGGTCGGCTGCAAGGTTCTCTTTTTGTTCTCTCCCGGTGGCCGCGGTTCCGGTAGGTGTGGGCGGGTGGCATCAACGGAGGATCCACATCAGATGCCACCCGTCCCGCTCAGGTGCCGGCCTGGGCTGGGGGGGGGGAGCTGGAAAGAGACAGTGTTAGACGGCAGATGGGATGTAAAGGAGAGAGAGAGAGAGAGAGAGTGGGATGCTCTGTCTCCTTTTATGGGCAAATGATTCGGAAGACTCCCGGGGTGCTGCGATCCGAGTCTGCTTGTACACACCGCACACCCGCCCGGACACACCACCAGTGATACCGCCACCCAGGTATTGTGTCTGTCTGATCGCACACAGGACTGAGCATTCACACCATCAGCTTCCAGCATCCGTGCTTTGTACTAATGCACGTGGGTTGTGTCAGTGGGCTCCTGGTGTGTGTGCGGGTCCTGGGCATACATGGGAGTGTATACTGAGCATACATGGAGGTATATAGTGTGGGCAGGTGACTGCAGAGACAGCCTGAAGATCCATCTCATTCTAGATGGCATAGGAGATTGCTCATTGCCTGTCATCTCATTATTTTCTGTGGGGGTCCTTTGGGGGCATGCAATTTACGATTTCTCATGTAATTTTTGGTTTCTCATGCGATTATAGTTTCTCATGCATTTTACGTTTTTTCATGCATTTTACGGTTTCTCATTCATTTTACGATTTAAATTTACGGTTTCTCATGCTTTTTATGGTTTCATGTATTTTACGGTTTTCATGCGATTTACGATTTCTCATTTATTTACGTTTTTTTCATGCAATTTACGGTTTCTCATGCATTTTACGGTTTTCATGCGATTTACGATTTCTTATTCATTTTACGGTTTTCATGCTAATTACGGTTCTCATGCATGTTAGTTTCGCATACAATTTACGGTTTCTCATGCATTTTACGGTTATCGTGCATTTTACAGTTTCTCATGCGATTTATGGTTTCTCATATAATTGATGGGTTCTCATGCATTTTACAGTTTTTCATGCATTTTTACGGTTTCATTAAAATTTACGGTTTCTCATGCATTTCACAGTTTCATTAAATTACGGTTTCTCATGCATTTTACAATCTCTCATGCTTTGTTACGGTTTCTCTTGTTATTTATTTTTTCTCATGCTATTTACGTTTCTCATGCAATTTACGTTTTCTCATGCAATTTACGTTTTCTTATGCAATTTACGTTTCTCATGCAATTTACGTTTCTCATGCAATTTACGTTTCTCATGCAATTTACGGTGTTCTCATGCAATTTGCGGTGTTCTCATGAAATGTTCGATTTCTCATGCAATTTGTCACTTCTCATGCCTATTTATGTTTTCTTACATTTCTCATGTTTCCCATGTTTCTCACGTTTTACATGGTTCTCACGTTTTCTCTTGGTTCTCACGTTTTCCATGTTTCTTACGCTTCCCACGTTTTCCCATGCCTCTCACATTTTTCATGCTTCTTACGTCTTCCCATGCTTCTCACGTCTTCCCATGTTTCTCACGTCTTCACATGTTTTCTAAAGTTTTCCCATGTTTCTCTCGATTGCTTCTCTCGTTTTCCCATGCTTCTCTCATTTTCCCCATACTTCTCTCGTTTTTCCCATGCTTTTCTCGTTGTTCCCATGCTTTTCTCGTTGTTCCCATGCTTTTCTCGTTGTTCCCATGCTTTTCTCGTTTTCCCTTGTTTTTCCCAGGTCTATTATGTTTCATGTCATGTGTTTTCATGGTCTGTCATTCACTGCATTTCTGTTAGTTAGTGCTCACATTCAGGGTCTGGCACGTTTACAGATCCGTACGGGCTGAGGTTTCGTTTTTAATTGATTGTTGTCCCACAATCTTCTCGCCTGTTTCCATACGTCATACGTGCACGTTCACCATTACACTTTTACTATTACCCACCACGGTCTGTGGGTACCTTAGCCCTGAGTGTTCATTTTAATTTCCTGTCCTGGCGCGGCAGGTTGCTCGGGCTCGCTCACTGCATACAGTAGGGGGGTGTCGTCATTAGGTTCACTTTCTTACGCTCTTGGTCTTGTCATTTCTGCACTCACATCATAATACTTGTCAGGTATTAGGGGTGTTATGTCTTGGGCTGGTTATTTGTAATGTTATCTGGTTGCTTTCATACAGCTGAATTGTTCATGTTCTACCACTGCAGATTACCTGTCACGTCTATGGGTTTAACAGATTGAGGTGATCGTTTTTAATTGGCTTGTTCGGTGGCAAGTCTTCTCATCTGTTCTTACGCTGCTTATGTATTTCGTACAAACTTACGTTTCTCAGGCAGTTCACGCTTTCTCATGCAATCTACGTTTCTCATGCAAATTACGTTTCTCATGCAATTTTCGTGTTCTCATGTTATTTACGTTCCTCATGTTATTTACCTTTTCATGCAATTTTACGTTTTTCATATAATTTATGTTTCTCATGCAATTTGTTGTTTCTATGTTAAACTCACTTTTTATGTTTCTCTCGTTTTTTTTCCAGGTTTCTCATGTTTTCCCAAGGTTACTCTCGTTCTCATGTTTCTCACACTGTTCATCAATTCACGTTCTCGTGCTACCGGTATTTCTCAGGTAGTTTGCGGTTTCTGGCAGCCTCGGTTTTTAGGCTGCTCACATTTCGTAAGCTCACGCTATACATGGGTTTCGTTCCTTCGCGTAGCTTACGTTCCTGGCGCAGGTTTTCTCAGTATGCTCACGTTTCTCTCGTAGTTCATGTTGCTGTCCCATTGGTGCGTCACTTACACGGAATAGGTTACCCAGGGGACTGCGGTTCCTCCTTGTTCATGCACACGACCTTTTATTTCCTAGCTACTTTTGGCTAGGGTTGGCAAAAGCATGGAACTATTAGTAAGTCAGCCATGGCAGCTCCAGCAGCGTTTACGGGCTCAGGGACTTTAGTGGGTTCCAAATTTTCTCAGTCCCTAGGCCAGTATCAGTAGGCTTCCTACTTGGTTCGGTTTTTGCCTCTTTTAACTCATATCGGCACAGCATTGTCGGGGCGTATCTGATTGGGACTCAGCATTTCATGTTGTTAGACCCCGACAGGTTTTCTTTATTTGTGTGCATTCTATTAAGCCATCCTCAGGGTTCCTGAAAGTAGCCCTCCTGCTGTGATCAGCAGACTTCTCATCATGGCTCATATTTTCCGTGTTGTATCTATCACATTCCCATGGTCTCCTTCATGTTGGGTACCAGCTCGGTGCTGAAGGCAGGCCTATACCCGGGTTTTTGGGTCATAAGAGACAGGAGCAGTTTCTGCGTATTTGTGCCTGGGACCTCAGCCGTATTGGGTAGGTGGAGGTCGTCTTGTTTCTCTGGGTTGGCCAGAGCCACTTTAAGAGATACCACAAGCGTTTGTTAATTTGGTAGGTTATATGTTATTTCAGTGGGTAATAATTTGGCATCATATTCATCCTACTGGTCATTTTTGCCCCCTTTCAGGCATACTGACCACTTGACCCAGGCACAACTCAGGTCTATGTTCTCTGTTGCTCTTTGTTCCTTTCCTACACTATCCACAGATTGACTCCGAGTACAAATCCAGGATTTTGTTGTCGGAATGTCCGATCATCTGTACGTGGCATTACTGTTATACTGTAATGTTACTTTGTTTTATTGTTAACCCTCATTTGCTTAGCAGGTATGCCATTCAGCTGCAGCATGGGTTTATTTATCTTGACAGCAACAGCGTTTGCTCCCACGATACATAAATCAGCGACTCCAGCGCTGTAGGAGGTGATTTCACCACCACAGTAAAAAAAAAAATGGTGCATGTATGCCCATCCTTAGAAGTGGGTGGATGAAGGGAGGTATTCTAATGGTGGGCATACCCACCGATCAATCTCTTTTTTTCGTTCAGCCCACAAGCACAACAAGGACCAGAGACGTACTGGTATGTTCCTTGGCTTTGAGTGGTTATATCAGAAAGATGCCTGCAGGTTTAGGTATCATCTTGGTATCATTCTTTTCAACCAGCGGTCAGCTTTTATGTAAAAGCAATCCTAGTGGCTAATTAGCCTCTAGACTGCTTTTACAAGCAGTGGGAGGGAACATCCCCCCTCACCGTCTTCCATGGTTTTCTCGGGCTCTCCTGTCCCAACAGGGAACCCGAGAATGTAGCTGGTGGTTCCGCCAGCTGTCCATAGAGCTGATCAGAGACCATAATGGCTCCAATCATCTCTATGGCCTAAGAAACCGGAAGCTAAGGGCATTAAATGACTTAGGTTTTGCCGGATATAAACAGCACCATCGGGAAATTGGCAAAGCATGAGGGCAGAGGAGAGATCTAGGGTCTAATAGACCCCAATTTTTTTCAAAAAAAGAGTACCTGTCGCTAACTATTGCTATCTTAGGGGATATTTACATTCCCTAAGATAACAATAAAAATGATTTAAAAAAATGAAAGAAACAGTTTAAAAATAAAATAAAAAAGCAAAATAAATAAATAAATAAATAAAATAAAAAGCACCCCTGTCCCCCGTGCTCACGTGCAAAAGCGAACGCAAGCGACGGTCTGGCGTCATATGTAAACAGCAATTGCAGCATGCAAGTGAGGTATTACTGTGAAGGTCAGATTGAGGGCAGTCATTTCCTCTGTAAATCTAAAGTGGTAACCTGTAAAGGCTTTTAAAGGCTTTAAAAATATATACAGTTTGTTGCCACTGAACGTTTGTGCGCAATTTTAAAGCATGTCGTGTTTGGTTTCCATGTACTTGGCATGAGATAATATTTTTTATTTCATCAAACATTTGGGCAATATAGTGTGTTTTAGTGCATTAAAATTAAAAAAAGTGTGTTTTTTCTAAAAAAATTGCATTTGAAAAATCACTGCGCAAATACTGTGTGAAAAAAAAATGCAACACCCACCATTTTAATCTGTAGGAACTTTGCTTTAAAAAACTAATTATTATTACCAGATTATTGTGGTCTAATCCTGCTTATCATTTCTATTGCTGTTTGGAAACGACTTTGACTTGTGAACCTGACTATGAAACTCTCCTCCTGCATCAACCTTGGCATATGACCTTGATTACGGAACTCTCTCCTGCACCGACCTTGGCTTGTGACCCCAACACTGATCACTGATCTAGCTATTCAGACTTTCCTATCTCTCGCAGACCTGAGAGCTGAGCTTGTCTGGCATTGTCGGCCTTCGGTCTCCACACATTACAGGACAAGCGAGTGACCATTTGCCACGCAGAGGATTCCCATTATAGAGGTCCATGAGTGTAATTTTCTTGGTCCACACCCGAGGCTGGGGTTACACAGCCACATGCCTGCTTGATCTCCAGATAAGAGATCTAAGGAGTCGGTAAGTGGCCATCTTCTTACATAGGTGGAGGAGCTTTTCTGTCATCACTGAATCCCGGGTGATCTAGCTATATGCCATACACCATTCGGATGCTCACCACTTTCTCCGTGGCATAAATCTTGCACTTATATGAACTGTATACTTTTGTGCACTCTGCATTTTGGACTTTGCGTTGTTTATTAGCAATTTTTCTTTGTTTACTTTTGTTTACTATTGTGTGGGTCATATTATCACTGTCATAATTCACGTACAGAAATTTACATTGTAGTTTACTCTTCAGGATGTACTCACTATCTCATTTGTTTTATGTCACTTATTGTAGCGCAGCCTTTTAATTTTGAAAAAAATATATAATGTTTGGGGGTTCAAAGTAATTTTCTTGTGTAAAATTACACCCCAAAGTATATTCTGCTGCTTCTCCTGAGTACGGGGATACCACATGTGTGAGACTTTTTTGGGAGCCTAGCCACGTACAGGACCCCGAAAACCAATCACCGCCTTCAGGCTTTCTAAAGGCGTACATTTTTTATTTCACTCTTCACTACTTTACACAGTTTCGGAGGCCATGAAATGCCCAGATAGCACAAACCCCCCTCAAATGACCCTATTTTGGAAAGTAGAGACCCCAAGCTATTTGCTGATAGGCATGTTGAGTCCATGGAATATTTAATATTTTGCCACAAGTTGCGGGAAAATGACAATTTTTTTTTTGCACAAAGTCGTCACTAAATGATATATCGATCAAACATGCCATTGGCATATGTGAAATAATTTTCTTATGTGAAATTACACCTCAAAATACATTCTGCTGCTTCTCCTGAGTATCGGGAAACCACATGTGTGAGACTTTTTGGGAGCCTAGCCGTGTACAGAACCCTAAAAACCAAGCACCGCCTTCGGGCTTCCTAAGGGCATAAATTTTTGATTTCACTCCTCACTGCCTGTCACAGTTTCGGAGGACATGAAATGCCCCGATAGCACAACCCCCCCCCCCAATGACCCCATTTTGGAAAGTAGACACCCAGTAGGAAAGTAGGAAAATTACATTTTGTTTTCAAAACTTTATGACAAAAAGTGAGATCTGCAAAATACTCAACATGCCTCTCAGCAGATAGCTTGGGGTAAAACATCAGGGAGATATAAAAGAACTAACAGCACTGCTAGATATTATAGGGTAGGTACCTTCCTCTGAATTGTTGGCACATATCAAAAGAAGGGGAGAAAAAGGAATTCATCAAAGAGGAACAGGCAATTATCAAAATGTATGTATAAATGCTATTTATTAGGAGATACATTTAAACACCAATCAAAAATTATATATGGTTAAAAACTAGGTACCACCACCAACATTTAAAATTGACAACGTTGTCATGGACAAAACACAGATGGCCACCACAAACATAAACCATCCGCACCTCCTGACAAGTTAATATTGCATAACGACTCTAAATGAATCTATAAGCTTATGTCCAGTAATCCAAATGAGCAGCTAGGTGATAGCTGGTAATGGGTGGGGAGGATATGATTGGTTTTAACAGCCATAAAGGAATCACGTCCTGTGTGTGGGAAGCAGGGAAAACCAATGGTGGATAGCTTGTTGCTGAAGCAATGATTGCTGCTATCATAGTCTGCAGAGTTCACCATACACTTATACTGCCAGAGGGAACAGATTGCACGAAAGGACGGTTCCTATGTGTGAGGAATGATGAAACACTATGAGCCATAAAGAGATGGAGCAGGCTGCAGGTGATGGCTGTGCAGGTGGATCATCAGCACTAAGGGGTGAGTTAGATTTTACCGCTTAAGTGAACCGTCCAATAATGGTAAATAGCAAAGGTAAGATCTCACCCATATGTAGGCGCTGGGAAGTGACACCGATCCATAAGCGAGGAGCCAAAAGTTCATCAGGCCATCCCTGAGTGGTTCTTCAAGTTGTCTTCCGTCACTGTATGCGGTGTGTCCCAAGGCAGTTTGCGGAGAATGTGATATTGAGAACGGGGAGGTGCAGACTGTGCATCCAGTCAACCAGTCATCCACATCCAGGTCCCCGGGTGATTTCAAACCGACCTCAAGGGAGTACGGCGGACGTTCCAGGGCTGGTGGGTGGGTCGGTGTAAGCGCTAATGGGAGCATGATGATGTCATAGCTTGGGGTGTCTACTTTCCAAAATTGGGTCATTTGGAGGGGGGGTTGTGCTATCGGGGCATTTCATGGCCTCCGAAACTGTGATAGGCAGTGAGGAGTGAAATCAAACATTTACGCCCTTAGAAAGCCCGAAGGCGGTGCTTGGTTTTTGGAAAGTAGACACCCAGTAGGAAAGTAGGAAAATTACTTTTTGTTTTAAATTTTCAAAACTTTATGACAAAAAGCGAGATCTGCAAAATACTCAACATGCCTCTCAGCAAATAGCTTGGGGTATCTACTTTCCAAAATTGAATAATTTGGGGGGGGGGGGTTGTGATATCTGGGCATTTCATGGCCTCCGAAACTGTGATAGGCAGTGAGGAGTGAAATCAAAAATTTACGCCCTTAGAAAGCCTGAAGGTGGTGCTTGGTTTTCGGGGTCCTGTGTGTGGCTGGGCTCCCAAAAAGTCCCACACATGTGGTATCCTCATACTCAGAAGGAGCTGCAGAATGTATTTTGGGGTGTAATTCCACATATGCCCATGGCATGTTTGAACAATATATCATTTAGTGACAACTTTGTGAAAAAAAAATGTATTGTTATTTTCCCGAAACTTGTGGCAAAATATTCCATGGACTCAACATGCCTCTTAGCAAATAGCTTGGGGTGTCTACATTCCAAAATGGGGTCTTTTGGGGGGTTGTTTTGCTATCTGGGCATTTTATGGTCTTCAAAACTGTGATAGGTAGTGAGGAGTGAAATAAAAAATTTACGCCCTTAGAAAGCCTGAAGGTAGTGATTGGTCTTCGGGGGCCTGTACGCGGCTAGACTGCCAAAAAGTCTCACACATGTGGTATCCCCATACTCAGGAGAAGCAGCAGAATATATTTTGGGGTGTAATTTCACATATGCCAATGGCATGTTTGAGCAATATATCATTTAGTGACAACTTTGTGCAAAAAAAAAAAAAAGTTTGTCAATTTTCCCGAAACTTGTGGCAAACTATAAAATATTTAGTGGACTCAATATGCCTCTCAGCAAATAGTTTTGGGTGTCTACTTTACAAAATGGGGTCATGTGGGGGGGGGTTGTGCTATCTGGACATTTTATGGATTTTGAAACTGTGATAGGTAGTGAGGAGTGAAAGGTAGGAGGTTTTTGGGGTCCTGTACGTGGCTAGACTCCCAAAAAGTCGCACACATGTGGTATCCCCATACTCAGGAGAAGCAGCAGAATGTATTTTGGGGTGTAATTTTCACATATAACCATGGCATAGGTGAGCAATATATCATTTAGTGACAACTTTGTGTAATTTGTTTTTTTTTTTGTCATTTTTCAATCACTCGTGACAAAAAAAATATTCAATGGGCTCAACATGCCTCTCAGCAGTTTCCTTGGGGTTTCTACTTTACAAAATGGGGTCATTTTTTTGGGGGGGTGTACTGCCCTGCTATTTTAGCACTTCAATAAATGAGATAGGCAGTCATAAACTAAAAGCTGTGTAAATTCCAAAAAATGCACCATAGTTTGTAGACACTACAACTTTTGAGCAAACCAATAAATATACGCTTATTGACATTTTTTTTACCAAAGACATGTGACTGAATACATTTTGGCCTAAATGTATGACTAAAATTGAGTTTATTGGATTTTTCTTCTAACAAAAATTAGAAAATATCATTTTTTTTTCAAAATTTTTGGTCTTTTTCTATTTATATCGCAAAAAAATAAAAATTGCAGAGGCAATCAAATACCATCAAAAGAAAGCTCTATTTGTGGGGAAACAAAGACGCAAATTTAGTTTGGGTACAACCTTACATGACTGCGCAATTAACAGTTAAAGCAGCACAGTGCCAAATTGTAAAAAGTGCTCTGGTCATTGAGCAGCCTAATCTTCCGGGGCTGAAGTGGTTAACCTAAACTTTTTAAACAGTTTAATTCGGCTTTTTGTGCTAACTATCTGAATAGGGTGCATGGAAATTTTTTGTTTGTAATATGACATTTCTTAAAGCTGGTAAATAAAATAAACATGGGGCTATTTTATGTCTTG
Source organism: Lithobates clamitans (assembly GCA_037952925.1). Taxonomy (NCBI): domain Eukaryota; kingdom Metazoa; phylum Chordata; class Amphibia; order Anura; family Ranidae; genus Lithobates; species Lithobates clamitans. Next base: position 1,520,234 of record JBBGZY010000079.1, read on the forward strand.
CTATACAGGACATGTGGATGTTATTAATTATTTTTTCAATTACCATATAATATTCATAGTTTTGTAAATAGCATGCAGAACACTGTTACTGTCATAGTAAATGCTTTGTATACCCTGTGGAATTGGCAGCTTATAATGATTAATAATACTGGCATGGCCTTCATTTTTTATTATACATAATGTCATAAGACTGAAGGTCAGTGCCAATGAATCTTAAAATATACAAGCAACAATCATTCAGGGTAGACCTCAGATCATCATTGCCCATAGGAGAGGATGATTTATACTGAGCTGTTCTGCCAGCACATCGCAAAAAGAGGTTTACTTTTATTTTTCTCTAGTTTTTTTAGAATATGGTCAGAAATTTTAGATTATAGGAAGAAAAGTAATGATTGATTTTCCCATAACAGTTTATATATTAGAGACTGATAGCATTATTTTGCAAGAATCACTAATTTACAGTAAGAAAAAAGGATGTTTTATTGCCCTGAAATATGTATAAGAATGCTTAGTGTTGGGAATTTATTTTAAATTCTGCAAAAAAAAAAAAGAATTATGTAGCATCTGCAATTAAAGAGCAACTTTAGGTACAGTATATAAAAAAACACATTTTCACAAATGCATTGCTACTAAAATTGTGTAGCTTGTGTCTTTTACAGATAGTCCAAATATTAAAACACTGTTTTTTTACTAAAATATTTGAATTATCTTGCGATCTGTAAGTTAAAACAGGCTTTTAGTGCCAGTATCTGTCCTGTAGGTGGGATAGTGAGGTGCTTTGACAGGCTTTCAAAGAGGAGAGGAGCTTAGGGTTGGTGTCAACATTGCACATAAAAATCACCTATTCACTAGTGCATGTCTACTAAAATTATGCTGCACTTTTCTACTCCTGATAGTCTAATTATGTAAACATTATATTTTTCCTAAATTGTCAAACAATCTGTAAGCTGATAGAAGTCTTTCAGTTGCAATATCTGTTCTGTAAGCTAATACATGGGATAGCTAAATACTTCGATAAACTTACAAGAGCCAGGGAGATAAGGGTTGGTGTCAACATTATAATATTTATTAGTAGAGTAAAGAGCACAGAGTATGTGGGGCCGTGACATTGAATTATATTGAACCCAGTCCAGGTATTAGGTAAATATTTCTTAAAGACAAAGCATACAAGTTAATAGAATCAGGAAAAAATTCACACTATCTTAAAAGCTTTTCTATGAATTTGGAAACAAATGTGGACACCTGCTAGCCCAAGCATTACATTCTAAAAAAGCTAAAACAATGGTACACAAGCTACACTTTCCCATGGGAGAAACATATTCGAAAAAACACTGACAGCCCAAGAGTTTGAAAGATTCTACTCTACTTTATACAACTTAGATAAACCAAATTCCTCCACACTCCCTCCAGGGTCCAGACACACTAAAATCACAGAATTCTTGGAAAAATACTGCCCCAAAGCGATGGAAAAACTGAGTTCTCCCTATCTGAAGGCCTTTAATTTAATATCCCAATCCAACCCACTCACACCTGGGATGCTTGAAGCCCACATAGCCATAATCCCCAAAGATGACAAAGATCCATCACAAGCCGCAAATTATAGACCGATATCACTTCTAAATGTGGACATCAAAATCTTCTCCAAAATCCTGGCCAATAGACTGCTCACAATACTTCCTTCACTTGTCTCTCATGACCAAGTTGGCTTTGTCCCTGGAAGAGAAGCCAGGGACAATACTATAAAGCCATAAATCTACACCATCACATAACAACATCAATTCAAAAAGGCTTCCTTCTTTCCCTGGATGCAGAGAAGGCATTCAATAGGGTGGCTTGGGATTATATGCAAGCAGTCCTGGAGGCTATGGGCATTGGTCCACATAGGCTTGCCCTTATCCTCTTTCTATATGCTAATCCCTCAGCCCGGATTAGAGTGAACAACACCCTATCAAATGCCTTCTCTATCCACAATGGGACAAGACAAGGTTGCCCCCTATCTCCCATCCTTTTTGTCCTTACCCTCGAGCCCTTCCTTTGTTGCATAAGACAAAAATCTGATATCAAAGACATTAAAGCCAACGACAAAGAGTACAAGCTCGCTGCTTTCGCTGATGATATTCTCCTGTTCCTTACTAAACCACACACCACACTGCCAATACTACTAGAAGAATTCCAACAATTTAACTTAATTTCCAATCTCAAAATTCATTTTGCTAAATCTTTTGCCCTCAACATCTCCTTACCATCACAATTAGTAACACAATGCAAAGAAAACTTCCCCTTCAAATGGCAAACGGACACGATTACTTACCTAGGCATTCAACTCCCTGCCAAGTTCGAAGACCTATATTCAAAAAACTACATACCAATCTTGAACAGACTGACAGCAGATCTCAAACAATGGGACAAACCACTATTCTTGTGATTTGGTAGGGCAGCGATACTTAAAATGAATGCACTACCAAGAATACTATATATTCTACAGACAATACCTACACACATAATGCCGTCCTTCTTCAAAAATTATAGAAGTCTCTGTTCTAAATTCCTCTGGGGAGACCACAAACCCAGGATCAACCACACCCAATTGACTCGGCCCAAACACTTAGGCGGGATTGAACTCCCAGACCTGATGAACTATTATAAAGCTGTACACTCAACTAGAATGCTAGACTGGCACTTATATGCCACTACCAAAGACTGGGTCAGATTGGAAGCATCTTTCACAAAGCTACCTCGCAAATCGCTTGCATGGATACTGGAATGCCATACCCCTCTAGAAATCATCTCACACCCACTAATCAGGCCTATGTTACAATGCTTTTGCATAGTATGTAAACACACCCCCCTATTGACTGTGCCAGGCCCAATGACCCCGATAAGACTGAATACAGATTTCCCTCCCTGTCACGTACCTGGTAGGTTTTGAGCCTGAAGTACAGAGAGAGACCTCCCCTACGGCTCCCACTCAAGGCCCTCTGGAATGGAGACAGAGGACACAGGAGTGAGGAGTGATATGGGTGCCTGGCAGGATCAACAGTCACCCAGAAGTCCAGGAGTGGTGGGAACTCAGGAACCTGGAACTGAAGAGAAGACTGGAAATTGGAACGCAGACTGGAGCCAGGAACAACAGTAGGTAAGCAGGCAGGAAACTGGAGTGCTAGACTGGAACCAGGAACAACAGCAGGTAGCAAGCTGGATACTGTAAGGCTGGACTGGAACCAGGAAAAACAGCAGGTAGCAGGCTGGATACTGGAATGCTGGACTGGAACCAAGAACAACAGCAGGTAGCAGGCTGGATACTGGAAGGCTGGACTGGATTCAGGAACAACAGCAGGTAGCAGGCTGGATACTGGAATGCTGGACTGGAACCAGGAACAACAGCAGGTAGCAGGCTGGATACTGGAAGGCTGGACTGAATTTAGGAACAACAGCAGGTAGCAGGCTGGATACTGGAATGCTGGACTGGAACCAGGAAAAACAGCAGGTAGCAGGCTGGATACTGGAATGCTGGACTGGAACCAAGAACAACAGCAGGTAGCAGGCTGGATACTGGAAGGCTGGACTGGATTCAGGAACAACAGCAGGTAGCAGGCTGGATACTGGAATGCTGGACTGGAACCAGGAACAACAGCAGGTAGCAGGCTGGATACTGGAAGGCTGGACTGGAATCAGGAACAACAGCAGGTAGCAGGCTGGATACTGGAATGCTGGACTGGAACCAGGAACAACAGCTGGTAGCAGGCTGGATACTGAAATTCTGGACTGGAACCAGGAACAACAGCAGGTAGCAGACTGGATACTGGAATGCTGAACTGGAACCAGGAACAACAGCAGGTAGCAGGCTGGATACTGAAATGCTGAACTGGAACCAGGAACAACAGCAGGTAGCAGGCTGGATAATGGAATGCTGGACTGGAACCAGGAACAACAGCAGGTAGCAGGCTGGTATCAGGGATCAAGCAGAAGGATAGTCAGACAGGCCGGTGGTCGATATCAGGCGGACAGTAAAGGTACAAGGGATCAGACAGGAGAGTGGTCTAAGCAAGTCGGGGGGTCAGATGCAGGCGGATAGCTGGATAGTCAAAACAGGAAGCCGGGTCAGGTAACAGAAGGTTTCAGATCAGATCAGGTTTTGGCACACAGGATGCTGTAGAGCAGACAGCGGGGACTGAGTATGACAGGCAGGTTTAAATAGCCCGCCTGGCGCCAACAGGGATGCGCATGTACACGGCTCAGTGATCCACATTTGGTGGGACTGCCCTCGTATCCAAACTTTCTGGGCAGAAGTACATTGCATCACTTCCCGTTTTACATCCTACGACCTGGAACGAACACCTACTCAGTTTCTTCTGCATCACTCACCCCTCTCACGCAACTTTTACCATTAATCACTAGAAATGCACATGATCAACGCAGCAAAACAATGCATACCACTACACTGGAAATCCCAAATATTCCCTCAATTAACCACTTGCCAACCGCCTCACGCAGATATACTGCGGCAGAATGGCACGGGCAGGCAAAGTAACGTATGGGTACGTTACTCGCCCACGCAGGTGGGGGCGCATCGTGATGTGGAGCGATCCGTGCTAAGGGGGAGGCCACTGATTCATGGCCACCACCTTGCGATCGCTGCTGGTGAATGTTATGCTTCCTCTGCTTCTGAACTGTAAACAGAAGCAGAGGAAGTGATGTCATCTCTCCTCGTGTCGGTCTTTTCGGTCCGGCGCATGAGGAGAGAAGACATCCAAGTAAGTGCACCAACACTATACATACAATAGAACATGCAGGCACACTAATCACCCCCCAATCGCTCCCAATCACCCCCCGAAGATCCCCCCTGCACCCCCTGTCACAGTGACACCAATAGTAGTTTTTATTTTTTTACTGATTACTGCATTGGTGTCATTTGTGACTGTTATAAGTGGTAGGGCAGTTAGTGGTAGGCCCCTTTAGGTCTAGGGTACCCTCCTAACCCCACCTAATAAAGGTTTAACCCATTGATCACCCCCCAGTTAACCCCTGTCGCCAGTGTCACTAAGCAATCCTTTTTCTGATCGCCATAAGTATTTAGGTTCACCGTCAGCTTTTTATAGCATCAGGCACCCCCATATACTACCTAATAAAGGTTTTAACCCCATGATTGCCCCCTAGTTAACCCTTTCACCAGTGATCACCGTATAACGGGTGACGCTGGATAGTTGGTTTGTTTTTTATAGTATCAGGGCAGCGTTTATTACCTAATAAAGGTTTAACCCCCTGATCGCCCGGCGGGTGATATCAGTTAGGTTTTAGGGTCAGATAGGGTCTGCATCGCCCCAGGCAGCGTCAGGTTAGTGCCAGTACCGCTAACACCCACGCACTCAGCATACACCTCCCTTAGTGGTATAGTATCTGAACGGATCAATATCTGATGTGATCAGATCTATACTAGCATCCCCAGCAGTTTAGGGTTCCCAAAAATGCAGTGTTAGCGGGATCAGCCCAGATACCTGCTAGCACCTGCCTTTTGCCCCTCCGCCTGGCCCAGCCCACCCAAGTGCAGTATCAATCGATCACTGTCACTTACAAAATACTAAACACATAACTGCAGCATTCGCAGAGTCAGACCTGATCCCTGCAATCGCTAACAGTTTTTTTGGTAGCATTTTGATACAGTCGCTAACAGTCAGGAGCTTTTTTACCTGTGAGTCTCACTACTGTACCAGTAAATTTAGAGACCAAAATGTCAAATCTAAGGTACAGTAGTAAAAAGGTCTCTGAGCATGACAGATAGTGAAGAGGAAGTCAATCATCTGTCAGATTCAGGCTCAGAATACGATCCCGTAGACGACAGCGGCTCCATGACAGATAACTCTGACGACGGAGTTGTGGTCCCTGCCAAGGTCAGGCGTACCAGACCCCAATCTTCTTCTTCTGTCGTTGAACCACAGGTCCCTCGTATGGAGCAGAGAAGTACTAGTACTAATAGTACTAATCCTTCTGGTGAACTGGCAAGCACCAGCGGCCTAGTACACTATGGTCATAGTCAAACCAGCACTGCAGTAACACTTGGTGATGTGGCGAGTTCCATAAGTGCAGTTCAAGCTGAGGTGGCAAGCACAAGTAGTGTCCCGCTGCCACCAAGAAGAAGACAAAAACAGGCCCGTCGTGCCCATTGTGCCCTTCATGCTGCATTCGCCAATCCTAATTGGGAGCCCACCACTTCTGCAGCACCCGTACTTCCCCCATTCACTGGCCAACCCAGCATTCAGGTGGAAACAGTTGATTTTATGTCACTTGATTTTTATTCGCTGTTTTTCACCGAAGATCTCTATAGATCTATTGTGGACCAAAGCAATTTGTATGCTGGTCAATACATTGCCACTATTCCCCAGTCCTCCCTTGCCAGAGATTGGAAACCAATTATGGTGTCCGAAATTAAGCTCTTTCTGGGCCTATCCCTCAACATGGGCAAAACTAAAACGATTGAGTTGCAGTCATATTGGTCCACTGACCCAATTCACCATATGCCCTTGTTCTCTGCCTCCATGACCAGGGCACGATACAAGCAGATCTTGCAGTTCATGCATTTCAACATCATGTTTTCAGGTACGCATTTCAGCTACAGCGCAGATTTATTTATCTTGACAGCAACAGCATTTGCTCCCACGATATATAAAGCCGTGACTCCAGCACTGTCGAGGTGATTTCACCACCACAGTTAAAAAAAAAAAAGAGCATATATGCTCCTAACTTTTGCGGGCGGATGCCCCCATGGTTCGGCATATATATATTTTAGGCACATATTGCGCTAAAAAATGTTTTATTTTTTACTTTGCAGGTATAGTATGTCTTACTGTTATACTGTAATGTTACTTTGTTTTATTGTTAACCATCATTTGCTTAGCAGGTACGCCATTTAGTTGCCACAGTTAAAAAAAGAGCATATATGAAAAAGCATGGGGGCAGCAAGGGTGGAGGAGCGATTTACTCCTAAATTTTGGGGCGGATGCCCCCATGCTTCGGCATATATAAATGGTGCATGTATGCCCATCATTAGAAGTGGGTGAATGAAGGGAGGTATTCTAATGGTGGGCATTAGGCTGCATGAAAAAAAAAAAAAACAATATATGCCCAACAAGGACCAGCAACGTACTGGTATGTTGCTGCACTTTGAGTGGCTATACCAGAATGATGCCTGCAGGTTTAGGTATCATCTTGGTATGGCTTTCATGTAAAAGCAATCCTAGTGGCTAATTAGCCTCTAGACTGATTTTACAAGCAGTGGGAGGGAATGCCCCCCCCCACTGTCTTCCATGTTTTTCTCTGGCTCTCCTGTCCCAACAGGGAACCTGAGAATGCAGCCGGTGGTTCTGCCAGCTGACCATAGAGCTGATCAGAGAAAAGAATGGCTCCAATCATCTCTATGGCCTAAGAAAGTGGAAGCTACGAGCATTTCATGACTTAGATTTCGCCGGATGTAAACAGCGCCATTGGGAAATTGGGAAAGCATTTCATCACACTGAACTTGGTGTGGTCAGATGCTTTGAGGGCAGAGGAGAGATCTAGGGTCTAATAGACCCCAATTTTTTCAAAAAAGAGCATCTGTCACTACCTATTATTATCATAGGGGATATTTACATTCTCTAAGATAACAATAAAAATGATATAAAAAAATGAAAGGAACAGTTTAAAATAAGATATAAAAGCAAAAAATAAATAAATAAATAAATAAAAAAAGCACCCCTGTCCCCCCCTGCTCTTGCACAAAGTCAAACGCAAGTGTCGGTCTGGCGTCAAATGTAAACAGCAATTGCACCATGCATGTGAGGTATTAGATCGAGGGCAGTAATTTTAGCAGTAGACACCTCCTCTGTAAATCTAAAGTGGTAACCTGTAAAGGCTTTTAAAGGCTTTTAAAAAATGTATGTAGTTTGTCACCACTGCACATTTGTGCGCAATTTTAAAGCATGTCGTGTTTGGTATCCATTTACTCGGCCTAAGATCATCTTTTTTATTTCATCAAACATTTGGGCAATATAGTGTGTTTTAGTGCATTAAAATTAAAAAAGTGTGTTTTTACCAAAAAATGCGTTTGAAAAATCGTTGCGCAAATACTGTGTGAAAAAAAAAAATGAAACACCCACTATTTTAATCTTTAGGGCCTTTGCTTTTAAAAAAAATATATAATGTTTGAGGGTTCAAAGTAATTTTCTTGCAGAAAAAATTATTTTTTCATGTAAACAAAAAGTGTCAGAAAGGGCTTTGTCTTCAAGTGGTTAGAAGAGTGGGTGATGTGTGACATAAGCTTCTAAATGTTGTGCATAAAATGTCAGGACACTCAAACCCCCCCCCCAAATTACCCCATTTTGGAAAGTAGACACCCCAAGCTATTTGCTGAGAGGCATGTCGAGTCCATGGAATATTTTATATTGTGACACAAGTTGCGGGAAAAAGACACATTTTTTTTTTGCACAAAGTTGTCACTAAATGATATATTGCTCAAACATCCCATGGGAATATGTGAAATTACACCACAAAATACATTCTGTTGCTTCTCCTGAGTTCGGGGATACCACATGTGTGAGACTTTTTGGGAGCCTAGCCATGTACGGGACCCCGAAAACTAAGCACTGCCTTCAGGCTTTCTAAGGGTGTAAATTTCTAATTTCACTCCTCACTGCCTATCACAGTTTCGGAGGCCATGGAATGCCCAGATGGCACAACCCCCCCCTAAATGACCCCATTTTGGAAAGTAGTTACCCCAAGCTATTTGCTGAGAGGTATGGTGAGTATTTTGCAGACCTCGCTTTTTGTCACAAAGTTTTGAAAATTGAAAAAAGAAAAAAAAATACATTTTTCTTTTCTTTCTTCATTCTCAAAAACAAATGAGAGCTGCAAAATACTCACGATGCCTCTCAGCAAATAGCTTGGGGTGTCTACTTTCCAAAATGGGGTAATTTGGGGGGGTTTGTGCTATCTTGGCATTTTATGGCCTTCAAAACTGTGATAGGTAGTGAGGAGTGAAATTTAAAAATGTACGCCCTTAGAAATCCTGAAGGCGGGGATTGGTTTTCTGGGCCCCGTACGCAGCTTGGCTCCCAAAAAGTCATACACATGCAGTATCCCCGTACTCAGGAGAAGCAGCAGAATGTATTTTGGGGTGTAATTCCACCTATGCCCATGGCATGTTTGAGAAATATATCACTTAGTGACAAGTTTGTGCAAAAAGAAAAAAAAAGTTTGTCATGTTCCCGCAACTGGTGGAAAAATATAAAATATTCCATGAACTCAACATACCTCTCAGCAAATAGCTTGGGTGTCTACTTTCCAAAATGGGGTAATTTGGGGGGGGGTTGTGCCATCTGGGCATTTTATGGCCTTCAAAACTGTGATAGGTAGTGAGGAGTGAAATCAAAAATTTACGCCCTTAGAAATCCTGAAGACGGTGCTTGATTTTCGGGGCCCCGTACACAGCTAGGCTCCCAAAAAGTCCCACACATGTGGTATACCTGTACTCAGGAGAAGCAGCAGAATGTATTTTGGGGTGCAATTCCACATATAACCATGGCATGTGTGAGCAATATATCATTTAGTGACAACTTTTAGTAATTTTTTTTTTGTATTCAATGGCCTCTCAGCAATTTCCTTGGGGTGTCTAGTTTCCAAAATGGGGTCATTTGGGGGGGGGGGGGGTTGTACTGCCCTGCCATTTTCAAGAAATGAGATAGGCAGTCATAAACTAAAAGTTGTGTAAATTTCAGAAAATGTACCCTAGTTTGTAGACACTATAACTTTTGCGCAAACCAATAAATATACGCTTATTGACATTTTATTTACCAAAGACATGTGGCTGAATACATTTTGGCCTAAATGTATTACTAAAATTGAGTTTATTGGATTTTTCTTATAACAAAAAGTAGAAAATATATATTTTTTTTCAAAATTTTTGGTCTTTTTCCATTTATATCGCAAAAAATAAAAATCGCAGAGGCAATAAAATACCATCAAATACCATCAAAAGAAAGCTCTATTTGTGGAAAAAAATATGTAAATTTAATTTGGGTACAGCATTGCATGACCGTGCAATTAGCAGTTAAAGTGACGCAGTGCTAAATTGTAAAAAGTGCTCTGGTCAGGAAGGGGGTAAAACCTTCCGGGGCTGAAGTGGTTAAAGAATGGTTCAGTAGAATTAGGGTTGCTGAGATGGAAGAACTAATCCACATCGCAGGAGATACACCCAGAAAATATGGCATCAAATGGGCTTGCTGGAAACATTTCCGGACCACGACAGAATTTTCCCACCTCAATTCGTCACATACCTGGCTATCTAGAGTCTAAAATTCCTGAAGCCCAAAGCTCAGAACTAAAACTCATGTCCGATATTTCTGTACAATATCACATGTTAACCTATTTGTTTGCCTGGTCTTGCTTTAGGGAGAGAGATGGTGGTGTGACAATGCAGCAGGACCGGGCTTCCACCCTCAAAAGTAGTGATTGTGATGCCTACTTTATAATATTTTAAATTGGATTTCCTCTTCAAAGGCCTACTAAATACCTGCATTTTGCTTTTATAGGTATCTAGTTATTATCACTCTTTTTAATATTGGTAATACACTTGTCACTATGCAAGTAAGCATATACAAAAAGCACTACTGATATAAATCAAGTTTACGATCTACAGCAGTATGTATTAATTCCACAATGACCACTACAACATCTTCAAGACTACAAGACAGAACAAATAGTAACACTTTAAAAAGAGTATGGCAATTTATTTGGTCAGGAAAACAAGAAATGTTGGTAGTTACTATGGAGTGGTATATAATAACGAATGTGTATGCCATGTGATTGATTGCTGATAAATTTTGAAATTACATGTGCATGGACAGTTTAGTAAACTAAGCAAGGTTTAAAAAAATATATCATATCTTTTGTTTTAAAATGTTAATGAGGACTAGGAGGGACACTAGCTAGTAATGATGCATTTTTCAACAACCTGTATTACATTATTTGGTTAATATGCAAAAATCCCATGTTTCTTGAAAGTAGGTAAACTATTATGAGAAGTTGTATAAGTATGTTTTGCAAGCTCAAAGTGAAATCTTGATTAGCGAAGTGCATTGTAAGCTGTCAATATTAATGTTGATTTATGCCAGCTCAATATGCATACATTAATAAATTTACAACAATTACTTACACATCAGCCTTAATTTGCAGTCAAGTTTGACTTTTGTGTCATTGCTGATACCATAAACAAGCATGCTGGTAATTTTAGTTAATAGCCTTGGCTGGTAGAGTAAGGTTTTATTCTTTAGTAGAAAAAAAATAGAAGTGCACAATAGTCAAATAAGTGAAGGCATGTTTACACCATATTTAATTATTACAGAAAATTATTATTTGGCAAACTCAAGTACTTGGGAAGATATGCTAATGCTGTGTGACCAATGACAATTAAAGCCCTATTTCATATTTTTCATAGTAGAAAAGTACCAGCTGGAATATTGGATACACTTGAAAAATGTTCAAGTTTAAGCTTCCAGCCAGCTGGCTAAATGATTCAAACAAAACGTATTGCTTGGATGTAATTCAAATGATCACCGGTCCATCTGGTACATAAATATAATGTACAGAGTACAATTACTTCTCATGTCACACAACATAGCCAGTTTTATTGTAAATAATAAGTACTGAAATTCAAATGTGTTAATCAATATTTTTTTCTGTGGTATAGAAAAAGGCCACTTCTATGTCCTAAGTATTTCTGTAGCAGGGTTATTTGCATTGTTATTGTTTTTTACCTGGTCTGTTTAATTTTATTTTTGCATCTTTTTTAAAGTTTGTTACAGATTACTTACAATACTCTTACCAACGTATCAGCATAATAGACTCATGCTTTAATACAAAGATAAGGATCTTTTTATTCAATCACGTGAATTGTATTTTCAAATCTCATTAGGCTAAAAATAACTGTCATGTTTTTGGAAAAAAGATGTCATATCTTGGTGTGTTAGCTCCATGCATTGAACCACATATCTTTGCTTTTATTTACACCTTAGCTCATTTAAATGCAATTTTGGATTCACATTTAAAATGTTCCATGATTGGTAGCCTGATTCATATGGGAGTCATGATGCTAGGAAATGTTCTTAAAGGTGAATTACTTCTATGCAAAGAGGGTGGAGTGGGTCAGGGTATTAACTTACTATTATGCAGTATAGTTATTGGAAGGTTCTGCTCCATATTCTTCAGCCATATGTTGCCTGTTCACGACTGGCAGATTTTCCAAATAGACTTTCCAAGTCATTGAGTAATCCTATAGCACACAAGACAGAACACAGGACATCTGCAACAGCAGGAATTTAAAAAAAAGTCATAAAAAAGGTTAGCTTTGTGGGATGAAGACCCATTGATGTCAGTAAGAATGAAAATGTGTGATATAAAATTAACTGAAAAGCTGTGTAATTATTTATGGTAGTCCTATATATTAATATGCATGCACACAACAGGCTGACTAGTGCATATATATTAGGTATTTTTCATTCATGAATACAAATAGAATACTGTTTTTCATTTATATTGATTTTTTTTTTTTAAACTGTATGTAGTTGCTCGGTTTTGGTCTGTCCGCACCTGAGAACTCTGGAGTGTTATCTCAAGCATTTTTATTCTCCTGACCAATTTATCTCTAGGAACTACAAAACCCCTTCACCCTATGTTATGGAGATGATGAGAGAAGGTTGTGTTCTAAAGTCCCAAGTAGGGATAAGTGACGCAAGCAATGCTTTATCTGCAGGTGGTTTGGCAAATGCAGCAGAAAGTCCACAAACCCTTACATATTTGTGAACTCTCTTGAAGCATATGGGAGACAAATCTTGCTATTTTTTTCTGGCCTTTTTCAATTTAAAAGCTATTTTTAAAAAGTGGATTGGTAGCTGGGAATTGCCAAAAGAAAGAATATTCATCAGTATAAACACAAAATGTAGACCCTTTCAATGGTGCCTTAAGTCAGTAAATAACACTGGAAGGATATATATCAAGCTATTTTCTTTATTTTCAATAAAAAATAATTTCAAATGTTAGCTCTACAGTCACCTATACAGTAAGTCTCTTTTAAGAATTTTTCAAGAAACCATTAAACAGAGTGAACCCTTGTTCCCAGACTAAAACTAACTATATACCAGTAGAACTTTGTTCAAAATTTTTCATTTTAAGAATGTTTTTTTTGATTTTATAATCATTAATGATGTAAAATCCACACTCGTTTTTGACCAGTTATGAGAAAATTCAAAGGGTCAGGATGGAATTTTTTCTTGAACAGAGGAATTTCTAAAAGTGTACAGTATGTGGTTATCATTTGTGGTTTTGTTAAAAACAACTGCATTTTTGAAGTACTTTTGAGCAACGTGCATCCAGTCATTGAATGTACAAAAAATGTTCATGCGAATGTGCGTACAAATGTTTGTTTGAAAATCTACTAGTGTATAACCAGCTTAACCACTTCAATACAGGGCTTTTTAGCTTTTAGCGCGCTCACACTTTGAATGACAATTACTCAGTCATGCTACACTGTACCCAAACAAAATTTTTATAATTTTTTTCTCAGAGATTTCTTTTGGTGGTATTTAATCACCACTGGGTTTTTTATTTTTTGCAATATAAGTGAAAAAAAGAGACGTTTTTGAAAAAAATAACACTTTTTTTTTAGTTTCTAATGTAAAATTTTGCAAATGAGTCATTTTTCTTCATAAATTTGGGGCAAAATGTATACTGCTACATATCTTTAGTAAAAAATAACCCAAATTAGTGTATATTATTTGGTCTCTGTGAAAGTTATAGAGTCTATAAGCTATGGTGCAAATCATTGAAAATGATCACACCTGATCACACCTGATGTATTTTTGTATGATCAATGAGAAACTGTAACTATTTTTTTTGTTATTTGTCATTTGTTACTCTTTACAGTTATATCAATTTTGTGAGCCCTATTATATGCCTCTCGTTCAGCGCCTCCCCGCTTGCAGTCTGGACCATCGGATCCCTGTGATGCCTGCATAGCCGCATGCTACCCCCAGGTCGGGGATTTTGTTTCCCTATGCGTCTTTCCGGAAGGGTGGGGAGTCTTTCCATCTGCGCTCCCACTTCATCCCATTGGGTGGCCGGGTTCCCTATGGGTGTGATCACCCTGCCGGCGGCATCCCTGATCACCTCCGGACATGGCGTGCCATGCACGCACGCGGGTACACCCGCCCGTGTGCGGCGTCGTGACGTCACGTATTTTACGGCGGAGGTGACAACAGCAGTCGGGGTTTTGTCTTCAGGGATGCCGAAGGGAGCCACACGAGGCGCGTCAATTGGCGGCCATAGTCTCTCTCTGCGTTGTTGGGGGGTGGAGGGCGGAATACACGATACCTGTAGCTATTTTCATTAGTGCCCTTGTAATTAAGAGTGCTATTTAATCCTTGGAATGAGGGTTGATCCGATTGTGATCCCCTCACACCTCTTTTTGGACGGCCAGACCTTTCTTCCAAACTGTAGGAATAAGCAATAACCTCTTTACTAGTATTGTGTTAGATTTTTAGATTAATATCTTTATTCTTATTTAATTTTGATTTACACGTATATTAGCTTTGGATGTTGTAGAGTTAAATACCCTGCAACATCATATACACTTCATTTAAATTGCACCTCACATACATATTCACTGATTTTTCACTTCCCACTTGTTTTCCCAACAATCACTCACACTGCCTTCATTCTTTATATATATTTATTTTATTTTTGATTTTTCCTCACTACCAAATCATTTGCATGTATTTTTAGTTTCGTTTTTAACCATTTTTATATCCTTCACCAGCTCACTGTGCCTACATTTCACACTTTTAACTCTATTTCTTATCACTGTTAGTGTCAGAGTTCAAAGACAAGGTCATCTCTGGCATATTCCATATCAGTTATATGAATATAGTCATCATCATTATATTAACATTATTATTTTCTTTTACCTAACAAATCACCATAATTTGTAACAGATCATCATCATAACATTTTCTTACCGCCCAATAGATTAATATTATAACTATAAATTAATATAGGTTTATTCATGAGCTAATGTTCTGATAATTGTCGTAGGTTCTGGCCCCACCCCCATCGGGGTGTTGGGTGGGGGCACCAGTACGTGTGACTCCCTGTAAGTCACATTGAGTGGATCCTTGTCCCCCCTCCGGGTGCTGTGGCGTGCGGGCGTACTGGATGGTCTGACGGCTATGTGGGGAGGCTCTGACCGAGGGGGATATCCAAATTCGGTGGTAAATATGTGCAATGTGTTATTTAACAATTTTGCATACATTTTAACCCTTTCAAATGAATTTGATATGTTATTATAAACTTTGTTTTTTTAGCAAACTCATACTCTGAAGAGACCCCAACACCATGGGTCGAAAGCGTCAGTTTGTTATGCAATAGTTATTACCACATGCTATGTATAACCTATATGTTTGCTACTACCTCTATTTGGCATGGGCATATTCCCATTTGAGCTCATATTATAACACTCATTTATCAATCTTTTTATTCATCATTTTAATAAAAAATTTAAATGCTTTATCCAATGTTTTTTTTGTTGCTCATATCTATAGTTAGCTGCCTAACCCCCCCCCCCCGGGGGACCTTTTCTCCATTTTTCTGTTCACATTGGGGTGAGCAGCACGTATGTCTCTCCTTAGTGTGTCTTCCCTTTGCTTGCCCGTCAAATGTAGCCTCACTGTGCCCATCAAATGCAGCCTCACCAGTACCCATTAAGCGCAGCCTCACTGTGCCCATCAATGCAGAGTAACTGTGCTCATCAATGCAGAGTCACTGTGCCCATCAATACAGCCTTACTGTGCCCATCAATCAGCCTCACTGGGCCCATCAATGCAGACTCAATGTGCTCATCATCAATCAGCCTCACTGTGCCTATCAATGCAGAGTCACTGTGCCCATCAATCAGCTTCACTGTGCCCATTAATCAGCCTCACTGTGCCCATCAATGCAGAGTCACTGTGCCCATCAATCAGCTTCACTGTGCCCATCAATCAGTTTCACTGTGCCCATCAATCAGCCTCAATGTGCCCATCAATGCAGAGTCACTGTGCCCACCAATCAGCCTCACTGTGCCCATCAATGCAGAGTCACTGTCACAGTGTTCTGTCTATCACAGGACCCAGTCTAGGAGGCGGGACTCTGTTACAGCGGCCGCTGGAGGATGAGAAGGGAAGAGTAGAATGAGCGATATTCAGATCAAAGCTCCGTGACACAACAGGAGATGGCTGCTGTGTATGATCCATCCAGGCACTGGGGAGCAGCCATCCTGGGCAAGTTCAGTGAGATAAAGTCAGCTTTTGTTGTAATAACTACAATAAAGCACTGCCCCTTTAAATAATATCCTTCCTCCTCTAAAAGCCACCAGTGTCATTCATTTCACTTCCTCTGAGCCCAGACTTTTATGGGCCAACCTCCTGAGGGTGGTTTGTCATGCATCCTGGCTTTAAAATACTAGTGCAATAACTGCTGCCCACATATCAGTGCAGTAGTAAATACTACTGATAGTACGGCTGAAATGTAAATTCAGTGATTATTTCGAATTTTGAATACCCATCGCCTATCCTAGGCTGTGGGGATATATACATTAATATACCCCAACTCAAGATAGTGAGATTCTTTCTCTTATCTGTTGCGTCTTTGAACCTTGGTCGTGTCCTGAAGAAGCCTAATGGCAAAACCCATAAACGCACAAGGGCTCACTGTACAAATTGCATAAATGCATATGTATGATGTTTTTTACTCTTTATAATAATTTTGTGTAAATTTTGTAATTTTTCAATAAATGTGATGATTTATTTGTAATATTTCTTTCTCCGTTGTTTCCTGGCCCATGAAGTCCGATTTTTGGTAGCACCGCCAGTAGTACCCCTTCTTTCTTTTGCAATTCACAGACCTCCAGCACAGTTTGTTATGCAATCCAATTAACTACCGTCTTTTTTGGACCATAAGATGCACTTTTTTCCCCCAGAAATATGGGGGAAAATGTCCCTGCATCTTATGGTGCGAATATACGACAGGCACCGCCCCCCACTGGCGCTGGCACCGCCCCCTTCCACCACTCGCATTGCCTCCCACCGCCACCACCGGAAGAGAGGCAGGAGAGCGGGGACAGATTTCCAAACCCCGTGGGTGCCAGGTGTCGGGCGAGACAGAAAACAGGCCACTATGGGCCTGATGGAGGAGGGAGAAGTGCCAGCTGTCCCTCGGGGAGCCCGGCACCATAGAGGCAGAAAGAACGCAGGGCCGGGGACTCTGACAGGAGCGGCCGGAGGAAGAGGTGAAGGCAGGAGTCGGCTCCCAGGAATGATGGCCGGGGAGGAGGAGGAGGGCAGAGTACTGAGGACAGCAGGAATAGGCAGGCTGCTGGGTTAACATCAGGTAAGGCAATGGTCATTCTGAATTTCTATGTTAATGGTCACTCTGCATTTTATATGGCAATGGTCACTCTGCATTTTATATGGCAATGGTCACTCTGCATTTTATATGGCAATGGTCACTCTGCATTTTATATGGCAATGGTCACTCTGCATTTTATATGGCAATGGTCACTCTGCATTTTATATGGCAATGGTCACTCTGCATTTTATATGGCAATGGTCACTCTGCATTTTATATGGCAATGGTCACTCTGCATTTTATATGGCAATGGTCACTCTGCATTTTATATGGCAATGGTCACTCTGCATTTTATATGGCAATGGTCACTCTGCATTTTATATGGCAATGGTCACTCTGCATTTTATATGGCAATGGTCACTCTGCATTTCATGGGCACTGGAAAATATTTGAGTACACTGTTTGGTTAAGAATATTTTTTTTTCTTGTTTTCAACCTCTAAAACCTAGGTGCGTCTTATGGTCGGGTGCATCTTATGGAGCGAAAAATACGGTAATCTATATCTGCCTCTCTATACTCTTAATGAAGTAGCTCAAACATTCTGGCATTATGGATGCTTGGCTGCTCTCATCCAACCTTTTAGTGCTGGTTCACACCAGTGCGTGGTGCAAGATCGCATGTGATTCGCACTGCAAATCACATGCAATGTCCATGTGATGCGATTTCATCCATACAGATAGTATGACTGAATTTGCATCATATTCGGGCCAACCATGCAATCCTAGTCAAGTCCGAACTGTCAGTTCTCAGTGTGGTATGCGATCTGAAATGGGGGTGTCATTAACATTGTATTGACACTCCCAGCAGTTTGCATATGGCAGCGTAAACTGCCTTGCGAGTCAGGTGCGATGCGGGAACCTGCACTGTAGTTGCAGAGTTCCAGCATTGCACAAGTGTGAACCGGAACTTATAGTGAGGGTCTGGATTATCCAGATCTCAGACATTAATGACTGCTAACCAAGGTCGAAGGCTACCTAGAGCTAAAATTCACCAATCACAAATTGACTTGAAATTTGCCAGTTAAAATAAAATGTGAAAATACAAAATTTGCTGCAAGTTTATGTTCTAGCAAACCAAAGTCTCACAGTTATAGTTAATATTTATCTATATTGATTCAATACATTTTCTATGTTGCTTCAAAGCATGCAGGTGTTGCCTTTGAGTTCATTTTGTCAATATGCATATTAATATAATATATTCTGGCATAAAAACAGAAATACACAAACCTTCATATAGTGCAAGCTCAGGGGAAATATCCTGCTGCTTTAAAAAGCTCATAAATTTGAACTTAATATTTTTTTCTAAAAAAAAATGCACAGCTATGACTAACTGAACCTACATACACTTTGCTTTTCAACTCTAAATATTTTAATGTATTACATCTGAAACATAATTAAAAATATGTCTATATATTTTTATCTGTGCAGGCTTATTTATTTTTAACAGTGCAGGCTTAAAAATACTCCTTGATGTTTATTTACCTTTGCTGGTGCCCTATTTATTTTCTGTAATCTAATATTTATTAAACAACTATTAAATACGTATGAGCTACAGATTCGCATAGCAGAGGGAATACCAGTATCTAAATAAATATCTAAAAACAAATTAAAATAGCATTTTTGTGCAAATCGTTGTAACTCTTGGGACCAAATGGCTCGATCAAGACAAAGAGGAGAAAGCATTTTATTACACTTACGACATACATTAGGCATAAAATAGAGAACTTTAGTATGTATTTAATAAGCATACATACCTAAGTTAACTCCTAAGTTGCTGAAATATCCTGGGCTTACCATAAATGACAGTTTTCACCAGTAATGGAAAGATATTGCAAGCTATATTCTGAGTTGGGTTTGATCATTTTAAATATTTATATATTTGTAAATATTTAATTATATCTTTTCATGTGACAACACTGAAGAAATTAAATTTTGCTACAATGTAAAGCAGTGAGTGTACAGCTTGTATAACAGTGTCAATTTGCTGTCCCCTCAAAATAACTCAACACACAGTCATTAATGTCTAAACCACTGGCAACAAAAGTGAGTACACCCCTAAGTGAAAATTTCTAAATTAGACCCAATTAGCCATTTTTCCTCCCCGATGTCATGTGACTCGTTAGTGTTACAAGGTCTCGGTTGTGAATGGGGAGAAGGTGTGTTAAATTTAGTGTTATTACTCTCACTCTCTGATACTGGTCACTGGAAGTTCAACATGGCACCTCATGGCAAAGAACTCTCTGAGGATCTGAAAAAAAGAATTGTTGCTCTACATAAAGATGGCCTAGGCTATAAGAAGATTGTCAAGACCCTGAAACTGAGCTGCAACACGGTGGCCAAGACCATACAATGGTTTAATAGGACAGGTTCCACTCAGAACAGGCCTCGCCATGGTCAACCAAAAAAGTTGAGTGCACATGCTCAGCGTCATATCCAGAGGTTGTCTTTGTGAAATAGACATATAAGTGCTGCCAGCATTGCTGCAGAGGTTGAAGGGGTGGGGGGGGGGTCAGTCTGTCAGTGCTCAGACCATACGACGCACACTTAATCAAAATGGTCTGCATGGCTGTCATCCCAGAAGTAAGCCTCTTCTAAAGATGATGCACAAGAAATCCTGCAAACAGTTTGCTGAAGACAAGCAGACTAAGAACATGGATTACTAGAACCATGTCCTGTAGTTTGATGAGACCAAGATAAACGTATTTGGTTCAGATGGTGTCAAGC
Source organism: Lithobates clamitans (assembly GCA_037952925.1). Taxonomy (NCBI): domain Eukaryota; kingdom Metazoa; phylum Chordata; class Amphibia; order Anura; family Ranidae; genus Lithobates; species Lithobates clamitans. The sequence continues at coordinate 1,540,423 of JBBGZY010000079.1, forward strand.
GTGTGTGGCGGCAACCAGGTGAAAAGACAAGTGTGTCTTGCCTACAGTCAAGCATGGTGGTGGGAGTGTCATGGTCTGGAGATGCATCAGTGCTGCTGACACTGAGGAGCTACAGTTCATTGAGGGAACCATGTGACATACTGAAGCAGAGCATGATCCCCTTCCTTAGGAGATTGGGTCAGAGGGCAGTATTTCAACACAATAACGACCACTGCTTTGAAGCTGAGGGTAAAGGTTATGGACTGGCCAAGCATTTCTCCAGACCTCAACCCTATTGAGCATCTGTGGGGCATTCTCAAATGGAAGGTGGAGGAGTGCAAGGTCTCTAACATCCACCAGATCCATGATGTTGTCATGAAGGAGTGGAAATCAGTGGCAACCTATGAAGCTCTGGTGAACTCCATGCCCAGCAGTGCTGGAAAATAATGGTGGCCACACAAAATATTGACATTTTGGGCCCAATTTGTACATTTTCACTTAGGGGTGTACTCACTTTTGTTGCCAGCAGTTTAGACATTAATGGCTGTGACTACCTCTCCCTTACTACACTCCAGGAACTGGAAATACTAGTAAAACCCCAGATGCTGATCAAAATATTCAAATACTCAACCACCTCAAATTTTCCCCTTTTTGTGTTTTCCTTCCTCTCTACTGTTTGAACTGGGGGTGGAATTGTTGCTTTCCTTTTCCTTTTTTCTTTATTTTCACAGACTTTACTCCTGCCCGCTACAGCGTAAGAAGATATACCCTCACATAAGGTAACCAGTACTGAATGTTTCTCATCCCTCAGACACGAAAGAACATACCAACTAGCATCACTAATCCCCCGCTATGTACTGCCACTATTTCTCCTAGCGATAAACTATCAGAACAACAAGAGTTGGGTTGGAATGATAATGTCATGCTTGAAAATATATCAAATGTATGTGTTATGGGAACACAGATGATGGCGGCATTCTCCTTTATGGATTCATATTACTATAGAACCCTTTGTGGGACTGATGCATTGGAGCTATCACACACTTAATTGAACTCTTTACAGTAAACATAGAAGAACTAAAACCTTTTCCAAATAACTCTTCACACTGTCCTAATGCCGCCATCATCTGACATCATTCGACCTTATATTTCTCCCACACCTGGAACACAAGCGTGCTCCCACAAGATTTACTCCCCTCACCGCCCGACACTAACGTTAATATTAATATTGAGCCCATACTGCTCTAATACCATGAGCACTTAGCCTGTTAGATGCAGAAGACGTCAAGACAAACTTCCTAAACTCACTAAAAGTTCCTCAAGCAGATCTGCTATGCCCATTGCAGACATGTTAATCCCAGAGTCGGGAACTGATACCAGGGACATTGGTCCACAACCCCCCACCCTACCCTCCCACCTCTCTCGGGGGTTACCATCATAGAGCAGCTGCAGCAGGGCTGTCCTTGTGTGTTTTACATTTAGTTTTCTAGTTACAGAAGCTTTGTACGGTTAATGCTTCTATTATACTATACTATTTCTCTGTTGTTGTATACGTTAATGCCTTTTTCTTCTTTTTTATGGAATACATCGTTGACCACACCTATTCCTCACCCAAAAATTGCAGATGTCACATCACACGACACATATACGGCTTAAAACTACTCAGCCTAGGATCTCAAACCATATTTGTTATCCAAAATTCACTCCCCACCTCCCTCCTACCTAGACGCATGTATTAATTAGAAAACATTCATTTACATGCTGGATCATTTACCCTCACAGTCGAAGCGACCACCACACCAAACACCAAGACCTCCTGAGAACCTGAGTGCTTCTCCATCTAAGAACCTCACCCAACCACACCCACACACAGCGGACTCGCAGAGTACCGGCTGACCTCTACTGGATTCACTTTAAGTGATTAGAGAAAAAGTTCCTAATCACCACTAGTTAACTTAAGATCACAAATCCTTACCTACTCCCTACTCACACTTTTTATCAACAGCTCTCAAACAACCTTCCACCTCCCTCCGCCTTCTCTACCCTATACCTCCCCCCTCACTCTCCCCTCCGCTATTACCCATTACCCCCCTCCTCACTCCCCCCTCCGCTATTACCCATTACCCCCCTTTTTTATTTTAGTCTCTCTTGCTTCCCTCTTCTAAGAGATCTGCCCCTCGGGAAGTGGCCCCCCAAAAACACCATGGCAGATACCAAAACCACAACCAAAAATGTCTCCCTCAAAATAGTCTCACCTAATGTCAAAGGCCTTAATATACCAGAAAAACGATCCCAGCTACTGACTTACATGAAAAGCAAAAAAGCGGATGTTGTGTTCCTGCAGGAGACTCACTTCTCCTCAGTAGCAATCCCTAATTTCTTTAATCAAGACTTTCCGACAAGCTATCATGCATTTACACCGAATTCTAAAACTAAAGGAGTCACAATCCTCATATCTAAGAATTCCTCTCTCAAAATAACAGGCACCCTAATTGACGCTCAGGGGAGATATGTCTTCCTAAAAGAGACTATCCATAACAAACCAATCACACTAGCAAACATCTACTGTCCCAATGTTTCTCAAGTCCCATTAATTCGTAAAACTCTGCGGACCCTTGCCTCTTTCCAAAATGGCATAATTATACAGGGAGGAGATCTCAATGTTCCCCTTGATCCTCTCCTAGATACATCTTCAGTAACATCCAGTCTACCATATAGGGCACTACGCCAAATATTGAGTATCCAATCTCTTATTCTTATTCTTCATGACATATGGCGCACCCTCAGACCACAGGAAAAGGATTTTACCTTTTTTTCAGCACCACATAAAAAATACTCCAGACTGGACTATCTGTTTCTCACTCAGAGATCTTCCTCTACTATCGAATGCGACAATTGAACCTATGACCATGTCGGATCACAATCCGATTATAACACTGACCTTCTCTGACAAAATCACACATACCAATATTTGGAGACTAGATTCTATGATAATGACAGACAAAACCAGAGTTTCAACTCTTACCAAATGTCTAAACGATTACTTTCGAGAAAATGACACACCAGAGACCTCCGGTCTAACCCAATGGGAAGCACACAAGTGTGTGATAAGAGGCAGACTTATCTCAATGGCGGCGACAATTAAAAAAGAAATTTTAAAAAATTACTAAATCGCTAATAGATTAGAAGGTATAAGTGTGTGCCAATATACAATTAGTGTGTAATTGATAATAAAGTGCAAAGTGATTGTAAATGTGTGTAAATATCGGTGTTACTCCTCTATATCATGTGCTTCCACCTTCACCCTCTATTGGATGATATAGAATACTCAGTGAAGAAGATCAAAATTCACATTTAAAATCCACATAAAATCCTAAAAAGTCCACATATATACAAAAATAAATGAAAATTAGAAAAATCCACATGTATAAAAAAATCCACATATATACCGAAATCCCTTATGTGTAAAATCTGCACCTTTGGTAAGTGTTCTGATATCACTAATTAAAAATTATACATATAGATTTAAAAGTGCGCTTATACTCTAAATGATCGTGCTGATTAGTGTTTTTTATAAAAATTAAGTGAATAACTTATAACGCATAAACAATAAATATATGTTTCATATTCCTTAATTATGGCACATATAATCTTGCAGTGTACTTTAAAGCATGACAAGTCCGCTTGCTAAAAGTGCATACAGGTATGGGGTATGGTATGGAGTGCAATCAGCTGCAGCTCAGGACAAATGACTACCCCCCTTGCAAATGGTGTTTCACATGCAGTTGTACTCTCAGTCGGATTTCTTGTGTGCTGGGGATCCGCTATTTATTATCTTCAGTATTGTCTCTCAATCATGTAATATAAATAAAGAAGAATTGCGCAATATGCTAAATGCTAATAACTGGAAGAAAAACTGAGTCCACTCACATTAGATGAAATCATTATGGGCGCATAGAGCAGTCAGCTAGTCCACCAGTATTTTCCTCCTCGCGCTGTACTACAAGGGACACTTTCGCACTATGGATGACGTCACTAAGCTCCTCCCGACGCGTTGCGTCACATGTCACGTGACTTTAACCCGGCTCAGGCAACACGGTCTCTATGCAAAACTCGAAAAATGTGAGTTTGAACTTCAATGCATCCAATTCCTGGGCCTAATCATCTCGGTGGATGGCATTAAGATGGAACCCCAGAAGGTGTCTGCCATCCTGGACTGGCCTGCGCCTGTGGATAAGAAAGGCGTGCAGCGATTTATCGGCTTCTCTAATTTCTACCGGAAATTCATTAAAGGATTTTCGGCAATAATTGCCCGGATAACCGAACTGACCAGGCAGGGAACCTGATTCTCATGGACTCCTAAGGCCCAGGTGGCTTTTGCAAAACTTAAGGAGCTCTTCACGTCAGGGTGCCAAAGCTCTTCTTTACCCAGTGGCATTCTTCTCACGCAAGCTCTCAATGTCAGAAAAGAACTATGATGTAGGAGACCGGGAACTTCTTGCCATGAAGTTGGCTCTGGGGGAGTGGCATTATCTGCTGGAGGGTGCTGCATATCCCATCTTAGTCTATACAGACAACAAGAATTTGGAATATTTGAGCCAAAAGACAAAAGACCAAAAGACCAAAAGACCAAAAGACTGAGACCACGGCAGGCCAGATAGGCACTCTTCTTTTCCAGATTCCAATTCCACATCACCTATAGACCAGGTTCTAAGAACATTAAGCCAGATGCGCTCTCGCATGTTCCATGATTCAGAGGAGACCCTGCCCCCTGACAGGATCCTCCCCTCTGGGAACTTTTTGCTCCTTCAAGTGGATATTATTACCCGGATAAGGCGGTGCTTCTGTGGGAATGCCCCCGTACCCTGAAACGAATCTAAGAGAGGGTCTGTTTTGGCATAAAGACAAAGTTGTGGTCCCTGAGCCCTTGAGGGTAGCTGTAATAGAACTCTGCCACGATCATAAACTAGCCGGACATTTTGGTGTCTTGAAAACTACAGTGGCCCCAACTGTCTAGTGATTGTAAAAATTATGTGGACTCGTGCAACACTTGTGCCTGAAGTAGAAATAGCCGGACAAAAACTTAGGGACTATTAAAACCTTTACCCATTCCAGAAAGGCCATGGAAAATGATATTGATGGATTTCATCATGGAACAGGCTATCCAAGATGGCACGCTTTCTTCCCATGAAGGGCACACCCTCGGCCATGGACACAGCAAAGATTTTTGTTAAGGAAGTTGTAAGGCTGCATGGGGTCCCGGCGAGTATTGTGTTCGATCGTGGTGTCCAATTTACCTCGAGGTTCTGGAAGTCCTGGTGGTTCTGTGGCTCCCTGGAAATTGAGTTAGCATTCTCGTCAGCTTACCATCCCCAGACAAACGGGCAAACTGAGAGAACCAATCAAACTCTGGAGAATTACCTCCCCTGCTTCTCTGCTTTCTCTCAAGATGACTGGGTCTCTCTACTACCCGTTGCAGATTTTGCCTACAACAACTCCTTGCATTCCGCCATCAGCCAAACACCATTCTTTGCCAACTATGGTTTCCATCCTTCTTTCCTGCCCAGTTCAATACCTGAGTGTGCTGTTCCCGCAGTCTCTGAACCCATGAATTTTTTTCGCCACCAACAACGAACTTCTGCAAGAAACTATGGCCAAGTCTCAGGAATACAGCAAGAGGATATATGATAGGAAAAGGCGTGGAGAACTGATCCTGGAACCCGGCAACCAAGTGTGGTTGTGCACAATGAACCTGAAAATGGCCTTTCCCTCAAGGAAATTGGGTCCTAAATTTATGGGTCCTTTCTTGATAAAGAGAAAATAAAATGATGTTACGTATGAACTTGATCTGCCTGATTCTCTAGGGGTGCATCCGGTCTTTCATGTGTCCCTGTTGAAACCTGCTATTCCGAATCCCTTTACTGGCCGTATTACCAGCCCACCTAAACCTATCATAGTTGACAATGAAGAGGAATTCGATGTTGAAGCAATCTTGGATTGCAGGAAAAGGAACAACAAAATTCAGTATCTCATCAAGTGGAAAGGGTATGGTACGGAGGACAACTTCTGGGAACCAGAGAGCAATTTTCATGCCCAGGAACTTTTTCAAAAATGCTCACGCCCCCAGAATGGCTCAACTGGGCATCCAGAGGCTGCCTTTAAGGAGGGGGCACTGTCAGAGAGGTTACCTTGTTGGTCGCGGTGCTGGCCGCTCTGGTGTGCGCCGGTGTGCACCGACGCACGCGTTCCTGTGCGTGCTGCTGTGCGTGTTCCTGTGGGCGCCAGTGTGCATTGCTCCTGTGGGCCCTGGCGTGCGCACTGGCGTTCGGGCGTGTGCGCGTGCGGGCGTGCTTGTGCGTTCGCCGGTGCGCATCGGCATGCGCAGTGTTTGGAGCCAATCGGCCTATTTAGGTCTGCTCTGCATTCTGCCCAGTGCTGTCTGATCAACAGCTTGCTGTGCCTTAGTTCCCTTTGCCTGTTCCTGCATTCCTGAGTTTTCTGATCTCCTGACTACCCGACTTGCCTCTGATACTCCTTTGGTTGCTGCCTGTACCTGACCTCGGCTTGTTTGACCCTGCTTTTGCCTGCTCCTACTGTACCGTGTTGCCGAACTCTGCCTGTGTCCTGACCTACCTGCTTCTGCTCAGCATCCATTTGCCTGCGTCCCAGCACACCACCTGCTTCTTGAAGACCATCTTCCTTCCAGCACCTGAATCTCTCACTAGGCTCTCATACCATTCCATACTCCCGCGTCTCCTGTCCATTCTACCAGGGGCCGTGAGTAGGATACGTAAGGGAGACCACCCTCTGCCCAAGCGGACTCACTGGTCTGGTAAGTAAAGTCTTACACCCAGAAATAATAGGGGTATCTAATGGCCAAAGAGAATACAAATTAGCTGCTTATGCGGACAACATACTCCTATCTCGCACACGTCTGCAGATCACACTCCCAGTCCTACTTGAAGAATTTTGAAAATTTGGCCTGATATCCAACCTCAAAATTAACTTTACTAAATCCTTTGCCCTTAATGTCTCTTTGCCCTCACCCATAGTCGATCAATGCAAAACAAACTTCCCCTTTCAGTGGCAGCCAGACGCGATCACCTATCTATGCATACAACTACCCGCAAAACTATCCAACTTATATACAAAAAATTATTTACCAATACTAAACAAACTCACAGAAGACCTAAAAAATTGGAATAGGCTGGTGTTCTCGTGGTTCGGGAGAGCTGCAATTCTAAAAATGAATGCTCTTCCACGAATCCTATATATAATGCAGACTGTTCCGATCCACGTGCCACCGACCTTCTTCAAATCCTACAAACACCTCAGCTCCATTCTTCCTTTGGGGGGGCAGCAAACCAAGAATTAAATATGCAAAGTTAGCCTTAATAAAACATCTAGGAGGCATAGGTTTTCCAGACCCTACCAACTACTACAAAGCTGTACATATGACCAGAATACTAGATTGGAATCTTCACGGAACCACAAAAGATTGTATTAGACTGGAGGATTCTTTCGTGAACCTCTCCCTAGCATCATTACCTTGGCTTCTAGAACGTCACTTTCCCACCGAACTGAAGCTTCATCCTCTAATCAGACCAACAATTCAAAGCTTTTACTAGACTGCAAACGCTCCTCCATCTTGTCAATCCAAGGCCCAATGACCCCACTCAGACTGAACCTGGATTTTCCCCCAGGCATGCACACTAACTTAACGCAACACTGGACTGAGGGAATGATCCTAGCCCATGACTTTTACAACCAAGAGAAAATCCTTTCAGCATCTCAACTTTCTTCTAGGTTTGACAAACCCCAGATACCAGACTGGACATATCTCATGATTACTCATTTCTTGAGAAACCTAGAAAGGAAATTTTCCTGTTCTAGACAACTGACTCTCTTTGAACGCCTATGCTCCCAGAAAACACCGTAAACACATATGATAGCAACTGCACACTCCCTTCTCTTCATAGACTGTACGCCTAATAATTTGACAATGTGCACTGCTTGGGAAAGAGATCTGTCTATATCATTTTTGCAGGAAGAATGGGAAATAATTTATCTCAACATCCACAAGGGATTTATCAATGTGACTACTCACGAGAATGGATTCAAATTCCAAACTCGTTGGTACTGCACACCTGCCTTACTGCATAAAATGAATCCTGCAATCCCAGAGGAATGCTTGAGATGTACTGATCAACCAGGGACCCTACTTCACTTATGGTGGGATTGTCCCTCTATCCAAATGTTCTGGACAGAAGTACACAAGATAATCACACGTGTCACCACCTACACTTTGGATAGAACCCCCGCTTAATTTCTACTACATCACTCAAGCTTACCACACAGAACATACCACAAATCGCTTGCGCTGCTCATGATCAATGCAGCAGAACAGTGCATTCCCACACACTGGAAATCCCGGACACCCCCCTCCATCAAAGAATGGCTCAACAAAATGAACAGAATCGCTTAAATGGAAGAATTAATACATATAGCGAGAGACTCCCCGCACAAATTTATTAACAAATGGGCATGTTGGACACACTTCAGATCAACGTCAGACTACGCCCTCCTTTTCTCTCCAAACTAGTAAAGATTTGACATACTGTAAACTGTCCTACCATTCCACAGTGTAAATATATGCACAACTCTACTACCTTTTCTCCCACAATCCCAAACGACTATGTGAATAGGCTCGACAGATACCCATGACATTGATCAGCTGGTATGGATCTAATGCGAGCCCCCTTCTGTAGAGGGAGGCAAGAGAGACGCACAGCTACCTTCATGTCACTGAATACTCCCCAAATCTTAATCATTCTGATATCTTTCTTCCCCCCCTTACTTCTCACTAGGGTTGAGCTTTGAGTTCGAGTCGAACTCATGTTTGACTTGAACATCGGCTGTTCGCAAGTTCGCCGAACAACAAACAATTTGGGGTGTTCGCGCCAAATTCGAATGCCGCGGAACACCCTTTAAAAGTCTATGGGAGAAATCAAAAGTGCTAATTTTAAAGGCTTATATTCATGGTATTGTCATAAAAAGTGTTTGGGGACCTGGGTCCTGCCCCAGGGGATAAGGATAAATGCAAAAAAAAAGTTTTAAAAACGGCCGTTTTTTCGGGAGCAGTGATTTTAATAATGCTTAAAGTGAAGTAATAAAAGTGTAATATCCCTTTAAATTTTGTACCTGGGGGTGTCTATAGTATGCCTGTAAAGGGGCGCATGTTTCCCGTGTTTAGAACAGTCTGACAGCAAAATGACATTTCAAAGGAAAAAAAGTCATTTAAACTACTCGCAGCTATTAATGAATTGCTGGGCAACAATACACCTAGAAGTTCATTGATAAAAACGGCATGGGAATTCCCACAGGGGAACCCCGAACCAATATTTTTTTAAAAAATGACGTGGGGGTCCCCCTAAATTCTATACCAGGCCCTTCAGGTCTGGTATGGATATTAAGGGGAACCCCGGCCAAAATAAAACAAAAAAATGGCGTGGGGTCCCTCTCAAAATCTATATCAGACCCTTCAGGTCTGGTATGGATTTTAAGGGGAACCCAGCGCCAAAATTAAAAAAAAAAGGCATGTTGTCCCCCCAAAGATCCATACCAGACCCTTATCCGAGCACGCAACCTGACAAGCCACAGGAAAAGAGGGGGGGGATGAGAGAGCGCCCCCCCCTGAACCGTACCAGGCCACATGCCCTCAACATTGGGAGGGTGCTTTTGGGTAGCCCCCCAAAACACCTTGTCCCCATGTTGATGAGGACAAGGGCCTCATCCCCACAACCTTGGCCGGTGGCTGTGGGGGTCTGTGGGCAGGGAGCTTATCAGAATCTGGAAGCCCCCTTTAACAAGGGGACCCCCAAATCCCGGCCCTCCCCCCTGTGTGAAATGCTAAGGGGGTACACTAAAAAAGTGTCAAAAGAAGATGAAGAGAAGAAGATGAAGAGAAGAGCAGGAGCCTCCCTCCATGCCATCATGGATGTGGAGCGGCCTGAGGAGAAGAAGGGAAGAAGATGCCGACGCCGCGGAGGAGATGCCGGATGAGAACACCGGAGGAAGAACCAGAAGACCCAGAAGAACCAGAAGATGGAGGAAGAAACCGAAGGAAGATAGAAGAAAGAAGAAAGAAGAAGCATTTAAATAAAGGAATTGTCAAAAACTGTCTCTTGTCATTTTTAACATTTTTGACAGTTTTTTAGTGAAATGGTAGGGGTAAGTACCCCCTTACCATTTCACACAGGGGAGAGGGCCGGGTTCTGGGGGTCCCCTTGTTAAAGGGGGCTTCCAGATTCCAATAAGCCCCCTGCCCGCAGACCCCCACAACCACCAGCCAGGGTTGTGGGGATGAGGCCCTTGTCGTTATCAACATGGGGACAAGGTGTTTTGGGGGGCTACCCCAAAGCACCATCCCAATGTTGAGGGCATGTGGCCTGGTACTGTTCAGGAGGGGGGGGCGCTCTCTCGTCCCCCCTCTTTTCCTGCGGCCTGCCAGGTTGTGTGCTCGGATAAGGGTCTGGTATGGATTTTTGGGGGGACTCCACACCGTTTTTTTTTTTACATTTTGGCGCAGGGTTCCCCTTTAAAATCCACACCAGACCTGAAGGGCCTGGTATGGAATTTAGGGGGACCCCCACGTCATATTTTTTTTTTTTTAATTTTGGCTCGGGTTTCCCCTGTGGGGAATTCCCATGCTGTTTTTATCCATGAACTTTTATGTGTATTGTTGGACCGGCAATTCATTAATAACCGCGAGTAGTTTGAATGACTTTTTTTCCTTTGAAATGTCATTTTGCTGTCAGACTGTTCTAAACTTGGGAAACATGCGCCCCTTTACAGGCATACTATAGACACCCCCCAGGTACGAAATTTAAAGGGATATTACACTTTTATTGTTTTACTTTAAGCATTATTAAAATCACTTCTCCCGAAAAAACGGACGTTTTTAAAACTTTTTTTTGCATTGATCCATGTCCCCTGGGGCAGGACCCAGGTCCCCAAACACTTTTTATGACAATAACTTGCATATAAGCCTTTAAAATTAGCACTTTTGATTATTCATGTTCGTGTCCCATAGACTTTAACGGTGTTCGCGTGTTCGAACAAATTTTTTGGCTGTTCGCAAGTTCTGGTGCGAACCGAACAGGGGGGTGTTCGGTTCATCTCTACTTCTCACCCCCTTTATCATACTCTCCACTTTCATAAACTCATATCATCAGTTCCCCCATCCTCGGATACACCCGAGTCATACTCACCACCCACACCTTCTCCACTTTCTACCCACCATTCCCCAGAAGTTAATATATAACCTAAGAATAATGACCTGAACAGGATGTCACCGACAACACAACCCACTTATATCCTATCCTGAGCAAACTTAGACCGAACATCGCAGCACCATAATATTGAGAGGAGAGACAAATTATGATGCCTCCGGGGATACATAGATACATAACTCGGTCCACTCCTACTAAACCCCCAATTAAGGATTTTCCCATGAGACTAATCTAACACGAGAACCCTTACTGATCATCAATCTCAATAAGCCTCTAACTGAATATAAACATACTGTCGGTTAAAGCTACGCAATATTATTACAGTTACATGTGTGAACAATGTACTACTGTATGCCTGACTGCTTGTTTTACCTGTTCATGTTCATACTGTTTATGTGAAATGTTTATGTTCACAACCAGTTTTTAACCTTACTTAGGTAAAAACAATAAAAACCTTTTGAGAAAAAAAAAAAGAATGGCCCAGCCAAAGCCCAGTCCTAAATCCAATTGAGAATCTGTGGAAAAACTTGAAAATTGATGTTCACAAACACTCTCCATCCAATCTGACAGAGCTTGAGCTATTTTGCAAAGAAGAATGGGCAAAAATGTCCCTCTATAGATGTGCAAAGCTTGTCGAGACATACCCAAAAAGACTTGCAGCTCTAACTGCAGAGAAAGGTGATTCTACAAAGTATTGACACAGTGGGGCTGAATACAAATGCATGCCACACTTTTCACATATTTATTTGTATATAATTTTGAAAGACATTTATCATTTTCCCTTCACTTCACAATTACGTGCCACTTTGTGTTGGTCTATTACATAAAAGCCCAATAAAAAAACATGTACGTTTTTGGTTGTAACATGACAAAATTTGGAAAATGTCAAGGGGTATGAATACTTTTTCAAGGCACTGTATATCTGAGCATGTCAAAGTTTTTGAAGCCTCTGGACTACTCTACTCAATTAGAGGCACATACTTTTGTTCGGCATTAACAAGCCAACTGAAGCCTATGTTTTGGTGCACCTTAGAGTATCGGTGCCTCCTATATGGTCTGGTGGAGCTGGGATGTTTTATGGTGATCCTTGTGCTGTTTATCAATGAAGCATTACCAGTGTGGATTGTCATTGACTCCAGGACCTCTGTACTTTCTTTAGTAAACTAGTAATATGCTAGAAACTATTGAAAGGACCTCAGGCCCTAATGCGTGTTATAACAACCTTTTATAGTTTCACATGCTCTCTACAAACCTTTAGCTAGACTACTGCTGTTATCACAGTGATGGCAACACTAGGAAATGACCCTTAGTTGTAAAACTTTATTTCCCCTCCCCTCTTACCTGAGTCGACCATTAAGCTCAATAAACTGGTCAGGGGTACAACCCCCTCCCCCTAATACCTCATTTGCACTAACCAACACCTCTCTACACTATACAGACCTCCCAGGAACATGGGATTGACTCCCTCTACAAACCGTAACCAACTACCCTCACACAAGTGATTTCTGTGAGATTCAACTGACCCTTTCTGGACCTGAATTTCTCGGGTGAGACCAGTGGTCCATACCCAACTCCAGTTGACATAACCATCCCCCCGCCCCTCCCTACACTCATACATCCCATCCCTCTACAACCCAAGAGGCTCCATCTTACCTGATTTACCCTCCCATCCCCTTTCTTCCCTCACTCCTATCTCTTCCAAACCCACACTACCTACTACCACACCTGTGCCCCCTCCATCCCCAGGCGATCTCTAACCCAAAGCCTACCTGTACTGCCCCACCATGGCCCCTCCTATGAATAAATCTAAACGCCCCACCCTCAGAATTATAACTTTAAATGTCAAAGGACTAAACATACCGGAGAAACGCTCACGAGTCCTAGCCAGTATGAAAAGTATGGGGGCTGATGTAGTCTTTCTACAGGAAACCCACTTCTGCTCATAAACTGTACCAAAACTATCAAATTACTACTATCCACAAAGCTTTCATGCAACCTCCCCTGACTCCAAATCAAAAGGGGTCTCGATCCTTTTCTCCAAGCATATACCCTTCCAGGTAACTGATACACTGGTCAATGAACAAGGAAGATACATCTTCCTTAAAGGAATGTAGCGAAGTAAACCCATCACATTTGCCAACATCTACAGCCCCAACACATCCCAAGTCCCATTCTTCCGGGAAGTAACACAACATCTAACCAGCTTCCAAATGAGAATGTTACTCCTGGGAGGAGACTTTAATGTCCCTCTAGACCCTCTTCTTAATACGTCCATGGGAACTTCACACCTACCATATCAGGCGCTACACCAAATAAAACTGACCCTACAGAACCACATGCTTCACGATACCTGGTGCACACTCCACCCCAAAGAAAAAGATTTCACTTTCTTCTTGACTCCACACAACAGATACTCTAGACTTGATTATCTATTTCTGACACAAGCTGACCTTGTTAATCTGACGAAGGCGAAGATTGAACCAATTATCCAATCAGATCATTATCCCGTGTCGATCACGCTGACTTTTCTGGAAAGAGTTACACACACACAGATCTGGAGACTGGACCCGACCATCCTGACTGACATGACACAAACCACGGAAATACAAAAATGCCTTGTAAACTACTTTAAAGAAAACAACACACCTGACACATCAAGCATAACCCAATGGACTGCACATAAGTGCATAATAAGAGGAAAACTTATCTCGATAGCAGCCAGAATCAAAAAGGAAAACAATTACGACTTAAAGAACTATTTGACAAACTCAAGAACTTAGAGACCCTACACAAACGCACTCTGGCCCATCAATCACATCAAGAACTAGCAGAAATACGCACACTAATACAAGATGAGATAGGCAAAAACATTAGGAAGAAATTTATGCTCTCTCAGAGGCAATTTTATGAATTTGGCAATAAGAGTGGTCATCTCCTAGCCCAGGCACTACATTCAAGAAAAGCCAAAACGACTGTACAAAGTTTATATTCTTCCACGGGAGACACCTACTCCAACAACAAAGATATCGCATAGGAGTTCGAACATTTCTACACAAACCTATACAACATAGACAAGTCGAATCCCTCTGCTCAATCCCAAATGAACAGAGCCAATACGATCAAAACATTCTTAGACAAATTCTGCCCCAAGATCCATTCTAAGGACACTACCAATAAACTTGAAGGTCCGATCACTCAACTTGAATGGGAAACAGCATTAAAACAAAAGCTGATAAAGCTGATAAAACAAGCTGGTAAAAACCCCAGGACCATATGGCCTATCCGTTGTGTATTACAAGACATTTACCAAAACATTAAGCTCCCCATTCAGGAAAGCTTTCAACTTTCTATCACTCTCCAACCCACTAAACCCTGAGATGTTGGAAGCCCGTATAGTGGTGATACCCAAAGATGACAAAGACCCCACACAAGCCTCAAACTATAGACCCATATCACTACTCAACGTAGATATTAAAATTTTCTCCAAAATGCTGGCCAACAGACTTCTACCACTTCTCCCCTCAATTATCTCCCTTGACCAAGTAGGTTTTGTCCCTGGCCGTGAAGTAGTGTTATGAACCATGGGCATTGGCCCTCAATTAATCACCTTTATTCGGTCCCTATACCATAACCCTTCAGCAAAGATCAGAGTGAACAATACCCTGCCGAATGCCTTTTCCATACAAAATGGGATGAGACAGGGATGCCCCCTATCTCCTATCCTCTTTATTCTCACCCTCGAACCTTTTCTATGCTGTATAAGGCAAAACCCTGACATACAAGGCATTAAAACCACTAAGAGAGAATACAAACTTGCCGCATTTGCAGATGGCATCTTACTATTCCTTAGAAACCCACATACTACTAGAAGAATTTCAACACTTGAATTTGATTTCCAACCTTAAAATAAACTTCTCCAATTCTTTCGCCCTAAACATCTCCCTACCCTCGCAATTAGTAACACAGTGTAAAGAAAACTTCCCATTCTACTGGAAATCAGACGCAATTACATATTATTATTATTATACAGGATTTATATAGCGCTGACAGTTTACGCAGCGCTTTACAACATTAGGGCAGACAATACAAGTACAATACAATTCAATACAGGAGGAATCAGAGGGCCCTGCTCGTTAGAGCTTACAATCTAGGAGGGAGGGTCAAGTTATACAAAAGGATAATAGCTGTGGGGGATGAGCTGATGGAGAAAATAGTGCAGTTATTAGATGGAGGCAGGATAGGCTTCTCTGAAGAGGAAAGTTTTCAGGGATCGCCTAAAAGTGGATAAATTTGGAGACAGTCTGACAGATTGGGGTAGGGAATTACAGAGGATGGGCAAGGCTCGGGAGAAGTCCCGGAGGCGGATATGGGAGGAGGTGATGAGGGAGCTAGAGAGCAGGAGGTCTTGGGAGGAACGAAGATGGCGATTAGGTTGGTATTTTGAGACTAGGTTAGTGATGTAGCTGGGGGCAGAGTTGTGGATGGCTTTGTAACTTATTGTTAGTATTTTAAATTTAATTTGTTGGGCGAGTGGCAGCCAATGGAGAGATTGGCAGAGAGGGGTAGCAGACACTGAGCGGTTTGTAAGGTGGATAAGTCTGGCAGCAGCATTCATGATGGACAGCAGGGGGGATAGTCTGTTTAAAGGTAAGCCAATGAGGAGTGAGTTGCAGTAGTCAAGGCGAGAGATAACCAGGGAGTGAATCGGGAGCTTTGTGGTTTTATTGGTAAGAAAGGGACGTAGTTTAGAGATGTTGCGGAGGTTGAGGCGGCAAGCTTTGGAAAGTGATTGGATGTGGGGGTGAAAGGAGAGTTCAGAATCCAGGATAACACCTAGCACCCTGTGGGGACGGGTGGATGGTTGTGCCATTGCTCTTGACAGAGAAGTCAAGGGAAGAGGCACGTGGGGGAGGAAATATTATAAGCTCAGTTTTGGACAAGTTGAGTTTGAAGAAGTGGTGTGACATCCATACAGATATGTAGGTTAGTAAGTTAGTGATGCGTGAAGAGACTGATGGAGTGAGTTGAGGGGTAGAGAGATAGATTTGCGTGTGATCAGCATAGAAATGATATTGAAAGCCGTGAGAGGCTATCAGCTGACCCAGGGAAGAGGTGTAGATTGAAAATAAAAGAGGTCCAAGAACAGAACCTTGGGGGACCCCGACAGAGAAGGGAAGAGAAGTGGAGGAAGTAGAATTGTAAGTGACACTAAAGGTGCGTTGGGATAGGTAGGATGAGAGCCACTGAAGAGCACAGTCACGGAGACCGAGGGAGTAAAGTTGTTTGAGGAGGAGGGGGTGGTCAACCGTGTCAAAGGCAGCTGAAAGATCCAGAAGTAGGAGTACAGAATAGTGTCCATTGGTTTTTGCAGTTAGTAGGTCATTTGTGAGTTTTAAAAGAGCAGTTTCTGTGGAGTGTTGAGGGCGGAATCCAGATTGAAGGGGATCAAGAAGGTTGTTTTTAATGAGGTGGTCACTCAGTTGGTTGTAAACCAGGCGTTCAAGGAGTTTAGAGGAAAAGGGGAGCAAGGAGATAGAGCGTAGGTTGTTAAGATTGGTATTGTCCAAGGATGGCTTTTTGAGTATGGGGGTGACCAGTGCATGTTTTAGAGCGTCGGGGAAGATGCCAGAGGTGAGGGAGAGATTGAAGATGTGGGTTAGAGAGTGTAGGATGGGGTCAGAGGGTGACCGTAGCATTTGAGAGGTAATAGGGTCCAGGGGACAGGTGGTTAGGTGGACGATAGAAAGGAGTTTAGCAACTTCATCTGTAGTAGCAGATTTGAATAGGGGTAGTGTCAGTTGTACCTGTTGTCATGGGGTCTTAGCTGGGGGAGATACCTGTAGAATGGAGATTTCATCACGGATTGTATCAATCTTGTTTTTGAAGTGATTAGCAATCTCCTGGGCAGTGAGTGAGTCAGTGGGTGGAGGTGGTGGAGGACAAAGTAGAGAGTTGAAGGTAGAGAAGAGTTTACGGGGATTGGATGAGAAGGTGTTAATAAGAGTTGTAAAATAGGTTTGCTTAGCAGTGTGGAGGAAAGAATAGTATTTTTGGAGGGCAGATTTGTATTGATTGAAGTCTTTGAGAGACTTAGTCTTGTGCCAAAGACGCTCAAGAGCACGACTACGTTTTTTTGAGACTTTTGGTGTCATCTGTTTGCCAGGGTTGTAGGGGTCGAGGCCTGATTCTGCGTGTAGTGAGGGGAGCGAGCTTGTCCAGGGTGGTGGACAGAGATTTATTGTAGATGGACGTAGCTTGGTTGGGGCAGGACAGGGGAGAGATTTTGTCATAGAGGTGGTCAGTAGCAGAATAGAGGAGAGAGGAGTTGAAGTTGCGAAAGTTTCTACGGGTGATGGTTAGGCGATTGGAGGGAAAGGTGGTGGAAGACAGGGGGAGAGAGAAACTAATAAGATGGTGGTCGGAGAGAGGAAAAGGATTGTTTGAGAAGTTGCATGGAGTGCATAGGTAGGAGAATACAAGGTCAAGATTATTGCCATCAGAGTGAGTAGAAGCCTGTACCCATTGCTTAATGTCAAATGAAGAGGTTAGACTAAGAAGTTTAGAAGTAGCAGGAGTGTTTGTATTAGCAGGGATGTTGAAATCACCGAGAAGGATTGTTGGAATATCCGAAGAGAGAAAGTAGGGTAACCAGGCAGAAAACTCATCAAGGAAAGTTGATAATGGTCCAGGGGGCTGGTAAATCACAGAAATTCTTAGGGAAGTAGGAGAGAATAGACGTATACAGTGGTCTTCGAATGATGAGAGGGAAAAAGAGGGAGGAGGGTGAATAACCTGGAAGTAGCTATGGGGGGATAGGAGGAATCCCACTCCACCTCCCTTGCGTCCATTAGGCTAGGGGAGTGAGTCCAGTGAAGGCCACCCTGGGAGAGGGAAGCAAGAGAAGGGGTTTCATATTCGTGGAGCCAGGTTTCGGTGAGAGCAAGTAGATTGAAGGAATTAGTGACAAAGAGGTCATGTACAGCAGTGAGTTTGTTGCAGACAGAGCGGGCGTTCCAGAGGGCGCAGGAGAGAGGGAGGCTGGTGTTGGGAATTAGAGGAATGGAGACTAAATTGTGTAGATTGCGACTACTGCCAGAGGATGTAGGGTGATGGTGATGGGTGTGTTGGGTACAGTTAAATAAGGGAGGCCCAGGGTTTGGGGAAATATCTCCAGCGATTAGGAGAAGCAGAAGAGTGAGGGAGGTAATATGAGAATATGATTTGTATGAGGGGACATGCTTCAGTATCCTGGGGGGTATGTTAGCAAGTGGGCTTAGAGTTAGAAAGAGGTGATGAGTGCAGTAATAGGGGGAGGGGAGAAGTGAGGGTGATATATACAGATTGTGTGGTGGAGCAGAGGGATGTAGGAAAGAGAGTTTGAGGAGAGAGGCTGCAATTGTGAAGAGGAGGAGAGGTAAAGAGAGCATGTTTCAGAGAAGGAGAGATAATATGAAAATGAGATCGCCTGCAATCTGCTATGGTTTGCTTTGTGCAAATCGCTGAATTGCAAGAGCAGAAGTGCCACTTATTTTAAGAACGCCACTTCTTTGGAAGAACCCCTGTATGTGCAGCCCCCTGTATGTGCTCCCCCGTAAAGAAAGCCTTGTTATATACTGTGTTGGGTGTGGATGGAATCTGGCAATTAATCAATTAGGAGGGCATATTAGGAACACAGAAGCAGGGCATAACTTTCACACCACAATCAAACTGCAAGGGGACTAAAAGGCCAAAATTGTAAAGATAAGGAAACCCATAATTTAGGTAAGACTTAATGGCTAAATAAACATTGAAATAATGTGAGCATGGCTACAGATGTAGTTGAGACAGCAGTGACAAACAGATTACCAAAAATGTATGTAAGCGGTCAGTCAATTTTCAGTTTGCAGGACATGGGAATATAAACGCAGATTACCAAAAATGTATGTAAGCGGTCAGTCAATTTTCAGTTTGCAGGACATGGGAATATAAACGCAGATTACCAAAAATGTATGTAAGCGGTCAGTCAATTTTCAGTTTGCAGGACATGGGAATATAAACGCAGATTACCTGTGAAGAGAGAAGAAAATGTTCAGATGGATGGTGCAAGACGAGAAGTGCCACTTTTTTTAAGAACGCCACTTCTTTGGAAGAACCCCTGTATGTGCATCCCCCTGTATGTGTTCCCCCGTAAAGAAAGCCTTGTTATATACTGTGTTGGGTGTGGATGGAATCTGGCAATTAATCAATTAGGAGGGCATATTAGGAACACAGCAAGCAGGGCATAACTTTCACACCACAATCAAACTGCAAGGGGACTAAAAGGCCAAAATTGTAAAGATAAGGAAACCCATAATTTAGGTAAGACTTAATGGCTAAATAAACATTGAAATAATGTGAGCATGGCTACAGATGTAGTTGAGATAGGGGTGACAAACAGATTACCAAAAATGTATGTAAGCGGTCAGTCAATTTTCAGTTTGCAGGACATGGGAATTTAAACGCAGACTACCAAAAATGTATGTAAGCGGTCAGTCAATTTTCAGTTTGCTGGACATGGGAATATAAACGCAGATTACCAAAAATGTATGTAAGCGGTCAGTCAATTTTCAGTTTGCAGGACATGGGAATATAAACGCAGATTACCAAAAATGTATGTAGGCGGTCAGTCAATTTTCAGTTTGCAGGACATGGGAATATAAACGCAGATTACCAAAAATGTATATAAGCGGTCAGTCAATTTTCAGTTTGCAGGACATGGGAATATAAACGCAGATTACCAAAAATGTATGTAAGCGGTCAGTCAATTTTCAGTTTGCAGGACATGGGAATATAAACGCAGATTACCAAAAATGTATGTAAGCGGTCAGTCAATTTTCAGTTTGCAGGACATGGGAATATAAACGCAGATTACCTGTGAAGAGAGAAGAAAATGTTCAGATGGATCGTGCAAGAGCAGAATTACCACCTATTTTAAGAACGCCACTTCTTTGGAAGAACCCCTGTATGTGCAGCCTCCCTGTATGTGTTCCCCCATAAAGAAAGCCTTGTTATATACTGTGTTGGGTGTGGATGGAATCTGGCAATTAATCAATTAGAAGGGCATATTAGGAGCACAGCAAGCAGGGCATAACTTTCACACCACAATCAAACTGCAAGGGGACTAAAAGGCCAAAATTGTAAAGATAAGGAAACCCATAATTTAGGTAAGAATGGCTAAATAAACATTGAAATAATGTGAGCATGGCTACAGATGTAGTTGAGACAGCGGTGACAAACAGATTACCAAAAATGTATGTAAGCGGTCAGTCAATTTTCAGTTTGCAGGACATGGGAATATAAACGCAGATTACCAAAAATGTATGTAAGCGGTCAGTCAATTTTCAGTTTGCAGGACATGGGAATATAAACGCAGATCACCAAAAATGTATGTAAGCGGTCAGTCAATTTTCAGTTTGCAGGACATGGGAATATAAACGCAGATCACCAAAAATGTATGTAAGCGGTCAGTCAATTTTCAGTTTGCAGGACATGGGAATATAAATGCAGATTACCAAAAATGTATGTAAGCGATCAGTCAAATTTCAGTTTGCAGGACATGGGAATATAAACGCAGATTACCAAAAATGTATGTAACCGGTCAGTCAATTTACAGTTTGCAGAAAATGGGAATATAAACGCAGATTACCAAAAATGTATGTAAGCTGTCAGTCAATTTACAGTTTGCAGAAAATGGGAATATAAACGCAGATTACCAAAAATGTATGTAAGCTGTCAGTCAATTTTCAGTTTGCAGGACATGGGCTAGCACAAAGGAGACAATGCTACAATAAAAAACCAACACACAGTAAATTCTTTATAACAACTCATTTATTTTGGAAATTAAATTTTGGCCACGATGTTGTTCAAGGGGTAACCTTATAATGCAATGAACTTCAAATAATTATAAAGCCATCTTGGCTATAATACATCACTCAAATTTACACTGTGTCCATCCAGACAATGCTGGACGACTATTCCCCCACTAAACAACACCATGACTGATAAGAAAATTGGGGAGGGCGGGTGGGAGTCCCGGTCCGGTTCCACAGGGTCTGCTTGTTAACGGCCGGACTGCCCCTTTTATCTCCTTCAGGAAGCAGGCTATGCAAACCGCCAATTTCCTCCAATCAGCTGCTTGTTGCTGTGCAGCAGATGCTGATGCTGTAACCAATAGCAAACCTGTAAGAAACATAAGAAAACCTGCATCCCCTTTGAGCTCTCCCATGTTGGTCCTGCATATTGCATGGACCTGTCATGGGCTAGCACAAAGGAGACAATGCTACAATAAAAAACCAACACACCGTAAATTCTTTATAACAACTCATTTATTTTGGAAATTAAATTTTGGCCACGATGTTGTTCAAGGGGTAACCTTATAATGCAATGAACTTCAAATAATTATAAAGCCATCTTGGCTATAATACATCACTCAAATTTACACTGTGTCCATCCAGACAATGCTGGACGACTATTCCCCACCGACCGAAGCCAATAGAGAAACCTTTGGCTGAGGTCCCCCCAACAACGTGGCCCTTTCAATTAAAGTTTGCAGTCCCATGTTGAAAATGTCCAGACCTATGTCTGACAAGTGGACTAAATCCTTCCTAAATAACCCCCGAAAGAAACCTTCCAGCTCCAAGTGGCGGAAGGACACACCTCCCGAGGACACTAAGAAATTATGTATTGTCCTATTTAACCGTCTCCGAATCTTATCCAAATAAAATAGATTCCCAGAAGGGGACCAAAGGAGTCTAGGAACCATTTCAGAGAAGGCTAAATTGGTATTTGGAAATAAAAGTTTAATGGAATAAATATCCTTCTTCATTTCACAAAGGAGTTCCCATGTTCTAACTTTACAAACATCGTTTGCTCCAACATGAAGCACTAGCACTTGGGGAGAAGGCCAAATTGCGGATAATTGAATTAAGTGGTCTTTAAGATTACGCCATCTGAGGCCCCTAACTCCAGACCATAACACCTTAAAGACATTGCTATCCAAACCTAAATTGTTCGTATAGATCCTGGATGCAGCCTGATTTTCAGCCCAGAAAATGTAGGAGTGGCCTACTATCCAGATTGTGCATATAGAAGAATCTGAAAATAGAAAATCACACAATTAATAATTCAGGGCGAACATAAATTTTATATCTACTACTAACCCACCTACCAACCCATTTTTGACCTTCAGGAGAGAAACCCAACAAATTGGCTGTGGTGGCGGCCCCTATTCTAAACGAATGTGAAGAGAATCAGAGACCCCCGAGGTTGAGACGCTTGAGACATGCGGATAGAACCGCTGAGAATTGGTAACAAGTCAAAGGGGACAAATCCTGGTGGATAAAAAATGAACTATTAGAGAAAGGCCTCACTGACATATAACTAGCCGTATGTGACACCAGGCAAATCAAGTTATTGGGGGATTTTCCTAGATATATCCACTGACCATTGCCTAAACCAAAAGTTTTGGACCGGCAGATAAACAAACTTAAGCAATCGGATTCCAACAACACATGAGAAAATAGCAGAAAAGATGAAGATGACCTGTTTTGGGCAGTAAGTTCTCCAACTCTGAGGGCACCAAAAAAGGTAAACGAAAAGGCTGCCCTGAAAAGCAGAAGTTCAAATTCGGTAAAACAGATCTCTTCCAATATAGATAGTAATTGGATTAGTAAATTAACTGAAATGGGACGTCTGGAATCCTGGGTAGGGTGTGAATTCTTGAAACCTTTGAGGACCTGGCTGACCTGAAAAAAGGAAGATAGGGCTGGTAAACCTGCAAATTTTAGAAAAAAGGAAACACCAGCCAACACCTTGCTAATAGAGGCAGGCCTAAGACCAGACTGAATCATAAAGGACACAAAAGCTAAAGAAACATACGCGTTCACTTCCAATTCATCTATACTCCTGCTAGAGCAAAAAGAACACCATTTGGACCAGGCCAGATTATATTCCAGCCATGTCTTACGTGCTACAGAGTTCCTAAGATGCGCAGAGATCAGTCCCAGATCAAGCCCCAGAGGAAATCCGGGCATGGGGTTCCACACTGATCCGCCGATGGGGCCAACTCCCGGAATCACCACAACTGTAAACGAGATAAGGCGTCAGCTATGTTATTATCAATCCCAGGAATATGCTTGGCTTTTAACCAGATATTAAATCTCATGCAGTGCAACACCAAAAACGTAAAAGTTTGATAACTAGCTCTGATTTGGAAGAAAGCATATTGATAGCAAATAGAACACCTTTATTATCCGTATTAACAATAATCCTACGATTAACAAAGTGTTCTTTCCAAATCACAATAGAAACTATAACCGGGAATAACTCGAGGAGGACTATATTGCGCAAAATGTCTTGCTGCAACCAACTGGAGTGCCATCTAGAGGCACACCAGTGGCCATCAAGAAAAGCGCCAAAACCAGATGAACCGGCGGCGTCTGTAAAAAAGTTTAACTGAAAATCATTAGTAAAAGATTGCTGCCATACTGTGGACCCATTGAAATTGCAGAGAAAAGAATCCCAAATTTTAAGATCCTCTTTAACACTCTTAGAGATGCGGATATGAGAATCAGGGTTCTTAAAACCTCTAATAGCTAGAGCAAAACGTCTGGAAAAAATTCTAGCTATGGGAATAACCCTAGCCGCAAAGGCAAACAGACCCAAAAGGGATTGGGCCTCTTTTAATAAAACTTTGCGTTTTGACAAAAATAAGGAGATCATTATTCTCATACGGTGTAATTTATCCTCGGGCAATCTGAACTCCATTGACGATGAGTCAATAGTGATGCCCAGAAATTCTAAAGAGGATACCGGGAGTACCGTCTTCTCATGGGCAATGGGAATACCGAAGGAGTCACAAATATGAAAAAATGTTTCCAGCAATACTGAACATACTGGGGAGTCTGCTGGACCTAAAAATAAAAAATCGTCCAAATAATGCAGAATACCCCCAACAGGGGAACATTCAGACAGAACCCAATGCAAAAATTTTGAAAAGGACTCAAAATAAAAGCATGATAACGAGAAACCCATGGACATACATTTATCAAAATAAAATTGGTCCTGAAAATGAAAACCCAGGGAATTGAATCCCTGTGGATGCACCGGTAGCAGGCGAAAGGCAGATTTGATGTCTGCCTTAGCGAACAGCGCACCGTGCCCAAAGTGACGTAAAAGTTCTAGTGCTTCATCAAAGGAGGAGTATGACACTGGGGCTATAACCTCTGCAACCTCATCATTGAGTGAAGCATCCACAGGATATGATAAATGGTGAATAAGCCTGAAACTACCCCGCTCTCTTTTAGGAACAATGCCCAATGGGGATATGCGAAAATTTTTAAAAGGTGGGCAGGAAAAGGGGCCAGCTACTCTTCCTTCTGACACCTCTTTAAAGATTTTCTCTTGTACAATTTCAGGATGACACCTAGCAGAGCGCAAATTTTTAACTAAAGTGCATCCAGACCCTGAAAAGGAGGGAACCAAAAACCCGTCCTTGAAACCATCAGATAGCAGCCGCGCCATCGTGCGGTCTGGGTAGAGATCTAGCCACGGTTGCATGCTTAGCAGGCTCACTGGGGTCCTGGCCTTTTCCACCAGCATCACGTGGAAAGGATGGGAGGGAAGCAACTGATGATTTTTTGAAACATCTATTCGCCGAATGGTTCCTATTGCAGAAGGAGCACTCATGCCTATATCTGCAGTTAGATAAAAATCTGCACTGTCCTTCATTAAAGGAAAAAACAGAAACCTTTACGAAAGGCAGTCTGTGGGCTAGGCCCAGTTCTAGGTGTGAACTGCGGTTTTTGTGGAAGCATGAGATTCAACCATAAACCCACATCCTTACATCCCCATTGCAAGGAAGGGTGAACTGCTAATTTTTGTCTGAAATTCTCATCATAGGTGAACCAGGCTGAACCGCCAAAATTACGAAATGCTTCAGAAACTATATCCACGTGTTGAAAAAGGCCTGAGCATTTCTCAGGAAATTGCTCTCCCAACACGGAAGCAAAAATGCAAAAGGCCTGCAGCCAGTTCTGAAAGGTTTTAGGTACAGCCCTGCGCCTATCCTCTTCTGTGCGCTCATCTGATTTCTTGTCAGATTTAACTAGAAATTCCTTGGAAGCTGGCAATAAAGACAACAGATCAACAAATTCACCTCCCCAAATTTTTTCTTTGACAGAAGTGGATAAGTGGAAGCCCAGCGGTGATATTTCACATGGCATAGGAGCCTTAAAGGAGGACTCTGCAACCAAGGAATGCGCAGAGCGTGCAGAAGGCATAACAGCTTTACGAACCTGAACCGGCTTGCGGGCCGTACCACCTGTATTATGTTTAAAATTCTCACCCAGGGGGTTCTCCATCACATTATGCCAAATTGTACTTATGTCATCACTTTCATACTGTTGTAAAAAATTCTCAGCTTGCTGTGAAAAAGTACCATGTAAATGTGCCCCTTTTAAATCATTAATAGTATCAGCCTCATACAAAGCACCAGAAAACTGTGCACCTTCAGCCTCCTCAGCAAAAGCACCAACTGTGTGTTTCCCCCTTTAAGCTTTTGCAACATACCAGATAACGATTTAACAAGAGCATTAAATTCAGTGACATTAACATCTGAGAATGTCTCACCAGCAGGCAGACTCCTATTTTGCTCACTTCTGGCCGCAGCAGCTGCAGACTGAGTAGCAGTACTTTCTCTCTTTGGAGGTGCATTCCTGTGAGGAACGCTGCCAGCTCTCTCCTTTCCTTTAGGCTGAGAAGAAGCCTCCGTTCTCTGTCTCTTCTTTTTCCTCCCTGGCTGCTGGCGCGGACTGCGCATGACCTCTTCTGGCTCCTCCATCTTTACTTGGGCTGTGACATTCGACGGGCCGGGCGGAGACTCAGCACGTCCATCCTCCAGGCACTGCATAAGCCACTCCTCACCTCCTGAGCCCTCGGCTTTTTCTATGAGGTGGCGGAGCAAGCTCTCTCTTCTCTCAGGTGAGCGGCGCTTCATGCTCCTGAGTCCCGGTCCGGTTCCACAGGGTCTGCTTGTTAACGGCCGGACTGCCCCTTTTATCTCCTTCAGGAAGCAGGCTATGCAAACCGCCAATTTCCTCCAATCAGCTGCTTGTTGCTGTGCAGCAGATGCTGCTGCTGTAACCAATAGCAAACCTGTAAGAAACATAAGGAAACCTGCATCCCCTTTGAGCTCTCCCATGTTGGTCCTGCATATTGCATGGACCTGATTACCAAAAATGTATGTAAGCGGTCAGTCAATTTTCAGTTTGCAGGACATGGGAATATAAACGACGATTACCAAAAATGTATGTAAGCGGTCAGTCAATTTTCAGTTTGCAGGACATGGGAATATAAACGCAGATTACCTGTGAAGAGAGAAGAAAATGTTCAGATGGATGGTGCAAGAGCAGAAGTGCCACTTTTTTTAAGAACGCCACTTCTTTGGAAGAACCCCTGTATGTGCATCCCCCTGTATGTGCTCCCCCGTAAAGAGAGCCTTGTTATATACTGTGTTAATCAATTAGGAGGGCATATTAGGAACACAGCAAGCAGGGCATAACTTTCACACCACAATAAAACTGCAAGGGGACTGAAAGGCCAAAATTGTAAAGATAAGGAAACCCATAATTTAGGTAAGACTTAATGGCTAAATAAACATTGAAATAATGTGAGCATGGCTACAGATGTAGTTGAGACAGCGGTGACAAACAGATTACCAAAAATGTATGTAAGCGGTCAGTCAATTTTCAGTTTGCAGGACATGGGAATATAAACGCAGATTACCAAAAATGCATGTAAGCGGTCAGTCAATTTTCAGTTTGCAGGACATGGGAATATAAACGCAGATTACCAAAAATGTATGTAAGCGGTCAGTCAATTTTCAGTTTGCAGGACATGGGAATATAAACGTAGATTACCAAAAATGTATATAAGCGGTCAGTCAATTTTCAGTTTGCAGAAAATGGGAATATAAACGCAGATTACCAAAAATGTATGTAAGCGGTCAGTCAATTTTCAGTTTGCAGGACATGGGAATATAAACGCAGATTACCTCTGAAGAGAGAAGAAAATGTTCAGATGGATGGTGCAAGAGCAGAAGTGCCACTTTTTTTAAGAACGCCACTTCTTTGGAAGAACCCCTGTATGTGCATCCCCCTGTATGTGTTCCCCCGTAAAGAAAGCCTTGTTATATACTGTGTTGGGTGTGGATGGAATCTGGCAATTAATCAATTAGGAGGGCATATTAGGAACACAGCAAGCAGGGCATAACTTTCACACCACAATCAAACTGCAAGGGGACTAAAAGGCCAAAATTGTAAAGATAAGGAAACCCATAATTTAGGTAAGACTTAATGGCTAAATAAACATTGAAATAATGTGAGCATGGCTACAGATGTAGTTGAGACAGCAGTGACAAGCAGATTACCAAAAATGTATGTAAGCGGTCAGTCAATTTTCAGTTTGCAGGACATGGGAATATAAACGCAGATTACCAAAAATGTATGTAAGCGGTCAGTCAATTTTCAGTTTGCAGAACATGGGAATATAAACGCAGATTACCAAAAATGTATGTAAGCGGTCAGTCAATTTTCAGTTTGCAGGACATGGGAATATAAATGCAGATTACCAAAAATGTATGTAAGCGGTCAGTCAATTTTCAGTTTGCAGGACATGGGAATATAAATGCAGATTACCAAAAATGTATGTAAGCGGTCAGTCAATTTTCAGTTTGCAGGACATGGAAATATAAACGCAGATTACCAAAAATGTATGTAAGCGGTCAGTCAATTTTCAGTTTGCAGGACATGGGAATATAAACGCAGATTACCAAAAATGTATGTAAGCGGTCAGTCAATTTTCAGTTTGCAGGACATGGGAATATAAACGCAGATTACCTCTGAAGAGAGAAGAAAATGTTCAGATGGATGGTGCAAGAGCAGAAGTGCCACTTCTTTGGAAGAACCCCTGTATGTGCAGCCCCCTGTATATATCTGGGAATACAACTCACAGCCAAACTAGCAGACCTGTACACAAAAAATTACTTACCCATTCTATACAAATTGACCAAAGATCTAAAAAACTGGCACAAGCCATTCTTCTCGTGGTTTAGCAGAGCAGCGATTCTGAAAATGAATGCCCTGCCAAGAATTCTATACATTTTACAAACTGTACCTATACAAATCCCCCCAGCCTTCTTCAGAACATACAGGAGTCTCTGCTCCAAATTTCTATGGGGTGAACAAAGACCTAGAATTAATTATGCCCAACTATCCTTACCCAAACACTTAGGTGGGATAGGCCTCCCGGATCTTCTAAATTACTATAAAGCGGTCCCCTTAACCAGGATCATCGATTGGAATATACACACACCCATAAAATATTGGGTGGGTTTAGAGGCATCCTTTACCAGCCTGCCTCTCAAATCCCTACCTTGGATACAAGGATCTCACTCACACTCGGAAATTGGTATACACCCACTCATCAAACCCACACTACAATGTTTTCGCACTATCTGTAAACATTCTTCTCTATTGTCCATGCCAGGCCCGATGACACAGATTAAACAGAACCTGGACTTCCCCCCAGGACTGAATAAGTGATTTCTCCAACAGTTTTGTTCACAGGAGCAGGCCCTGGTACACCACTTCTATGACCAAGGAAAGCTTTACTCAGCCTCACAACTAGCCACGATAACGGAAAAAAACCCTATTCCTGCTTGGATATTTCTATTGATCTCACATTACCTAAGATCATTAGAGGAAAAATCTGCTTGCTTGCGAAAACTAACGCCCTTTGAATGTCTATGTATGCTAACTAGGGATGAGCCGAACACCCCCCTGTTCGGTTCGCACCAGAACATGTGAACAAGAAAAAAGTTTGTTCGAACACGCGAACACCGTTAAAGTCTATGGGACACGAACATGAATAATCAAAAGTGCTAAATTTAAAGGCTTATATGCAAGTTATTGTCATAAAAAAGTGTTTGGGGACCTGGGTCCTGCCCCAGGGGACAGGGATCAATGCAAAAAAAGTTTTAAAAATGGCCGTTTTTTCAGGAGCAGTGATTTTAATAATGCTTAAAGTCAAACAATAAAAGTGTAATATCCCTTTAAATTTCGTAGCTGGGGGGTGTCTATAGTATGCCTGTAAAGGGACGCATGTTTCCTGTTTTTAGAACAGTCTGACAGCAAAATGACATTTCGAAGGAAAAAACCCATTTAAAACTACTCGCAGCTATTGCATTGCCGACAATACACATAGAAGTTCATTGATAAAAACGGCATGGAAATTCCCCACAGGGGAACCCCGAACCAAAATTTTAAAAAAAAATGACGTGGGGGTCCCCCTAAATTCCATACCAGGCCCTTCAGGTCTGGTATGGATATTAAGGGGAAGCCCGGCCAAAATTTAAAAAAAAATGACGTGGGGTTCCCCCTAAATTCCATACCAGACCTGAAGGGTCTGGTATGGATTTTAAGGGGAACCCCATGCCAAAAACAAACAAAAAACGACATGGAGTCCCCCCAAAAATCCATACCAGACACTTATCCGAGCACGCAACCTGGCAGGCCGCAGGAAAAGAGGGGGGGACGAGAGTGCGCCCCCCCCTCCTGAACAGTACCAGGCCACATGCCCTCAACATTGGGAGGGTGCTTTGGGGTAGCCCCCCAAAACACCTTGTCCCCATGTTGATGAGGACAAGGGCCTCATCCCCACAACCCTGGCCGGTGGTTGTGGGGGTCTGCGGGCGGGGGGCTTATCAGAATCTGGAAGCCCCCTTTAACAAGGGGACCCCCAGATCCCGGCCCCCCCCTGTGTGAAATGGTAAGGGGGTACTTACCCCTACCATTTCACTAAAAAACTGTCAAAAATGTTAAAAATGACAAGAGACAGTTTTTGACAATAACTTTATTTAAATGCTTCTTCTTTCTTCTATCTTCCTTCATCTTCTTCTTCTGGTTCTTCTGGTTCTTCCTCTGGCGTTCTAGTCCAGTATCTCCTCCGCGGGGTTTTCTATCTTCTTCTCCTCGGGCCGCTCCGCACCCATAGCATGGGGGGAGGCTCCCGCTCTTCTCTTCATCTTCTTCTTCAACTTCTTCTCTTCTTCTTTTCTTCTCTTCTCTTCTTCATTTTCTTCTCCGGGCCGCTCCGGATCCATGCTGGCATGGAGGGAGGCTCCCGCTGTGTGACGGCGTCTCCTCGTCTGACGGTTCTTAAATAATGGGGGGCGGGGCCACCCGGTGACCCCGCCCCCCTCTGATGCACGGGACATGACGGGACTTCCCTGTGGCATTCCCCGTGACGTCACAGGGAAGTCCCATCAAGTCACCGTGCGTCAGAGGGGGCGGGGTCACCGGGTGGCCCCACCCCCGTTTTTTAAGAACTGTCAGATAAGGAGACACCGTCACACAGCAGGAGCCTCCCTCCATGCCAGCATTGATGCGGAGCGGCCCGGAGAAGAAAATGAAGACGAGAAGACGAGAAGACGAGAAGACGAGAAGACGAGAAGACGAGAAGACGAGAAGACGAGAAAAAGAAGATGAAGAGAAGAAGAGAAGAAGAAGATGAAGAGAAGAGCGGGAGCCTCCCCCCATGCCATGGGTGCGGAGCGGTCCGAGGAGAAGAAGATAGAAGATGCCGCTGAGGAGATGCTGGACGAGAACGCCAGAGGAAGATCCAGAAGAGCCAGAAGAAGAAGAAGGAAGAAAGAAGAAGCATTTAAATAAAGGAATTGTCTAAAACTATATCTTGTAATTTTTAACATTTTTGACAGTTTTTTAGTGAAATGGTAGGGGTAAGTACCCCCTTACCATTTCACACAGGGGGAGGGCTGGGATCTGGGGGTCCCCTTGTTAAAGGGGGCTTCCAGATTCCAATAAGCCCCCCGCCCACAGACCCCCACAACCACCGGCCAGGGTTGTGGGGATGAGGCCCTTATCCTCATCAACATGGGGACAAGGTTTTTTGAAGGGCTACCCCAAAGCACCCTCCCAATGTTGAGGGCATGTGGCCTGGTACAGTTCAGGAGGGGGGGCCGCACTCTCGTCCCCCCTCTTTTCCTGCGGCCTGCCAGGTTGCGTGCTTGGATAAGGGTCTAGTATGGATATTTGGGGGGACCCCACGCCGTTTTTTGTTTTTTTGGCGCGGGGTTCCCCTTAAAATCCATACCTGACCTGAAGGGCCTGGTATGGAATTTAGGGGGAACCCCACGTCATTTTTTTTTAAATTTTGGCCGGGGTTCCCCTTAATATCCATACCAGACCTGAGGGGCCTGGTATGGAATTTAGGGGGACCCCCACATCATTTTTTTTTTAAATATTGGTTCGTGGTTCCCCTGTGGAGAATTCCCATGTCGTTTTTATCAATGAACTTCTATGTGTATTGTCGGCAATGCAATAGCCGCGAGTAGTTTTAAATGGGTTTTTTCCTTTGAAATGTCATTTTACTGTCAGACTATTCTAAATACAGGAAACATGCGCCCCTTTACAGGCATACTATAGACACCCCCCAGCTACGAAATTTAAAGGGATATTACACTTTTATTGCTTGACTTTATTTTACATTAAAGCATTAAAATCACTGGTTCTGAAAAAACGGCCGTTTTTAAAACTTTTTTTTGCATTGATCCATGTCCCCTGGGGCAGGACCCAGGTCCCCAAACACTTTTTATGACAATAACTTGCATATAAGCCTTTAAAATTAGCACTTTTGATTTCTCCCATAGACTTTTAAAGGGTGTTCCGCGGTATTCGAATTTGCCGCGAACACCCCAAATTGTTCGCTGTTCGGCGAACTTGCAAACAGCCAATGTTCGAGTCGAACATGAGTTCGACTCGAACTTGAAGCTCATCCCTAATGCTAACCACTCCTCAAAATCATCTCATATCCGCTACTCACTCCCTTCTATTCTTGGAACACCAGCCCAATACTTCCGCAGCATGTAAAGCTTGGGAAAAGGATCTAGATTTAGCCCTCACACCAGAAGATTTGGAAACAATTTATCTTAACATCCACAAGGGCACTAATAACGTCTCAGCCCAAGAGAATGGGTACAAAATCCAATCTCGCTGGTATCCTATCTACCTCCAATCCTACTCCACAAATTCAAACCCACAATACCAGACATTTGCTTGTCTTGTTGTAAAGAACGTGGTTCATTGATCCACATCTGGTGGTCATACCCACGTATCCAAACGTTCTGGAAAGAAGTACACCGTATAACCTCACATATCACATCTTAAGACATAGCCTTCACCCCAGCTCAGTTCCTTCTACACCACTCATCTATATGACAAAATTCTTACCATAAATCATTAATGATGCACTTAATTAATGCAGCAAACAATGTATCCCAATCCACTGGAAATCTCAAAACATCCTATCAATCAAAGAATAGTTTCACAGAATTAACAGAATAGAGGAAATGGAGGAGCTGATCCATATTACCCGAGACATGCCAAAAAAAAATTGGAATAAAATGGGCATGCTGGAAACACTT
Source organism: Lithobates clamitans (assembly GCA_037952925.1). Classification (NCBI taxonomy): domain Eukaryota; kingdom Metazoa; phylum Chordata; class Amphibia; order Anura; family Ranidae; genus Lithobates; species Lithobates clamitans. Next base: position 1,573,210 of record JBBGZY010000079.1, read on the forward strand.
CCAGACAACAACAGAATTTACCCAACTGAATAACCGAACCACCCGAACACAAGACCCAAAATTATGTAATTATGATGCCTCGACAGAGACAAATACTTTTTTCTATGTAAGACGTGATACGGGAAGACTTACTGTACACCCCGCCAGACTGAGGGCCGCCCCCTCCCTTGAGCCCTATGGGTTCTTACAAGAACTTCAAACTTGGAGATTGCCACCTGGGGAGGGAAGCAAGGGAGGGCCATACCCAACACCCCTCTAAACCTCATCACTCCTTCTCCCTTCTTTTTCTTTTTCCCACCCCTTTACTACCTTCTCCCATCGAGATATCTTGTAAGCTTTACTACCCCCCGATCCACCATTTCCATCCACAGTCATATTTCATCTCTACCAGAAGATATCCGTAGATATCACCAATAAACCAGGACTGAAATATCTCATTTACTCCAAATAGATACCTCATCCAACATGTACCGGAGATGCTTAAGAAAACTCACCCTTCAGTACTGATACTAGAACCTCAAGGTAGTACCGACCACTAAGGGCACAATACCTCCTCATTAGCCATGAATATATGTTTGTTCTCATTATACTCAGGTGTCAAGGTACTGCTGCAGCATAGAAAACTGTGAAGAAGCAATACCACCAAATGCACGAGACATGTCTCACTCAAGGCCCTACTATGAGTTCTACAATGACAAGAGTACTGAAGGATATCTTGAATTAGTAGTTGCCTGTCTATATACTGTATATCTTCTGTTTCCTACTGTTAAGATTTATCTCATGTTTAAAACAAATCTGTACAATATTACATGTTTAAAGCAATTCTGTACAATGTTATATGTCAATTTATTTACTTTTCTCAATAAAATATTTGAAACAAAAAAAAAAAGAAACCATTGAAATATGATTTGGAAATGAACGCATTATAAAATCCACAAGCAAACATGTATTATATTGCAGCTTATCAATTCTTATATATGATGGCTGTATTATTTCAATTTTTAAGCTTTCTCTCTTCTATTTTCATCTGGTGAAACTGTTTGCTGTAATTGATTATGAAGTATTGGCTATGGTTTGGCTTCAATTTGTCACTGTTTTTAAATCTGTTAGTACATCTAATACTCCCCTCCACCCAGACTGAAAATGCTACTGTCCAAAGGTGTCCCCTGCAGTCATTCATCCAGAGTGGGGTTACTCTTATACAGGAAGTGTGTTACTGGCCAGATCACTAGGTGATATTAGAGGGGGGAGGCTAAGAAAAGAAAACTAATGCAGCCACCACATCTAATGATTGGTAGGCTGCAATATATGATTTACATTTTGACTATAGATACATTTAAAATTTTCTGTCAGTAACAGATACTAGGAATCTGCATATTCTGGTATAGAACTGTTATGGAACTCCTACTGTCTAGCATTCTTTCCATCAGCTGCTGTTGGATGAAACTGTGGATCCCTTTCAAGAGATAGTTTACATATTTATTGGATTAGTCATGTCATGAATGCTTTTTAAGACCAGGTTCACATACTAGTTTAATCATTTACAGATAACCCCCATCCCAAAGAAATCTTAATTTTTTTTCTACTCCTGCATAACATCCTTTCTTTTAAGACCCATAAAACTCATAATTTGTATTGTAAATTTGGCACCTTCCTGTATCCTCTAGAGACTTCCAACCATGACTGACATTGGGTTTGCAAAACCAACTATATTATTAACATTGATGGAAAATTTTCCTAGTTCCATTAAAGTCTCTGACCGGAAGTTCAGTTTAGGATCATTCTATTGGATAGGATACACCCTAAGAGATGAATTCGAGAAGCTGCTCTCCCAATAAACCCCATACCTTGCATGCAACATTGGGGTAATATTTGTAAACGCTGTCCTGCTGATCAACGTTTATTTCACTTTTCTTTTTTCTCTTATCTCTTCCCCTCCCTCCTCCTCTTTCCTTTCTCTTTCTTTTCTCCTCTCATTTTCCCTATCTGCTAGTGAGGACCCAATCAGCTTCCATCCTATTGCATAGTCCCCTTTCCTGACCACCCCTTTCTTAGCCCAACAACTCCTCCTTCCATGACCACCCTTCCCTATCCCACTTGACCCCTAGCAAATAAAAAAAAAATTGGAAGCTTCAGAGATTCAAATCACTTCTCCCTACACTCTGGTATTGAGTTCACACTACATGGTAGAAAATGACAACTACACATTAATGGATTAGGAGGCAGTGAAAGTTATTCTTGCAAACATGTGTTGACATTGATGCATGATTGGTTTTCCTTATTCCTGTACACCATTTCTTGCTTCTAAACAAAATCCATTGTAATAATAGTAAAATGTCAAATATATACTGTATGTAAGATACATACACAGTATAAATATTTATTGAATAAGCATGTAAAAACATATTAATATCCAAATGTGGCCTCTGACCTCTGATCTTAATTGTCTCCCTCTTCCTCATGCTTTAGGCAGTATTTTATGTGATTTTTTTCAAATACCTACCTTTTCCAGATATTTTGCAGCTTCTTTTACTCTTCAGATCTTTGGTGAGCAGTCCTCAAAAATGCAAAGTGTAGCATCACTTTCAGCACCATCACACTGTTATTGATGAGTATTATGGTGACACTCTGTCAGGTGAATCTATGATGTCCTAAATTCACAGTATGTCCTCAGTGTTCCAAGTTTAATAAAGTTGGGCATTGCATCATGGTAAAGGTAAGTACTGTAAGTACTGTAGCTTAAGCTACATTTTTTTCATTTTGCAATACATAATCTTAAATAATTATATAAATACTAATATTTATTTTTTATATAATTAATATTATTATTGTTGTTATTATTAAAATTAAAATTATATATATATTTATAACATATATATATATATATATATATATATATAACATATATATATATATATATATATATATATATATATATATATATATATATATATATATATATATATATATATATATATATATATATATATATATATATATATATATATATATATATATATATTTCTAAACCTAGAAAGGATCACAGAGCTGCTGCAGATTTTCTAAAAAGGTATTGTACAGGAGCTAGGATGAGTGCAGAAGATCTCCAAATCATTATTCAAGCAGTATACCCTGAAAGCACGGTTGAATTAGATGTAGCGGCAGCTTTTATCACGACAAATCCCTATGACAAACCTGAAGGGTGGGATATTTTTTGGGGCCAACTAGGACTAGCTTAGCAGAAAGCATACAAAGGGGACACAAGTGTACACACTATGTCTTGCAAACAAAATCCCAGGGAAGATTTTTACTCATTTTTGGTTTGTCTACATGAAATATATCACTCACTGATTGTAGGTTTATCACTCCAGAATGTACAGAAGGTTGCTCAATGGGTATTAATGGAACTGATGTCCAACATAAAGTGACTCCTCCATTACAAGTTAGTACATTGCAGGACGAACCTCTTACAACTATGTGTTTTGCTGTTTTGACTGACTGACCTTTCCCTAATGGGAAGAGACTTAATGTTTGCTTTAAGAATCAATATAAGATTTGACCAAGAAGGTGGATTGACAGCAAAGTCTCCACTATGTGACTTGACTAATCCTAAATATCAAGACTTCAGGGGACATTACATGCTTCTACCTGGACCGCTAGAAAATCACCCAATTTGGGCTAAGGACAAAACCTCTGTAGGACGTCTTAATTGTACACCTTACTCTCTTACTTTCAAACCCAACACAATACCACACTTCCAAAAAACAATATCCCCTTACAGAAGAAAACCTGCAGGGCATTTCACCATTGATTGAAGAATACAAAAAGGAAGGCATACTAAAGGAAATAGTTAGTCCATGGAACACATTTTTTTTAGTGTACCGGTTGGGGAGGACGCACAAAGGATCTTTGGTTTTGTTTGGGGCCGGGTCAATTGGACACGGCTCCCACAAGAATTTGTTGACAGCCCAGCAGCCTTCTCTATGGTATTGAAATGATCCCTTGACAACTGGACACCTCCTCAGGGTTCCATACTGCTTCAATATGTAGATGACCTACTGCTGTGTAGTGAGAGCCAGGGACTCTGTGAGTCCGGCTCTGAGCATCGCCTAGCCTCAGAAGGTCACTAGGTGCCTTGTAAAAAGATCCAGTGGTGCAGGTCGCAGGTTGAGTATTTGGGGTGTATAATCAAACAAGGGGAACGTTTGGTGTCACTGGCTTGGGTCAAAGTACTTACATGCCTCAGTCCCCCGAAGGAGAAAGCTGCGCTTCTCTCCTTCCTCGGCTCGATTGTCTACTGCAGACAATGGATACCTGATTGCTCACACTGGGATTCGATCCTTAGAGCAGCAATGTTGTTGGGCTCTCCAAAAATGATTAATTGGACTGAGGAAATGCTACAAGCATTTGCCACCCTCACTGCGTCCCTCTCAAGGTCTACCTGACCATAATAAACTATTCTGTTTATATTGTGTAGTCTCAGGTCCAGCTTTTGCAGGAATTTTAGCACAACGACATGGTGGAGTTTTGAGACCAGTTGCATATCTGTCAAAGAAATTACCCGTGCAGGTTCAGGGGATGCCCTCTTGTCTCCAAGCTCTCGCGGCTTGTGCAATGGCTGTAAAGGAGGCATCCAAAATCACATTGGGAGGACACACAACATGATACACAACACATTCGGTATTTCACCTTATACAGAACATGAGTACTCAGCATATGACAGCACAACATACAAGTGGCTATGAAGTTATACTCTTTCACACACATAACCTTGAAATCAAATCATGCTCAGAGACAACACCACAAGTCATGTTTCTACACTCTCTCTTGTATCTTTCAGAAACTGATCCTATTCCTCAACAAGACTGTAATCAACAGCTTTTAGAATCTACTTCACCACGTTCTGATTTAAAAGACACCCCCAACCCTGATTACCTACATGTGTTTGTAGACGGTAGCTGTACACGTCCTGACGACCACACATACAAGACTGGTTACTCAGTTGTCATGCTCCCAGACATTATCTTAGAAAGTAAACCACTGCGAGTAACTTCAGCGGAACAAGCAGAACTAATTGCTCTTACTAGAGCATGTCAGCTCTTTGAAGGACAGGATGTGAATGTTTACACAGATAGCATGTGGACGCTTTATTGTAAGCGCTCCTTCTTCCTCGCCACATTAATGTAATTAAGGTTCGCGGGCACTCATATGATAAAACAGAAATAGCAAAAGGGAATGCACTCGCTGATAGGTTGATTTGTTAGGTATTCAATGGAAACTACACGTCCCTTATCATCCCCAAAGTGCAGGAGTAGTAGAAAGGATGAACAGAAATATTAAATATAAACTAAAGAAAGCGATAGGAGGAACTTTGAGAAACTGGTTAGCTTTTCTTCCCGCAATACTTTTCCAAATCCGTACCACACCCCATTCCAGAAACGGCTTATCCCGTTATGAGATATTAATGGGAAAACCAACACAGAGGAAATAGACAGAAATAGGAGAGGAACCTAATCTATATTCTTTACAGGAAGAGTACGTGAAAAACCTGGTAAGTAGCTTTACAGAAAATTATGACAAGGTAGCTGTCACCTTTCCTCCTCTCTCCACAGAACCAACACATCCTTTTATACCCAGAGACAGGGTGTTAGTCAAGCAACTAGCAGCAAGAAGACACACAAGCTGATCTTCCAAGGATCTTTTGAAGTATTGAAAGTTGCAAGAACAGCAGTCCTGACTGACCAGAGCCCACAATTGATCCACGCATCAAGGATAAAGAAAGCCCCTGATCACTGAAAAATATACATGTCCACAGATGAAACAATGGAACTCTAATTCTCTCAATAACAGGAACCCCCTACAGACTCTGGTTCTCCCCCTGTTCCTCAAATGGGTGAAGTGACTTGCCAGATTCTTTCCCCCCCTAAAAGAAGCTTATTAATCTGCCTATCAGCTTTTTCAATGACATATATAATATGTTCTTTTGTTTCTGTGCTTTACACAAAACAGACATGGTATAATGAATAATATTGGTGATCAATACAGACTTTTCGTCTGTTATGATCAAAGGAGGGATTGTAAGGATATAAGAGTGCTGCTTTAAGATATGTTATACAAGAAGAAATGTATTTTGCGTTCTTATGCAGAAAATTAGAAGTGCAAAGATTGTTTGCAAGCTATGTACTTGAACAGGATGTACGTGTGGTTAGCCTGACATTTTAATATAGACAATGAATAACAAAGTTATAACATGTTAGAAGTTGGGTGTCTGGAACATTGGCAGATTGCCTAGCATACGTGGTCACATATATATAAACTTATATTTAGATATAGCCTGAGGGATATCTCTAGGCAGAATATGCAATTTATGACGTTTTATGCTTATTTTTTCATAAAGTCTATGCTTCAATCCCATTGGCTGATAATAAGAGGGAGGTTTTTCTCTCTCTCTGTAAGTGTATAAGATATATGCAAACCCAGTAAACCATTGTAATTTTGATTCACCATCCCATGTGTGTGTCTTGATTACCCGATCGATCAGAGAGTTCTATCCATACACCCATAGGTCCAACCCAGGTTCAAAGGAGAAATAGGGGCCGCTTAACATAAAGTTTTATATATGTCTTTTTATTGTTATTCACTAGATTATGCCTCATATGAATTTTTCACCATTGATCACATGATGATATGCTTACGAGACTCTGCCTTAGTTTTGTTCAGTCACAATTTTTTCACATATTTTTAGCGATGCATCTTTTGTGTTTATATATGTACTTTAGGAGTTTGATACTAGACTTTCAGGTGCTGGCAGCTTTCATTTATTTATTTATTTTGACACTTATTCACTACTTGTTACTTTTATTTATTATTTTTTTATTTCTAGCACAGTTTCAGCCTTTGGGCTTTTTGTTTTCTCAGTAGATGGAAGGTCAGTGAAGGAGAGATCTGTCCCAGTCAGTCCATCGATGTGGCACCATCTGTGAGGATGTATCATCCGATATTCGGCTCCATGGACCTGCAAATTCATAGAGCCCAGTCAAAAAACCTTTTCACATAATAACAAAACATACAGAATCAATAAATTATATAACTGCTCAACTGAATATGTGGTGCACTGCCTGACATGCCCTTGTGGCCTCCTATATGTTGGCAGAACCATTAGAACTCTCAGGAAACAGTCTGGGGGAACACAGGAGATCTATTGAGAAAGGTTGTGATAAACACAGTGTTCCCCGTCATTTCCTTGATTTGCATAACCAAAACACTGCTGGACTCAAGGTCTGGGTCCTGAGGGGCATCCCCCATTCATTTCCTGCAGCCAAATGTTTTAAGCGCTACATTTCCAGTATATTTCCAGCACATTGCCAGCAGGAAATCTACTGGATTTATTCACTAAATACCCTCACGCCAGGAGGCCTAAATGAGGAAATTGAAGTACATAGCCTATTGTAACCTATGATGGACTATGGCATAGTATCTTTGTTTTGATATGTTATTAAAGTTTTCTCTTTTTAAGTCAACCCTGTTTTAGTAGCTAGATATAATTCAATTATACATAGTTTCTAATAATATTTCCCCCCCCCCACAGCAGATCCTTATGATCCAGAATACAGTACATTTTATGGGGGGTCCCTTTCCTCAAATGTTCATCCATAGTAAGTACCTCAGTAACCATAGCCTCAGGTATTCATTAACAACTGTTTACAGTTGTACTAACAAAAGTACCCCATATGAGATATCCAATATGAAAATAAAGCCATACTTCTCATTGACATTATTATTTTTATTTTTATTATTCATATTCAAACTTTTTATTCCTATTTGTTCTTATGCTCATTTCACTGTTATTATTATGTGAATTTGGGTGTATATGTGTGCATCCCATGTGCGTGTATATATATGTGCATGTGCATGCACACGTATATGTATATTAGTTTGAAGCAACAGTTCCCATCGTATCACACTTTCCCATCAGTGTTTTAACTTTTAATTGATCATTGTTTTTTAACCATGTTTAGACTGGTTATCTAAATGTCATTTTCACCCGCGTTCCACGCTGGTTTAATTTCCTGGTGGCCACAGGACTTCTATGGAGACGAATATCGGTGACACATCCCCACAGATGGTGCCACATCGATAGACTGACTGGGACAGATCCCTTCACTCACCCTCCATCTACTGAGCTGGAAACCCACTTGCATCGTGTAAGTGCATTTTAACCTACAAATAAATGGATTGCTATAGCTCTGCACTGAGCTGGCGCTTCCTTCTCTTCCCCTTTCTTGTTTCCTACCCAGAGCTGGCTTACTCTGAGGATAGCTACTGCTTAAATCAACCCGCATCAACTTTTCCACATGAACATTTATCATTGGACTGTCCATATACAGGCCTGGACTGGCCTACTGGGATACTGGGAAATTTCTCAGCAGGCCACTTGCCCTGGGGCAGCTTTGTGCTGCGGCTGCAGTGCTCTAGTCCCCTCAGTCCTCCTTCTCTTGCGGAGCTGGGTCTGTGTGTGTACGGCGGTGATGTAACAATGTCCTGCCCCCCTAGACCGTCTCGTATTATAGTCTTCTATGGAACACTGATTGAATCAGTGTTCTGCCTATCACACGAGCTGGTCTAGGGGGGCATGACCTTGTTACAGCACCGCCATACACACACAGACCGAGCTTCACAACATACAGTGGGAGATGGCCGATATGTGTTCAATCCAGGAAAGGTGAGGCTGCAATCATGGGCACAGAGAGGCTCCAGTGGTCGGCACACAGAGGCTGCAATTTGTGGGCACAGAGGCTGCAATTCGTGGGCACAGAGGCTGCAATTGGTGGGCACAAAGGCTGCAATTGGTGGGCACAGAGGCTGCAATTTGTGGGCACAGAGAGGCTGCAATTTGTGGACACAGAGGCTGCAATTTGTGGACACAGAGGCTGCAATTTGTCGGCACACAGAGGCTGCAATTGGTGGGCACAAAGGCTGCAATTTGTGGGCACACAGAGGCTGCAATTGGTGGGCATAGAGGCTGCAATTTGTGGGCGCAGAGGCTGAAATCTGTGGGCACAGAGTGGCTGCAATTTGTGGGCACAGAGAGGCTGCAATTTGTGGGCACACAGAGGCTGCAATTTGTGGGCACACAGAGGCTGCAATTTGTGGGCACACAGAGGCTGCAATTTGTGGGCACACAGAGGCTGCAATTGGTGGTCACACAGAGGCTGCAATTTGTGGGCACACAGTGGCTACAATTGGTGGGCACAGAGGCTGCAATTGGTGGGCACAAAGGCTGCAATGGTGGAACACAGAGGCTGCAATTGGTGGGCACACAGAGGCTGCAATTGGCGGGCACACAAAGGCTGCAATTGGTGGGCACAGAGAGGCTGCAATTGGTGAGCACAGAGAGGTTGCATTGATGGACACTGTAAAGCTGCATTTGATAGGCACAGTGAGGCTGCAATGATGGGCACAGAGAGGCTGCAATGATTGGCACAGTGAGGCTGCAATTGTGGGCACAGCAAGGCTGCTTTGCTGGGTACAGCAAGGCTGCATTGGTGGGCACAGTTAGGCTGCATTCATGGGCACCGTAAAGCTGCATTTGATGGGCACAGTGAGGCTGCATTTGATGGGCACAGTGAGGCTGCAATGATGGGCACCGTAAGGCTGCATTGGTGGCCACAGTGAGGCTGCACTGGTGGGCACAGTGAGGCTGCATTGATGGGCACAGTGAGGCTGCATTGATGGACACTGTAAAGCTGCAATTGATAGGCACAGTGAGGCTGCAATGATGGGCACAGTGAGGCTGCAATGATTGGCACAGTGAGGCTGCAATTGTGGGCACAGCAAGGCTGCATTGGTGGATACAGTGAGGCTGCATTGGTGGGTACAGCAAGGCTGCATTGGTGGGCATAGGGAGGCTGCATTCATGGGCACCGTAAAGCTGCATTTGATGGGCACAGTGAGGCTGCAATGATGGGCACCGTAAGGCTGCATTGGTGGGCACAGTGAGGCTGCACTGCTGGGCACATTGAGGCTGCATTCACAGGCACAGAGAGGCTGCATTCATGGGCACAGTGAGGGTGCATTGATGGGCACAGTAAGGCTGCATTTGACGGTCAGTGGTGAGGCTGCATAGATCTCTTGTATCATGTCTGCAGTCTCTGGCCATCTTTTGTACCGTGTCTGCAGCCTCTAACACCTCCTGTATCATGCCTACAGCCTCTGACCATCTCTTGTATCATGTGCGCAACCTCTGACCATCTCTTGTATCATGTCCTCAGTCTCTAAACATATATTGTATCCTGTCCTCAGTCTCTAAACATCTCTTGTATACTATCCTCAGTCTATAAACATCTCTTGTATCGTGTCCTCAGTCTCTAAACTTATCTTGTATCATGTCCTCGGTCTCTAAATATCTCTTGTATCATGTCTTTAGTTTCTAAACATCTCTTGTATCATGTCCTCAGTCTCTAACCATCTCCTGTATCATGTCCTCAGTCTCTAACCATCTCTTGTACCATGTCTGAAACCTCTGACCATCTCTTGTCTTATATCATGTCTGCAGTCTCTGAGGGGGAGTCTGGAGAGGAGTCAAGAGTGGGAGTGCCGATGGGATGGGATCATGGGAGAAGTCAGACATGTGTGGACTGTGGAGAGAAGACCTTGGGATAAAACCAGAGCCACCAACCTGGAGCCATCTAACTGAGCCCCGCACAGTGTACTTGTACAGTGTACTTGAGAGGAGGTCAGTGACAGCGCCGCCAGGCAAGTCTAAGTGGGGTCACTGATGTAAGGGTGGAGTGAATACAATAATATAAGGGGGCACTGATATAAAGATTTCCACCTTATATCAGTAACCCACCCCCTTACCTTTGTGTATTATTTCTGCAGAAGGTGGTCTCTGGAAACCAGAGTCCCCCCCACATTCCTGGGGTGTCCCTTGATGATTGAGCTACTGATCTGATTTATTCTCTAAATACCCTCACGCCAGGAGGCCTAAATGAGGAAATTGAAGTACATAGCCTATTGTAACCTATGATGGACTATGGCATAGTATCTTTGTTTTGATATGTTATTAAAGTTTTCTCTTTTTAAGTCAACCCTTTTTTAGTAGCTAGATATAATTCAATTATACATAGTTTCTAATAATATTTTTCCCCCCCACAGCAGATCCTTATGATCCAGAATACAGTACATTTTATGGGGGGTCCCTTTCCTCAAATGTTCATCCATAGTAAGCACCTCAGTAACCATAGCCTCAGGTATTCATTAACAACTGTTTACAGTTGTACTAACAAAAGTACCCCATATGAGATATCCAATATGAAAATATAGCCATACTTCTCATTGACATTATTATTTTTATTTTTATTATTCATATTCAAACTTTTTATTCCTATTTGTTCTTATGCTCATTTCACTGTTATTATTATGTGAATTTGGGTGTATATGTGTGCATCCCATGTGCGTGTATATATATATGTGCATGTGCATGCACACGTATATGTATATTAGTTTGAAGCAACAGTTCCCATCGTATCACACTTTCCAATCAGTGTTTTAACTTTTAATTGATCATTGTTTTTTAACCATGTTTAGACTGGTTATCTAAATGTCATTTTCACCCGCGTTCCACGCTGGTTTAATTTCCTGGTGGCCACAGGACTTCTATGGAGACGAATATCGGTGACACATCCCCACGGATGGTGCCACATCGATAGACTGACTGGGACAGATCCCTTCACTCACCCTCCATCTACTGAGCTGGAAACCCACTTGCAACGTGTAAGTGCATTTTAACCTACAAATAAATGGATTGCTATACCTCTGCACTGAGCTGGCGCTTCCTTCTCTTCCCCTTTCTTGTTTCCTACCCAGAGCTGGCTTACTCTGAGGATAGCTGCTGCTTAAATCAACCAGCATCAACTTTTCCACATGAACATTTATCATTGGACTGTCCATATACAGGGCCGGACTGGCCTACCGGGATACTGGGAAATTTCCCAGCAGGCCACTTGCCCTGGGGCAGCTTTGTGCTGCGGCTGCAGTGCTCTAGTCCCCTCAGTCCTCCTTCTCTTGCGGAGCTGGGTCTGTGTGTGTACGGCGGTGATGTAACAATGTCCTGCCCCCCTAGACCGTCTCGTATTATAGTCTTCTATGGAACACTGATTGAATCAGTGTTCCGCCTATCACACGAGCTGGTCTAGGGGGGCATGACCTTGTTACAGCACCGCCATACACACACAGACCGAGCTCCACAACATACAGTGGGAGAAGGCTGATATGTGTTCAATCCAGTAAAGGTGAGGCTTCAATCATGGGCACAGAGAGGCTCCAGTGGTCGGCACACAGAGGCTGCAATTTGTGGGCACAGAGGCTGCAATTTGTGGGCACAGAGGCTGCAATTGGTGGGCACAGAGGCTGCAATTTGTGGGCACAGAGAGGCTGCAATTTGTGGGCACAGAGAGGCTGCAATTTGTGGGCACAGAGGCTGCAATTTGTGGACACAGAGGTTGCAATTTGTGGGCACACAGAGGCTGGAATTGGTGGGCACAAAGGCTGCAATTTGTGGGCACACAGAGGCTGCAATTGGTGGGCATAGAGGCTGCAATTTGTGGGTGCAGAGGCTGAAATCTGTGGGCACAGAGTGGCTGCAATTTGTGGGCACAGAGAGGCTGCAATTTGTGGGTACACAGAGGCTGCAATTTGTGGGCACACAGAGGCTGCAATTTGTGGGCACACAGAGGCTGCAATTTGTGGGCACACAGAGGCTGCAATTGGTGATCACACAGAGGCTGCAATTTGTGGGCACACAGTGGCTACAATTGGTGGGCACAGAGGCTGCAATTGGTGGGCACAAAGGCTGCAATGGTGGAACACAGAGGCTGCAATTGGTGGGCACACAGAGGCTGCAATTGGTGGGCACACAGAGGCTGCAATTGGTGGGCACACAAAGGCTGCAATTGGTGGGCACAGAGAGGCTGCAATTGGTGAGCACAGATAGGTTGCATTGATGGACACTGTAAAGCTGCATTTGATAGGCACAGTGAGGCTGCAATGATGGGCACAGAGAGGCTGCAATGATTGGCACAGTGAGGCTGCAATTGTGGGCACAGCAAGGCTGCTTTGCTGGGTACAGCAAGGCTGCATTGGTGGGCACAGTAAGGCTGCATTCATGGGCACCGTAAAGCTGCATTTGATGGGCACAGTGAGGCTGCATTTGATGGGCACAGTGAGGCTGCAATGATGGGCACCGTAAGGCTGCATTGGTGGCCACAGTGAGGCTGCACTGGTGGGCACAGTGAGGCTGCATTGATGGGCACAGTGAGGCTGCATTGATGGACACTGTAAAGCTGCAATTGATAGGCACAGTGAGGCTGCAATGATGGGCACAGTGAGGCTGCAATGATTGGCACAGTGAGGCTGCAATTGTGGGCACAGCAAGGCTGCATTGGTGGGTACAGTGAGGCTGCATTGGTGGGTACAGCAAGGCTGCATTGGTGGGCATAGGGAGGCTGCATTCATGGGCACCGTAAAGCTGCACAGTGAGGCTGCACTGCTGGGCACATTGAGGCTGCATTCACAGGCACAGAGAGGCTGCATTCATGGGCACAGTGAGGGTGCATTGATGGGCACAGTAAGGCTGCATTTGACGGTCAGTGGTGAGGCTGCATAGATCTCTTGTATCATGTCTGCAGTCTCTGGCCATCTTTTGTTTGTGTATATATATATATATATATATATATATATATATATATATATATATATATATATATGTATATATATATATGTATGTATATATGTATTCACTTGTAGAGGAGAACCGCACTCTGCTTATAATTTAGTGCCAGCAATCAGGTCTTACCACCGACCTTGTATATAGAAAAAAAGTCCAAGAGGTTGCTGCACTTAAAAACTTCTTTGCTTTATTTCACAATATCTTCAGGAGAGATTTACAAAGCAAGTATAATCCTTTCAAGCAGTATAACAGGCAAGAATTGCCTACACAATTTCAGACATGAGTAGATTCAGATATGGATGGATGGATGGATTACGTCTCGGGCTAGTCAGCTTACGCCCTTCCTAAGATCCATTGAAGCACATCTGAGGGTTTCAATCCAATCATTCATTTAAATACAGGTTTAGTGAAGTACTTCACATATGGAATCAATATGGCTAATTAGTTCAAATCGCATACCATTTAACATCTATATATGCATATATTTATCTATAACATGCCATTAAAGCAAGGATAAGCAACAGGTGTCAAATCTCTCATTCTCCTCACTCGCATTTTAATATATTCAGAATACCTATAAAAATGCAGGGAAATGGTACATTCATGAGTAAAAACAAAAAGATATCCCCATCATAAAGTTATTTTATCTGGCTACTTTTAAATGCTTATTCCAACAATTAAACAAATAAATAAAGATCCAAATCAACATTTAAGCCATATGGAGCAATCGTAGTCAAAAAATGTATCCAGTATACTTCTCTTTTTCTTAGAATCAATTCACGGTTGCCCCCTCTCCTATTTTTTTCAATACCTTCTAGGACCATATATTTTAATTGTGATACATTGTGGCCAAATTCCAAAAAGTGTCTCGCCAGCGGTAATTGGGTTAGTTTATCACGTATTGAGTATTTGTGTCTCGCTATCCTATCTTTTATTTTTTGTGTAGTCTCCCCTACATAAACTAAACCGCACGGGCACTTTATGGCATAAATTACATATGAAGATTGGCATGTATAGTAACCCCGTATGGGGATGATTGAAACCACTATGTGGATGTGTAAAGTATTTACCATTAATCATAGAGTTACATTGTATGCATGACAAGCAGGGATACGATCCCAGATTTTTTGGTCCCAGAAAGGTTAGTTTGGCTGCTGCAGCCACAGGTTGATCAGATTTAATCAATCGATCTCGTATCGTTCTACCTTTTCTATAGGAGGACATGGGTGGATTCCAGAATTCCTGTACCATGGGGTAACTGGATCTTAAAAGATTCCAATGTCTTTTGACAATTTGGTTGATTTTGTTGGAGAAGGGATGATACTGCATAATAAAGGGGATTCTCTTGTTTTCCTTTCGGGGTGATCGATTATAATCTGTATTAGAATAATCAATATTAACTAAAGCTTGCGGGTATCTTCTACTAGTAAGTTTGTTTTTTATTTCATTAAGTCTCTGATCACGGCACAGCGGGTCACTCACGATCCGCTGTACCCTCATCATCTGACTTTTTGGGATGGATGAAAAAACATTTGGGGGATGAAAGCTATTTCAGATTACTACCGACTTATATGTGAAACCCACGGACCGTAAGCAATTGCTACATTTTAATAGCTTTCATCCCCCAAATGTTTTTTCATCCATACATGGTGGTGGCAGCATCATGTTGTGGGGATGCTTTTCTTCAGCAGGGGCAGGGAAGCTGGTTAGAGTTGAAGGGAAGGTGGATGGAGCCAAATACAGGGCAATCTTAGAAGAAAGCCTTTTAGAGTCTGCAAAAGACTTGGGACTGGGGCAGAGGTTCACCTTCCAGCAGGACAACAACCCTAAAGATACAGCCAGAGCTACAATGGAATGGTTTTGTTTAAAGCATATTCATGTGTTAGAATGGCCCAGTCAAAGTCCAGACCTAAATCCAACTGAGAATCTGTGGCAGGACTTGAAAATTGCTGTTCACAGATGCTCTTCATCCAATCTGACAGAGCTTGAGCTATTTTGCAAAGAAGAATGAGCAAACATTTCACTCTCTAGATGTGCAAAGCTGGTAGAGACATCCCCAAAAAAACTGTGCAGTCCAGTGCAGGAAAAATGCAGCATGTAATACTTTTTTTTCTGAAACTGAAAAGCCCTGGAACTGACTGCACTGGTGTGAACTATACCATTGGAAACCATATAACCTACTTTCCATGAGTTTTGGATGCAGAACAAAAACACACTGGACTGCATGCAGTGTGAACTGGCCCTAAGGGCTAATTACTTTCCTCAAAATAACAGGAAACACACAACTAAAAGCTATTTAGCGGGGAATGGTTGAATTTTGATTTATGTATGGGCAGGCTGGTTGTACAAAAGTTAACCTATCAATCCACTTCTGTATAATCAGCCTGTCGGGTTTTTCTTGAATGATCAGTGCCTCCGACTATAGCTGGCAACACTGATCAGTGTGTTCTGATAGTGGAGAAGGCTCCCCGTCATCAAAACACAATAACATAGTGGGATTGAATGAAAAAAAATGATTACTGTATGGCCAGTTTTAGGAAAGCTCTGGATTTTTTAGATGTTCAACATGTAATTGTTTTGAATTTATCAAACGGATATAAAAAAACACTTTCAATGGTATATTTACCAAACCAAGAGCATTAAAGAGAAGTTTATTAATAGTGTTTGGATACTCTTTGGTAAAATGTAACAAACCAATACTTACATCATTCCTGGTCAGTGGAAAATAAATTAACTAGGGATCGTTCTGTAGAAATCTTTAAAGCAAAAGCTCAGATCAGGCAATTAATGCTTTCAATAGAGCGCTTCCAGATCTTGAACAGGGAACAGTAGAGCATGTATTTTTCCTTCATTCCCAGTGCCAACTGTGTCACACTTTCTCCTCCAAATACTGTATATCTTATTCTTCACCTTTTTGTTTATTCTGAACTAAGCATTTAATTTTCTTTGTTTAGATAACCACTGCCAGATCAGCATGACCAAAACCCCATAAACTGGTTGTTAAATGTTTTGCCTAGAAACTCAGTTTAACCTACAAGTGGAAACAACTAATACCTTAACATTTTGCTATGGAATTAATACAATTGAGTATATAGGCATACAATGCTGGTATTTTGTATCTATTCATTTGGTTTTGTAGCAAATACCTGGGCAGATGGATTTAAACTAAATTGAATATCATCAAAATAACAAATACAGTACCCCTTTCACTGATTTCATTTAAAAGAGGTCTTCTGTCTTTGTCCTGGGCTCAACTTTTTGGAAAAAAATGTGTCTGAGTAAGTAAATATTTTTGAAATGTTTACTCTGTGGCTCAGAAAAAGTAACTTGCTGACATAATGAGTTTTCTATCTGCTCTAGAAAAGTAATCCTTTAACTGTTCACTGCTGTCAAGAATAGTAATTTGCTAGTTCACTTCATTTGGAGCCATAAAGACCCACAAAACCTGCTTCTTTTAAGCCTTGATGTTTATTGGAGATCAATGTTATATCCAGACTGTACATCTTGAAACACCGGTCCAATACCGTTGGGAATAACATTGTGGCCATTTTACTTTGCATATATCAGTACATATGACAAATGTACTGGGCTGGCATCTCTCAGGATAACACGTTTTTGGAGATATCTGCAATATGAAACTCCATTACCTCTATGAGACTCCATCAGCTCTTATTTGGATCTAAGATTGCATAAATTGTTTTTTCTCATTTCTATACACAAACAACTGAATGCATACCTCCCAACAATCCTGGATTGTGTGGGACTGTCCTGAATTTTCAGAGTATTCCTGAAGTCCTGTGTACAGAAGCTTTGTGGGATTTACAGTATCTCACAAAAGTGAGTACACCCCTCACATTTTTGTAAATATTTTATTATATATTTTCATATGACAACACTGAAGAAATTACACTGTGCTACAATGTAAAGTAGTGAGTGTACAGCTTGTATAACAGTGTAAATTTGCTGTCCCCTCAAAATAACTCAACACACAGCCATTAATGTCTAAACCGCTGGCAACAAAAGTGAGTACACCCCTAAGTGAAAATGTCCAAATTGTGGTGTCAATATTTTGTCAATATTTTGTGTGGCTACTATTATTTTCCAGCACAGCCTTAACCCTTTTGGGCATGGAGTTTACCAAAGCTTCACAGGTTGCCACTGGAGTCCTCTTCTTCCTCCCTCCTTTATGATGACATTGCGGAGTTGGTGTATGTTAGAGACCTTGCACTCCTCCATCTTCCATTTGAGGATATCCGACAGATGCTCAATAGGGTTGAGGTCTGGAGACATGCTTGGCCAGTCCATCACCTTTACCCTCAACTTCTTTAGCAAGGCATTGTCTTTGGCAAACTGTTTAGGGACCTTCTTTTTCATCATCTTTAAAAAAGACTTCCTTCTGGGACGACAGCCATGCAGACCAATTTGATGCAGTGTGCGGCGTATGGTCTGAGCACTGACAGGCTGACCCTCCACCCCTTTAACGTCTGCAGCAATGCTGGCAGCACTCATACTTCTATTTTCCAAAGACAACATGTGGATATGACACTGAGCACATGCACTTAACTATTTTGGACGACCATGGCGAGGAATGTTCTGAGTTGAACCTGTCCTGTTAAACTGCTGTATGGTCTTGGCCACCATGCTGCAGCTCAGTTTCAGGGTCTTGGCAAGCTTATTATAGCCTAGGCCATCTTTATATAGAACAACAATTCTTTTTTCCAGATCCTCAGAGAGTTCTTTGCAATGAGGTGCCATGTTGAACTTTCAGTGACCAGTATGAGAGAGTGAGAGCGATAACACCAAATTTAGCACCCCTGCTCCCCAATCACACCAGAGACCTTGTAACACCAACGAGTCACATGACACAGGTAAGGGAAAATGGCCAATTGGGCCCAATTTGTACATTTTCACTTAGGGGTGTAGTCACATTTGTTGCCAGTGGCTTAGACATTAATGGCTGTGTGTTGAGTTATCTTGAGGGGACAGTAAATTTACACTGTTACACAAGCTGTACATTTACTACTTTACATTGTAGCAAAGTGTTCAGTGTTGTCACATGAAAAGATATAATAAAATATTTACAAAAATGTGAGGGGTGTACTCACTTTTGTGAGATACTGTATGTCAAAGCTACTGCAGATATCACGGCAAACTATGCACTCCACATTTTACCCCTATAATAATTGTCCCTCTTTGTCAAGTTCAAATGGTGAGAGGTATGTGAATGAGCATTACTGATTGAAAACAATCTGTGACTAAAACATGCCACTTGAAGTAATGTAAATGGGTGTAATAATCAATATAAATGGATCTAAAATATATATGTGTATAGTAACTATATTCGGTCTTGTAATATTACAGTTTCATATAAAACTATAAAAAGTAAAACAATACCATGCCAGTGATACGCTGTTAGTATTGTGTACATACTGTGGGAATATATAATTTCTAAATGTGATTATAAAAATCTTCAAGGTATTTTATCATTGTACATGGCATGATAGAATTTTAATCACATCAATATTGAGGGCTGCAAATATCCTTTCAAGTAGAACTGGTTTGAGAGTATACACACTCCCCTGAGGCATTTGTGATGTATCAACTTATCAACTACACATCATGGCCCATTAACTAATTCTGAAGCAGACTGAAGGGGTGGTATCAGGAGATATTTTCTCTTTCGGTTTGCTATGTTTTATAGTGCTTGTATCATTGAAGATTTATTGCTTTATTACAAAGATGAAATCTGCAGCTTAAGTGTCATTTGTTTGATAAAGTACTTGTACAATTTTTTCATTCAGCAAAATGAATACTAAGTGAAAGCTTATAGAGACTATCAAATATTACTTCTAATGCTAAAGATGCAGCTCATCTTTAATTGCTGTAATGTTCCCATCAACAACAACTCTAAAGCTTTTACAATACATGTCATACTGTGTCCTAGAAGAAGATATTGGTTTATTTCTCAATATAAGATTTGATAAGACTAAAGCAATAAAGCAATAGAAAATTAGCAAGTGTGTACATCTGTGAAAAAATGAATATAATTACATTAATAAAATTCCACTTAACATTGCAATTAACTTAATATAATGCTTAATGTGCAGAAAATAAGCTCTCATGAACCTTATAAACTTTGGCTAACAATGAGCCATATATATTATTTATTCATTTACACTGCTTGTTTTATATAAAGAATATACAATATATTGTACAGTTTTCTACAGAAGTAAGTGATGTAAGAAATATGCATGTCATCACAACTAGAAATGAGTGAACCTGGAAAAGTTTGGTTTGCCAAACTCCATTCAAGCCAATGGGAGCCAAATCGTATTATTTTCTCCTACAATATAACAAAATTACATTTGTCTTATGAGGTAGATGCAGTAAGTTACAACACTTAACATTATCTCGGTACCAACACCGGAGTGTAAACAGATACACAATCAAGAGAAGGTATAGTAGTAAATCATGACATTCTGGAATTAGGTCCAATGAGGAGGGGAGGAGGGAGGGGGGGAATGGAGGTGAGGGGGAAGACAGTGAGGGCTGGCAAAGAAGAGCTCTGTTCAATTAGATCCAGTTAGTTAAAAGGATGTCCATGACAGCCATACTTTATCAAATTTCCAAGGACACCCACGACTGATATACGTCAGCTTATAAAGAGGTAAGGCAGCATTTACTTTGTTTTCCCATGAGGATACAGTAGGAGAAGCAGAGGAAGCCCAGTTATGTAAGATTTCTTTTTTGGCATAGAAAAGTAGATATGAAATCAACAGCTTACTATGATGTGATCTTTGCTCATCTTCGTGGATACCCAACAAGGCCAATTCAGGGGTCCTAGGCACAGACAGCTCCAGACGGACATTCAGATGTTCAAAGATCCCCGCCCAAAAGACAGACAGAGCAGGGCACTCCCAGAACATGTGCAGGTATGTGCCGCGTCTTGCACCGGGGGCAGTGTTGGTCTCTATCTGGGTACATTCTAGCCAAGCGCACGTGAGTGAAATAAACCCTATGAAGAAATTTTATTTGAATAAGCTTATCACACGCAGAAATGACCAACCTGGGGCCCTGGTCTAGACAATCCTCCCAATCCTCCCGCTCCAATGCTGGGATATCAATCTTCCACTTTTCCCAAAGTCTCTCAATGTTTGGGGGGTCTGTGGGGAGTAGGGTACTATACAGAGCGGACAGGGGTTTCTTAAGGCAATCATAGGACAGGAGATCCTCCACCGGATACAGTTGCAGAGTTGGAGGAGTGGGGAACTTTGCCCTAACTGCATGACGCAGCTGGACATAATGGAAGTACATCCAGCTAGGTAGGGTGTATAGCCTGTTCAATTGGGGGAGTGTTAGTAAACTGCCTGCAGGCATTATATCCCTTAATGTTTTTTATGCCAAATCTCGCCCATAACTGGGTATCTGGGACTGACCTAAGATGGAGTAAATTAGGATTCCCTCAAGGGGGCTGGACAGGAGACCAGCGGTCCGCCTGGAAAAATCTGCGCCGGGCCACAATCCATACCCTAAGCGTTGCCCTAGTTGGATCAGGAATATCTTCATATGCCCTACTCCCCCTATAGACCAAATTTTGTAACGCCCGCATAGAGCCCAGATGGGCTGCCTCTATACAGACTGCAGCGTTGGATCGTGTAGCCACAAACCAACAATATGTTATGACCAGCATTGCGGCCCAATAGTAAACCTGAAAGCTTGGGAGGTCCAGGCCCCCCAGGTGTGCTGGTAAGTACAGTGTGGATTTCGCCAGTCTGGGGATGGATCCATTCCATATAAAGGAAACAATGCATTTATCCACCTCCCAAAAGAAAGACGCCGGGATCCAGATCGGGCTATTCTGGAAAAAATAATTGAATTTGGGTAAGATTATCATCTTAATGATGTTGATACAACCTATCAAGTTCAATGGAAGCCCAGACCAGGATCGGCATCTCTTCCTCAGAAGTCGGAGTAAGGGAAGAATATTCAGGGCGTAGTACTGATTGGTCTCCCTAGCTACCCGCACTCCAAGGTCCGCGTAGAGGGAAATTTTTTCTTCCAGGGTACCAACCCTCATCCCCCGTATCTCCTGGGATTCCCTAGCCAGGATCGCCAAGGGTTCCAGTGCCAGGGAAAACAAACTGGAACCCTTGGTGAGTACCTCTATGTAGTGGGAAGGAGTCGGAGATCCAGTCATTCGTGCTCACTCTGGCTCTAGGAGCCCTATAGAGCAACTGTACCCGCTTTAGAAAGTTAGGGCCAAAGCCAAAGTACTGCAACACCCCCCATAAATATTCACATTCTACTAAATCAAATGCCGGGATGCAGCATTTTCATGAGTTAAAGATAAGTTTAAGAAGAGGCGCCTAAGGTTTGTATCAGTACTTTTGCCCGGCATAAATCCTGTTTGATCGACATGAATAAAAGTGGAGATTACCAAAGATAGGCGAGTGGCCAGTATCTTTGACAATATTTTTGCATCTACGTTGAGTAGTGAGATGGGTCTATATGATGCACAATCCTGGGGGTCCTTACCAGGTTTTGGAATCAGGACAATGATAGCCTCCTCCATGGACTCGGGCAAACCTTCTGCCATTGCGAGTCCAGAAAGGAGGGTTTTAATTCTAGGAGCAAGGAGGTCTGCATGGTGGGAATAAAATTCCGTGGGTAGGCCATCGGCACCTGAGGTCTTACCACATTGTAGACCCCCAATTGCAGTCTGGACCTCCTCCAGGGAAATAACTTCATCTAATTGTGTTCTATGCTCCTCTGACAGGGTAGGAAAGGGGATATCATCCAGATCCTCCTGTAGGTCAGATGGGGAGTAGCGAGACCTAGACGTGTAGACTGGTTGGAAAAACTCAAGGAACCTATTACTAATATCCTCAGGAGAAGATACCGTTCACCCCTGGGCATCCTGAATATTAGCTATATGTGTGGAACCTGTCTGAGTTTTCACTAGCCATGCCAACAGCCTGCCATTTTTGTTCTCATGTTCAAATATTCTCTGTTTTGAATATAGCATAGACTTTTTGGTTTGCTCAACATTATACAGGGAGAGATCCCTGAAGGCCCTCTGCCATATCTTATGGTTGTCCTCCATGGGAGATTGAATGTATGCTGCCTCACCCCTTGCAGTCTCCTCCTCCAGGTTCTGCAGAACTCAGTAGGCCTCCTTCTGAAGAAAGGATATACAGGAGATATATCCCCCTCTTATCCACGCTTTGAATGTATCCCATGTGATGGTAGCATCAGTCGAATCCCCATTCATGGTCCAAAAATTGCATATAGCTATCATCATTGTTTCTGCAACCTTTCATCTATAGCCCAGAACCTGGACAGATGCCGCAGTCTCAACCCCGGGGGTCTAGCCAGGGAAATGTCAAGATGGATGGGAGCGTGATCTGAGATTCCCCTGGGTAGATGCCTCACCCCTCTTGTCCAGCATAAGGCCTCAGAGGAAGCATAGGCCAGGTCAATACGGGAGAGGGCCCGGTAAGAGGTGGAGTGACATGTATACTCCCTCCCATGAGGGTGGAAATGGCACACACGGCTGTGAGATCGAACGTGTTCACCCAGTTTTGTAGATCTGAGGAAGGGCGACTCACTGTATATAGTCGGTCCAGGTCCTGTGAGGGCACCAGGTTAACCACTTCAGCCCCAGAAGGATTTACCCCCTTCCTGACCAGAGCACTTTTTACAATTTGGCACTGCGTCGCTTTAACTGCTAATTGCGCAGTCATGCAATAGTGTACCCAAACGAAATTTGCGTCCTTTTCTTCCCACAAATAGAGCTTTCTTTTGATGGTATTTGATCACCTCTGCCATTTTTATTTTTTGCGCTATAAATGGAAAAAGACCGAAAATTTTGAAAAAAAATGATATTTTCTACTTTTTGTTATAAAAAAATCCAATAAACTCAATTTTAGTCAAACATTTAGGCCAAAATGTATTCAGCCACATGTCTTTGGTAAAAAAAAAGTCAATAAGCATATATTTATTGGTTTGCGCAAAAGTTATAGCGCCTACAAACTAGGGTACATTTTCTGGAATTTACACAGCTTTTAGTTTATGACTGCCTATGTCATTTCTTGAGGTGCTAAAATGACCCCATTTTGGAAAGTAGACACCCCAAGGAAATTGCTGAGAGGCATGTTGAACCCATTGAATATTTATTTTTTTTGTCCCAGGTGATTGAATAATGACAAAAAAAAAATTACAAAAAGTTTCCACTAAATTATATATTGCTCACACAGGCCATGGGCATATGTGGAATTGCACCCCAAAATACATTCAGCTGCTTCTCCTGAGTATGGGGATACCACATGTGTGGGACTTTTTGGGAGCCTAGCCACGTACGGGGCCCCGAAAACCCAGCACCGCCTTCAGGATTTCTAAGGGCATAGATTTTTGATTACACTCCTCACTACCTATCACAGTTTTGAAGGCCATAAAATGCCAAGATGGCACAACCCCCCCCCCCCAAATGACCCCATTTTGGAAAGTAGACACCCCAAGCTATTTGCTGAGAGGTATGTTGAGTCCATGGAATATTTTATTTTTTGACACAAGTTGTGGGAATGTGACAATTTTTTTTTTTTTTGCACAAAGTTGTCACTAAATGATATATTGCTCACACAGGCCATGGACATATGTGGAATTGTACCCCAAAATACATTTAGCTGCTTCTCCTGAGTATGGGGATACCACATGTGTGGGACTTTTTGGGAGCCTAGCCACGTACGGGGCCCCGAAAACCAATCACCACCTTTAGGATTTCTAAGGGCATAAATTTTTTATTTCACTCCTCACTACCTATCAGAGTTTTGAAGGCCATAAAATGCCAAATGGCACAAACCCCCCCCAAATGACCCCATTTTGGAAAGTAGACACCCCAAGCTATTTGCTGAGAGGCATGGTGAGTATTTTGCAGCTCTCATTTGTTTTTGAAAATGAAGAAAGACAAGAAAAACACATTTTTTTTTTCTTTTTTCAATTTTCAAAAGTTTGTGACAAAAAGTGAGGTCTGCAAAATACTCACTATACCTCTCAGCAAATAGCTTTGGGTGTCTATTTTCCAAAATGGGGTCATTTGGGGGGGGGGGGGGGTTGTGCCATCTGGGCATTCCATGGCCTCCGAAACTGTGATAGGCAGTGAAGAGTGAAATCAAAAATTTACGCCCTTAGAAAGCCTGAAGGCGGGGCTTGGTTTTCGGGGTCCCGTACGCGGCTAGGCTCCCAAAAAGTCTCACCCATGTGGTATCCCCATATTTAGGAGAAGCAACAGAATGTATTTTGGGGTGTAATTTCACATATTCCCATGGCATGTTTGAGCAATATATCATTTAGTGACAACTTTGTGCAAAAAAAAAAAAAAATTTGTCTTTTTCCCACAACTTGTGTCAAAATATAAAATATTCCATGGACTCGACATGCCTGTCAGCAAATAGCTTGGGGTGTCTACTTTCCAAAATGGGGTCATTTGGGGGGGTTTTGAACTGTCCTGGCATTTTATGCACAACATTTAGAAGCTTATGTCACACATCGACCACTCTTCTAACCACTTGAAGACAAAGCCCTTTCTGACACTTTTTGTTTACATGAAAAAATTATTTTTTTTTGCAAAAAAATTACTTTGAACCCCCAAACATTATATTTTTTTTAAAGCAAATGCCCTACAGATTAAAATGGTGGGTGTTTAATTTTTTTTTTTTCACACAGTATTTGCGCAGCGATTTTTCAAACGCATTTTTTGGGGAAAAAACACACTTTTTTAAATTTTAATACACTAAAACACACTATTTTGTCAAAATGTTTGATGAAATAAAAAAGATGATCTTAGGCCGAGTACATGGATACCAAACATGACATGCTTTAAAATTGCGCACAAACGTGCAGTGGCGACAAACTAAATACATTTTTAAAAGCCTTTAAAAGCCTTTACAGGTTACCACTTTAGATTTACAGAGGAGGTCTACTGCTAAAATACTGCCCTCGATCTGACCTTCGCGGTGATACCTCACATGCATGGTGCAATTGCTGTTTACATTTGACGCCAGACCGATGCTTGCGTTCGCCTTTGTGCGAGAGCAGGGGGGGGCAGGGGTGCTTTTTTTTTTTTTATTTTATTTTTTTTGCTTTTTTATCTTATTTTTAAACTGTTCCTTTCATTTTTATTTTTTTTAATCATTTTTATTGTTATCTCAGGGAATGTAAATATCCCCTATGATAGCAATAGGTAGTGACAGGTACTCTTTTTAGAAAAAATTGGGGTCTATTAGACCCTAGATCTCTCCTCTGCCCTCAAAGCATCTGACCACACCAAGATCGATGTGATAAAATGCTTTCCCAATTTCCCAATGGTGCTGTTTACATCCGGCGAAATCTAAGTCATGAAATGCTCGTAGCTTCCGGTTTCTTAGGCCATAGAGATGTTTGGAGCCATTCTGGTCTCTGATCAGCTCTATGGTCAGCTGGCTGAATCTCAAGTTCCCTGTTGGGACAGGAGAGCCAGAGAAAAACATGGAAGACGGTGGGGGGGGGGCATTCCCTCCCACTGCTTGTAAAAGCAGTCTAGAGGCTAATTAGCCACTAGGATTGCTTTTACATGAAAGCCGACCACTGGCTGAAAATAATGATACCAAGATGATACCTAAACCTGCAGGCATCATTCTGGTATAACCACTCAAAGTCCAGCAACATACCAGTACATTGCTGGTCCTTGTTGGGCATACATTGTAAACTTTTCATGCAGCCTGTGGGCTGAACGAAAAAAAGATATTGATCGGTGGGTATGCCCACCATTAGAATACCTCCCTTCATCCACCCACTTCTAATGATGGGCATACATGCACCGTATATATATGCCGAAGCATGGGGGCATCCTCCCGCAAAAGGCAGGAGCAAATCGCTCCTCCACCCACTGCTGCCCCCACGCTTCGGCATATATGCTGAAGTATGTAACTGTGGTGGTGAAATCACCTCCGACAGCGCTGGAGTCACGGCTTTATGTATCGTGGGAGCAAACACTGTTGCTGTCAAGATAAATAAATCCGCTCTGCAGCTGAATGGCATACCTGAAAACAAAAAAGTGGTTAACAATAAAAAAAACAAAGTATAAAAAAATTGCATACCTATAAAGCAAACATGATAAAAACATAACAATAAAACATTGCAGTATAGAATGCAGAACAATAGAGAGAGAATAGAGAGAGAACAATAAAACAACTATTTTTGTTTTTTTTTATTTTATATATTTTTTTGTGTTTTTTTCTTTTTTTTTACTTTTCTTTGTTTTTTTTACACTTTTTTTTGTAACTTTAACTTTTTTAACTGGTACCAGGTTTGGGTCTCTCAAAATGCGACAGCATCTTGGGAGACCCTGTGGAAGTGTGTCCTAGCTTGTGCAGTGCTGTACCCTACGCTAATACTCCACTAGTGTATGGTAGCGTTCAAAACATTCACCAATGCAAAGACCAGGATTGCCAGGACAGAGGGGACAATAATACCGGGTGTCACGCCTAAATCCGCGCTTGCTGCAGACACGACATCTTTTTTGGGGGGTTCGTTGGGTAGGGATACTCGGGAGGGCATAAAGAAAATGGCTCTCATGCAGCCAGCTTTGCATTTGGTTGGAGATGGTGAGGTGGAGCACCGTCTGGATACAGAAGGGCTCTGACGATCTCTTCCTGGAATTTAAGGAAGGATCCAGTCCGTCCTGAAGCTCTGTATAGCACATAAGCATTCAGCAAAGCCAATTGAAATCAATAAACAGACACTTTTTTGTACCAGCGTCTGGCCTTACGGGCAATTAGTTACGGTGCCAACAACTGGTCATTGAGGTCCACCCCTCCCATATTAAGGTTATATTCGTGGACACAGAGGGGTTTCTCCACAACACCAGTCGCCGTAGGAATTTGGACCATCGTGTCTGCATGAAGGGAGGTGAGAACGAAAACATTCTTCTTATCCCTCCACTTCATAGCGAGCAAATTATTATACTTCAAGCAGGCTCTCTCCCCCAGCCTAAGACGGGAATCTACAAGCCGCTGGGGAAAGCCCCGGCGATTAGGTCGCACGGTGCCACATGCTCCAATCTGATGATCAAAAAGGTGGCTAAAAAGTGGCACGCTCGTATAATAATTGTCCACGTACAAGTGGTACCCCTTTCCGAATAAGGGTGACACCAAGTCCCACACTATCTTGCCAGCGCTTCCTATGTAGTCAGGGCAGTTTGTCGGCTCTACGTGACTATCTTTGCCCTCTTAAACCATAAAACTATATGTATAGCCTGTGGCCCTGTCACAGAGCTTATACATCTTGACCCCGTATCTGGCACGCTTGCTGGGAAGGTACTGTTTGAATGACAAGCGGCCAGAAAATTTAACCAGGGACTCATCAACGCAGACAACTTGATGGGGAGTAAACAAGTCTGCAAAACGTTGGTTGAAGTGGTTTACGAGGGGCCGAATTTTGTAGAGCCGATCGTATGCAGGGTCTCCACGAGGACGACAGAGTTCATTGTCGTTGAAGTGCATGAACCGCAAAATCTGCTCGTATCGTGCCCTGGCCATTGGAGGCAGAGAACAAGGGCGAATGGTAAATTGGGTCAGTGGACCAATATGACCGCAACTCACTCTTTTTATTCAACCCCATGAGGAGTGAAAGGCCCAGAAAGATCTTAAATTTGGAAACCGTAATTGGTTTCCAATCTCTGGCAAGGGAGGACTGGGGAATAGTGGCGATGTGTTGACCAGCGTACAAATTGCTTTGGTCCACAATAGATCTATAGAGATCTTCGGTGAAAAACAGCGAATAAAAATCCAGTGGCGTAAAGTCAACTGTTTCCACCTGAATTCCGGGTTGGCCAGTGAAAGGGGGAAGTACGGGTGCTGCAGAAGTGGTGGGTACCCAATTCGGATTGGTGAATGCAGCAGGAAGGGCACTATGGGCACGACGGGCCTGTGTTCGTCTTCTTGGTGGCAGCGGGACACTACTTGTGCTTGCCACCTCGCCAGCTTGAACTGCACTTATGGGACTCGCCACATCACCAAGTGTTACTGCAGTACTGGATGTACGACCAGGGTGTACTAGGCTGCTGGTGCTTGCCAGTTCACCAGAAGGAATAGCGGCACTAGTACTTCTCTGCTCCATACGAGAGCCCTGCGGTTCTTGCACTTCAAGGACAGAATAAGTTCGGGGTCTGGTACGCCTGACCTTAGCAGGGACCACAACTCCGTCGTCAGAGCTATCTGTCATGGAGCCGATGTCCTCTACAGGATCGTATTCTGAGCCTGAATCTGACAGATGAGTGACTTCCTCTTCACTATCTGTCATGCTCAGAAACCTGTAGGCCTCTTCACTAGTGTACCTTCGATTTGCCATTTTGGGCTCTAAATTTAGGGGTACACTAGTGAGACTCACAAGCAAAAAAGCTCCTGACTGTCAGCGACTGATTCAAAACGCTACCAAAAAACTGTTAGCGATCGCAGGGATCAGGCCTGACTCTGCGAACGCTGCAGTTATGTGTGCTTAGTGTTTTGTAAGTGTCAGTTATCGATCGATACTGCACTTGGGTGGGCTGGGCTGGGCTGGGCCGAGGAGCAAAACGCAGGTGCTAGCAGGTATCTGGGCTGATCCCGCTAACACTGCGTTTCAGGGAACCCTAAACTGCTGGGAAGTATAGATCTGATCGGATCAGATATCGATCCGTTCAGATACTATAGCACTAAGGGAGGTGTATGCTGCGTGCGTGGGTTTTAGTGGTTCTGGCGCTAACCTGACGCTGCCTGGGGCGACGCAGACTTTATTTGATCCAAAAAACTTAACTTCTATCACCGCCGGGCAATTAGGGGGTTAAACCTTTATAAGGTAATAAACGGCGGGTGCCCTAAAACTATAATGAACTATAATAAACTACAAAAAACAAACTATCTAACCAGCGTCACCCGTAACACTTATACGGTGATCGCTGGTGAAAGGGTTAACTAGGGGGCAATCAGGGGGTTAAAACCTTTAGCAGGTAGTATATGGGGGTCACCTGTGTCACTAATACAGCGATCAGAAAAACGATCGCTTAGCGACACTGGTGACAGGGGGTGATCACGGGGTTAACCTTTATTAGGGGGGGTTAGGGGGGTACCCTGGACCTAAAGGGGGCTAACCTAACTGCCCTAACACTTATAACTGTCACAAACTGACACCAATGCAAAAAAAAAAACCACTGCTATTGGTGTCAGAGTGACAGGGGGTACAGGGGGGGGATCGGGGGGTGATCGGGGGGGTGACAGGGGGGTGAAAAGTGTGCCTGCGTGTTCTACTGGAAGTGTAGTGTTGGTGCACTTACTTGGATGTCTTCTCTCCTCGGCGCCGGATCAAAAAGACCGACTCGAGGAGGGATGACATCACTTCCTCTCCCTCTGTGTACATTACAGAGGGAGAGGAAGCATTTGATTCGCTGGGAGCGATCGGGAGGGGGTGGCCATCAATGGATGGCCTCCCCCTGACCTCTCATCGCCCGCGAACAAGACCCGACCACCTTCGGCACCGGGGGGGGGGTCCGATCGACCCCCCACAGGAAGGCATCACGTATCAGGTACGTGATTTTGCCTGCCCGTGCCGCTCTGTTCACGTATATAGGCGTGAGGCGGTCGGCAAGTGGTTAAAATCACCAAGCATAAAGACTTCCTGAGTGTCAAAACCCATCACCGTCTGCATAATATTATAAAGCAATTGTACATTTGCAGGAGGGGGAAGGTATAGGCCCACCAAAACCAGATGCTTGTCATAGATTAGAGCATGTATGATCACAAATCTCCCCCCTGGATCTGTTGGTACATCTAATATTTGTAGTGGAAGTTCTGGGCAATAATATACATTCGTTAGAAGGTACCAATCTTTCATCTGGACCGTTCGTGTACATCCCTGGCATAACACACCACGCATGAGTCAGGCAGTGCAGCACATCTGACTGGAACCCCTTTTTAATAAACACTGTAACTGAGCCATACACTGGAGTCCACAGACACCGCTGCTAACCCAATCCCCATCTCTCAGGCAAGTTATAGTGACAATATCAGTCTATCACAGCACTGTAGTTCAATGTGGATCCGTGAGAGGGGGGAGGGAGCACCGAGAAAGTTCCACGTAGGGCCCGGTGCTTCTCCTGGTACAGGGCAAGTGG
The DNA here is from genome assembly GCA_037952925.1 of Lithobates clamitans. Taxonomy (NCBI): domain Eukaryota; kingdom Metazoa; phylum Chordata; class Amphibia; order Anura; family Ranidae; genus Lithobates; species Lithobates clamitans. Next base: position 1,604,121 of record JBBGZY010000079.1, read on the forward strand.
GCACAATTGCATCTACCGATTAACCAAGTTGAAGTACCCAGACACATGTCACAGCAAGTTCCACAAACAAAACATTAGGGCAAAATAGAGAACCCAAGTAACTGAAAAGGTACACATGAGCAGCCCGTTCTTAACGGATAGGAGGCAATGACTCAAGCCAGGCTGCAGCATCCCGGGGCGTAGTAAAGAACTTAGCTGTCTCTCCATCCTTGACTCTCAACTTGGCGAGAAAGAGAACACTATATTTAATGTTCCGCGCCCGCAGCCCCACTTTAATCTGATCAAATGATCTGCAATGTTTTTGAGTCTCAAGTGAATAGTCGGGGAAGAACATCAGGGTAGCATTCTGATACTTCAACTCACCTGCTCTGCGAGCTGCCCGAAGGATTTCATCCCGGTCCCTAAAATTGAGCATCCTGAAGATCAGAGTGCAGGGGTTGGATCCAGGTGGTCCCGGGACTGGAGAAATACGGTGGGCGCGTTCCACTGTGAAATAGGGTGAGAACTGTGCCACAGGGAGCAGGCTTCTCAGTAGCTCCTCGACGAACACCGTGGGGTTCTTCCCCTCCACCCCTTCAGGCATGCCTACCATTCGAAGGTTATTCCTTCGGTTTGTGTTTTCAGCATCGTCGACCTTGTATTCCAGGACTTGGACCTTCGTTTTGAGATTACAAAGGGACGTTGTATGTTCCACGACGGTATCGTCCGTCTGTCCAACTCGCTGTTCCACCTCCCTCACTCTTGAGCGGAGTTTGTCAAGGTCCTGGTGGATAAGACTAACATCCAGCTGCACAGCCTCAATTTTGTTGGTCAGGGTAGCCTGGCATGTTGCTATCGCCGCCATTACTTCCTGGAATCCAAGCCGTGACTCTGCCGATTGCTCCTCCATCTCCATCTGGGACGCCATGTTACAGGCTCTCCTAGGGAAGGCCGCCATGCGGGGAACCTCTTGTGGGGCTGTATCTTCTGCACATGGCAGAAAACTAAGCTTTTTCCCCCTGTGTCTCGTTCTGTATGATATTCGACGTAGATCAGGGTAGTCTAAAGCAGGAAAAGGTAGTTAAGAGTACGGATATATGTCCCGAAGCCAGCAGAGCTCTGAGTCCTGCGTCCTCTCAGATCTCCATCTTGGACACGCCCCCTCTCCTGCCTTTTTTACATGTTCAGTTTGCAGGGTTTTGTTAAAAAAGGGGCATGAATAATGGAACAATATCATGAGGGGACATGTATTAATGTGACATTTAATATTAATATTAATATTTATATACCTGTATATGCATGGAGAGAGTCTTTATTGTGGCCTAACTCTTTTTACTGCCACAATATAATTGTTTCCTGGTGCAAGAGTTTTCAGTTTCTAGATGACAGTCAGTGCCAGTGCTTTAAGCCAACACCAGAGTTTCCAGTTTAATGATCCCAGCCAGTATTTCCAGTTTGCTAATCACACAATCAGTGCTAGTGTTTCCAGTTTGCAGAACACAGTCAGTGCCAGTGTTGCTGATCACCGGAAGCACCAGTATTTCCAGTCTGTTGATCGCAGCCGGAGCCATGGTTTCCAGTTTGCTGAATACATATCCAGTGCCAGTGTTATAGGCCAGTGTTTCTCTACTCCAGTCCTCAAGGCGCCCCAACAGGTCATGTTTTCAGGATTTCCTTCAGATGAAACAGCTGTGGTAATTACTAAGGCAGTGAAACTGATCAAATCACCTGTGCAAACTAATGGAAAGCCTGAAAACATGACCTGTTGGGGCGCCTTGAGGACTGGAGTTGAGAAACCCTGTTATAGGCAGTGGTGATATTTTCAGTTGACATGTGCAATTCGTTTTTTCTCCGAATTAATTTTTTAACGAATGTCTACAAATTTGTTCATTCGTAAATATCCGAATTAACGAAAACCTGTTTAACAAATTTTTCAGAATATTTGTAAATTTAAATATTCGTAAATTCATAAAATCGTAAGATTCGTAAATTCAAAAATTCAGAAATTTGAAAATTCAGAAATTCTGAATTTCGAAAATTCGGAAATTCGAAATTGAAATAATAATTAACTAATAACAACTTAAATATTAGTAACCTATAAATTATAGGTATTGGAGTTTCCTTTCAAATTTGGCTGTTAGTGAACGTAACAAATACAAATTTATCCGAAGTTACGAATTATTCGAAATAGCGAATGCTGTATCTAAATGAATGGAACGTAACTAATTAATAATAATAAATAACAATGATAATAATAAAAAAATGTATTATTATTATTTATTATTAATTAGTTCCGTTCCATTTGATTAGATGTGGCAGTTGTTATTTCGGATAATTCGTAACTTTGGATAAATTTGTATTCATTACGTTCACTAACAGCCAAATTTGAAAGGGAATTTCAATACCTATAATTTAATAGTTAGTTATTATTAGTTAGTTAATTAGTTAGTTATTCTTCCGAATTTTCAGACTTTCTTATTTTTTGATTTTTCAAATTTACGAATTTACAAATTGCGATCATAACAAATGACCCGAAAAAAGAAAAAAAGAAAAAAAAAGAATGAAATGAAAACAAACAAATTTTTCCGCAGTGCACATGTCTAATCTTCAGTATGCTGATTACAGTAAGCACCTGTCTTTCCAGTTTGCTGATCACAGCCAGCACAAGTGTTTTTAGTTTGCTGATTACAGGCAGTGCCAATGTTCCCAATTAGCTGATCACAGCAAATACCAGTGTTTCCAGTTTGCAGCTCACAGAGTTTCCAGTTTTCATTAGCACGACCAGAACAAGTGTTTCCAGTTTCCTATTCACAGCCAGCACCAGTGTTTTACATTTGCTGATCACAGTCAGAGCCAGTCGGTGACATCACATGGGGTGGTGCCACCAGATGAAATCACCAGGTGGCTCCGTCCCTTACCTATTTTATAACTTTTTATGTGTGGTGGACATGATTGATGATTGATCTACATCGGGGGACATTCGTTTTATGTTTTTAATACATAGGAATTGTCAAAAACTGTGTATGTTTACAATGTACCCCATACTTATTCACAAAGGGGGGGCTGGATCAGGGGTCCCCTTGTTCCACATTCCAATAAATCCCCTGCCTGCAGACCCCCACAACTACCACCCTGGTTGTGGGAAAGGCATGTGGCCTGGTATGGTTCAGAAGGGGGGGTGCTTGCTCGTCCCTCCTTTTCCTGGCCTGCCAGGCTGCATGCTTGGATAAGGGTAAGGTATGTATTTTGGGGGGCCCCACACTATTTACAAAAAAAAATTATGTGGGGGTTCCCCTCAAAATCCATACCAGGCCTAAGAGTCTGGTATGGATTTTGGGGGCATCCCACACTGTTTCTTTTTTACATTTTGGTATGGGGTTCCCCTTACAATCCATACCAAGCCCAAAGGCCTTGTATGCATTGGAGAGGACAGGGACCGGGAGGACCCCCACTCCATTTTTTTTCAAATTTTTGTATTGCCGGCAATGTTTTTCTTTCATTCAGCTGTCAGCGAAGAAGTTTGCTGACAGCTGATGACTCATCCATTGTTAAGGATGCAATGGTTGGCTTTCTGGCCTGCTCCTTAACAACCAGCTATTTACTGTGCCCTAACTGGGCAAAGCCTTTCACCTTAACAGCAGTCAGGTGCATTGCTTCAGTCAATCAGGGTTTAGAATGCATTGTGCAGTGCATTGTGAGGTGCTCGGTGGGTGAATATCTTGCCGAGCACCCCACAAATTTGGGTATTCGGAGAAGACCTGAATGGGCACTTTTCGAGGTCGAACCGATGCTCTGCCTTTATGTGTAAACTGCTAAATTACTGCTTTTGGACTTCTGTCAGATTTCTTGTCTAAGCTTCCACCTAACGATTCTGCTTTCCTCTGCCAGACTCTGTATGACCTCTGCTTGCCCATAACTATTCTTTCTGATCAGGGGCATGGCTTGGAGTCCATGAGTGTGGCTGTTTAGATCTGTAGCTCCGGCTCTACACAGCCATCCTGCAGCCATCCTGTGTTCGATCCTTTCCCAAAAGGCACCAAATCCTTCCTAAAGACCGCAGGACCCCAAGGCAGGCATGATGGTGAATAAATACAGGCCACCTGTGCCCCAGTCATCGATGGAACAACTGGCAAAGTATTGCAGGCAAAATGGTGCCGATCCCTCAGCCAAGCCTGAAGTCACGCTGCAGCCCTCTCCCATCTCAGCACAGCTCTCCACTTAAGGGGAGGGTAACTCTCTGCCTGCTGTGTTCCACACTCAGGCTGACCTCCTAACATCATTAGACTCCCCTACATGCTCTGAAGACTGTAATTCTCCAGGCCCTCCTTTAGGGGAGCCTGCTCTGGCTGAAATCATGCTAGCTATAAAAGACTGCAAGGCCTCCCTTACAGTTCAGATGGAAAGCAGCCGTATTGATTTTTCCCAATTGAAGCTAGATGTGCAAAACTTGAGGGAGAGAACAGGCGGGGCAGAAGAACGTATCAACTCCTTGGGGGACACAGTACACCCTTAGCTGCCACTGTGCATACGACTACTGATGGGCTGATGTCCCTCAGAGCCAAAATGGATTTAGAGAATCGCTCTCGCAGGAACAATCTCCGCTTTGTGGGGTTCCCTGAGCTTTCAAAGGGGGCCTGCCCTGAAAGGTTCCTCCACTCCTGGCTGTGAGATGTTTTTGGGATGGAGGTGTTGTTCCATGCCTTCGTGATTGAGCGTGCTCATCGCACCCCCCATGTCCTCCTCCCTCGGGCCCCCCCAAGATCCCTGATTGCAAAAATCCTCAAATTTCAAGACAAAGTCACCATCCTGCGCCTTGCTAGAGAAAAGGGCCCACTCAAGTTTAATGGTAACAATATCTCTATATACCCGGATTTCTCGGCTGAAGTTCAACACTAGCGCATATCCTTTTCTGAGGTGAAGGACCACCCGCGCTGAGGGCCTGCCATATGTGATGCTCTTCCCTGCTAAGCTGTGGATCATCCATGAGGATAAAGCTCACTCTGCACTTGTCCAAAGGATGCTTTGGCCTGGATAGACGCTCGTTTTGGGAAACAACCTAGACAACACCGCAACTGATGCTGTACTCAGTAGTTTTTCTTCCACTCTGCCTCACTACTCATCTCTCCTGAAGCAAGCTTGAGCACCTGTGGGTTTCCCTATCCTTCCTTTTGCCTCCTGCACTCCATTGCTACAGATGACCTTAGGACTGCACCCACCCCTTTTTTCCTTCTTCGCTGCTATAAGTTACCCCTGCAATGGAACTGTCAGATGCCATTGTAGGCTATAACACCTGTCCTAATTGGCGGGTAATCCCTGCCTTGCCTTATATGACTACCACTGTTTGTGCCTTCTTTTACAGGTTACTGTTAATTCCTGCCGGATAGAACCTTTGCCCTTACAGAGAGCAACTCTGGACCCACTACCTCCCCCCACTCCAGTAGGTGGCGAGGCCACAGGTTCTTGTTTTCTTGTTTAGGGAACCAAAGCTCACAATGTTTGGGATGGTTGAGCAGAGTAGGGGGAATGGGATTTCAGGTTTTTTTTTCTTTTTCGGCCCCTCTCAAGCTTTAGTTGTTGAGACTGGCTGGACTTCTAGGTTTTTTTCTGCTGCTGTTTTTTATGCTCCTCTTGCAGATTAATTTCTGTTGCTACAGTGCATTTATTCTGGTGTCTGTCTCGTGCAATATTTTATATGTTGTATTGCATCTCCCCATGATCCTCCCTATGTTGTTATGCTGTATATGACTGAATGTGGCTAATGTGCTAAAACTGATCTCTTGGGATGTCAGGAGTTTGAACTTCCCTCTTAAGCGGTCCTTGGTATTCTCCTTCCTTAAAAAAATATAAGCCACATATTGTCTGCCTTCAAGAGACTCACATCACCAATGCTAAACTGCAGTCCGTTAAATGCCCTTGGCTGGCTACACAGTACCACGCTACACTTTTCAACTACTCCCGGGGGGTTTCTATCCTGCTAGCAAAATCCCTCTCAGCTGAAATCCTGTGAATTAAGACAGACCCAGAGGGGAGATTCATTATATTTACTATCCAAATTATCTCCGTAGTATTTAGTAGTAGTAGTAAACCTATATGTTTCTCCCCCATTTTCCTCAGACCTATTTTCCAATTTATCCCTGATGCTTCTGTCTAGAATTCCTGGCGCCCTGCTCTATTGGGGACTTTAATGCTGTTCTTGATCCTGCCAAGATCCTGGCCAATCATCTGAATGGAGTTCAAGAAATATTGTTAGAGGGCAGGGACAGTTAACCCTTAGCACCGCATCCCTATTAAATAGGTTACAGAAAGAAGGGGGTTGGGGTACAAATACCCCTGGGACTTTTATGGTGCTTTTCAAAATTTAATTAAATCGATATAGAAATCAAAAAAGAAAATAACACTATATGCAAAATGCCAAACTGACTGTAAGTAATCTTTTGATTCAAAATCTTTAATAGTTTAGGAATATTACAAAACACCAGCTAAAAACAAACACAGTTTTTACAATCATGGTCAGTCATTGAAAAATTGAATATTTAAAAATAAAAACCACTTTGCGATACCAATCTCAACATGTTTCGCTCAACACATGAGCTTCATCAGGAGTTTTTTGGTACAAGTGTGGCATACTAAAGGTAAAAAAAGAAGAAAAAGAAAGAAAGAATACAAATCAGATACTTCAAAAACATTTAGAGATGTAATTTCAGACCAAAAGATACATTAGGTAGTACTGAAAAAACGGTTTTGGGAGGTCCTAGGCGGTTGAGACGCATCTAATTGATTGGTACTTGAGCCACGAAACTTTATATACACTTACAATCTAGTTGTCTACTATTCTTCTTCAAACCTATTTGGGCTTGGTAAGCAAATCTCACTTTTTATGCTTTATGTCTTTCCCATGTCCACATTAATATATCTTGCTTTTGTGGGCTTGGAAATTAAAGTACACATCATACAATGACCATAATTATTTGTTCACTGTGTTTAGTTTGTTATTATTATAGATTTGTAGAAACCTGAAAGTTTCACTCATATAACATATTCATTGTTTGTATGCAAATGTATATATACCATTTATTTATTTTTTCAGTACTACCTAATGTATCTTTTGGTCTGAAATTACATCTCTAAATGTTTTTGAAGTATCTGATTTGTATTCTTTCTTTCTTTTTCTTCTTTTTTTACCTTTAGTATGCCACACTTGTACCAAAAAACTCCTGATGAAGCTCATGTGTTGAGCGAAACATGTTGAGATTGGTATCGCAAAGTGGTTTTTATTTTTAAATATTCAATTTTTCAATGACTGACCGTGATTGTAAAAACTGTGTTTGTTTTTAGCTGGCGTTTTGTAATATTCCTAAACTATTAAAGATTTTGAATCAAAAGATTACTTACAGTCAGTTTGGCATTTTGCATACAGTGTTATTTTCTTTTTTGATTTCTATATCGATTCAATTAAATTTTGAAAAGCACCATAAAAGTCCCAGGGGTATTTGTACCCCAACCCCCTTCTTTCTGTAATCTGAATGGAGTTGTTGTGAAGTTGGTTGGGAGTGATCAAGGGGGATTTATAACAGGCCGTTCAACCAGAATGAATATTCGTAGATTGTTCCACAATTTGACCTATCCCCATGACTGTACCTCTATCCTTGTGATTGTGTCACTAAACACTTGTAAGCCTTCGATAGTGTAGAATGGCCTTATCTATTTCGTGTATTGCAACTGTATGGGTTTGGCCCTCGACTAATAGCGTGGATACGGCTACTCTACACATGCCCAACTGAGAATTAACTCTTAGGTCACTGAGCCCTTTCCGATTACTAGAGGCATCAGCCAGGGGTGTCGCTTATCGCCCCTCCTGTTTGCTTTGGCTATGGAGCCCCTTGCTGTAAGGATCCGTAGCTCTCTGATTATTAAGGGTCTTCCTATAAATTACATTGAAGAGTGTATATGTCTCTATGCTAACGATACTCTAGTCTATCTAACGGACCCTCATACATCTCTTGATAATCTCTTGTCTGAAGTTAACACATTTGGTGACTATTCCGGATTCTCATAAAAGTAAAATTAGAGAACTCCCGCTCTTTCAAAAAGGCCTAAACTAAGGAACACTGCTGCAACGCCTGTGTGACTGATCCAGACAGACAAAAATGTGTAGGTAGAAGGAAGTGGTAATTGCGCTGTGACAAAGGGACAAGGGAGGTGGAAAGTGAAAAGGGGCTGAGTAAAGAGGTGAAAACAGCCGAAGTGTATGCGGTCACAGATGCACTAAACAAACCTACCATGGAATAACAAAGATACTAGCGTAGGTTGAATAACTAAAATAATGACATAATATGTGTAAATGACAGTGATAAAACACTCAAAACAGTCCAAAGTGAATAAGGGCTAGTATCAAAAACTAGCACATAGTGACAAATCAAAAAGTTAAATGTGATAAATCCATATGAGTAAGCGTATAACAGTCCCGCCACCAAATAATAAAAATTCCAGGAAGACGGGAGAAGTCTTCAGTGAAAACACCTCTGTGTCTGTAAGCAGCTCACCTTACTGCTGTAAGGTATACAGCATGTGCTTAATTGCAGACCACGGGCAGGCATGGATATCCCATCCAATTTATGAGGCGATTCCAATGGTGGATATGGTGTCCATCTTTTCCTCACCATCCTGGGAAGCCACATTCGGAGGATTATGCTATGAGTGCTTTCTCCCTATACTCCACATACATTCATCCTATGTGACGAGCACTGAGGAGCGGGGACTAACTGAAGATACCTATTGAGGCAAACGATCTTGGCATTCATGGATTGATGCCCACCCTCATTTTCAAAAAGTGAGTGCACCCTCTTTCTGTGTTCCGCCCCCTCTCACTTTGATCGTCACAGAGTTACACTACATTTCTGTTTATGTCATTTTTTTTCATATACCGTCCTGCATATCCACCATTGGAATCGCCTCAAAAATTGGATGGGATATCCATGCCTGCCCATGGTCTGCAATTAAGCACTTGCTGTATACCTTACAGCAGTAAGGTGAGCTGCTTGCAGACACAGAGGTGTTTTCACTGAAGACTTCTCCCTTCTTCCTGAAATTTTTATTATTTGGTGGCGGGACTGTTATACACTTACTCAAATGGATTTATCACATTTAACTTTTTGATTTGTCACTATGTGCTAGTTTTTGATACTAGCCCTTATTCACTTTGGACTGTTTTGAGTGTTTTATCACTGTCATTTACACATATTATGTCATTATTTTAGTTATTTAACCCATGCTAGTATCTTTGTTATTTCATGGTATGTTTGTTTAGTGTATCTGTGACCGCATACACTTCGGCCGTTTCCACCTCTTTACTCAGCCCCTTTTCACTTTCCACCTCCCTTGTCCCTTTGTCACAGCGCAATTACCACTTCCTTCTACCTACATATTCCGGATTCCCGGTGAACTGGGATAAATCGCTTCTATTTCTACTAGATCAAACTGTACTCCCGCTGATTCAATCAAACTCTAAACTGCAAGTCACTACCTTTTTTAGATATGTAGGGGTTATAGTTCAGTTACCACTATCCTTGCATATTGCCAATAATTGCCAATAATCCACGCCCCCTACTGCTACAACCACAGACACAGACCAAACAGTGGAAAGATCTGCCCATGGATCTCGTGGGGAGAGCCAATGTCCTTAAAATGATTTACTACCTAAACTATGGTATGTTATGGCTAATTCACCCTGCAAAATTCCCAAATCCATTCTTAAATGCATTGACTCCATCTGTATTGCGTTCCTTTGGAATGGGCAGTCCCCTAGAGTGGCGCTGGAAACTCTGCGCCTCCCCTCACGTATGGCAGGTCTAGCATTCCCTAACTTCTACCTTTACTACCTAGCATCCCAGGGGGTTAACATTCATGATTGGCTCCACCCTAACTCCGATAATGCACACCACCTGGACCAGGCATGTCAATAATCCAAGCCTCCCTCTCCCTATTCCGAACGGTAGTTACGAAAATGTCCACTGATTTATGGCAGACCTCCCCCAACAGTCCCTTGTGGTTCAACCCTAACCTTAAGGAGTTATATTCTATATTTGACCCCATCAGATGGACATCAAAGGGAGTGAAATACCTATGTCATCTATATACCCCCCAGGGCTTTTAAATCCTTTTCTCAACTACAAACAGACTTTGACATCCCATCGACATACCTATTTTATGATTATCAACTCAGGAATGCTATGCATACTCAGTTTGGTTCTCTGCTCAGTCCTATTAGAAGCCTGACCTGGAAAAACTTTTGAGAGACCCGAACCAGACGAAACTTATATCCACATATTACTCTCATGACAGACACTAACCCTGGGTTTCAGAGGGCCCAAGAGAGGTGGGCCTCCTTTGATATCTCTATCACAGAAGAGGATCAGTCTGAGTTCTGTGATACGTTCAAAACATCTGTTATCTCCTTGAGAGACAGGGTGATTCAACTAAAAATTTTCCATCATTCACACCTCACCCCTGCTAGACTGTACAAAATGGGACTATCCCCTTCTGCTGACTGCTTCCGCGGTTGCGGACAAACTGCTGATTTTCTCCACTGCTTTTGGACTTGTTCACTGGTACATGACTTCTGGGTTGACATAGGCTCCTTCATATCTTCTGCACTAGGTTTGCCAAATATAATGCACTCTAAAAACTGTTTGCTGGGCATATTTGGTGACCTCGCTGTCCAGCCTTAGGCTAAGAGACTACTTTGCATCCTCTGTTTCTATGCAATGAAGTCCCTCCTGCTGACGTGGAAAGGGTCAGAGAACCCAACGCGGAATATGTGGCTGAAACTTATCAATAATTGCCTGCCTCTATATAAACTTACATTTGACATCTGTAGGAGGACTAAAGCATTCCACAAAATATGGGGCAGGTGGCTGGGTAGCCCACTAACCCTCTCCCTGTACTGCCATGACAGGAGTTCACCTTGTGAGTGTTGTATTAAACAGGAACTTCTGTTATGCCCAGGATGTTTAAAAACTGTATCGATTACTCCTCTGTTGGTGGTTATATCCACTGGTAAATGTAATATATAGTTTATTATTGCACACTGCCCGGATTTTCATGATATGCTGGATTAGAAACATTCTGTTATTGGTGTTGTATTTTGTTTGTGCCTTTGGTTTTATGTCTGTATGTCACAAAACTGCAATAAAAATATCTTAAAAAAAAAACTATTCTTCCAGATCCTGATTTTGTGCCTTTCTGCCAGAATTGTTTTAGATCGGCCTGCCTGACTACGCTTATGCCTCTACCATCAGCATTCATGGTTGGCTCCACCCTAACTCTGATAATGCCTGCACCACTACAGAAGGATCCATAGTTTCCTCATTCGAGACACTCCACAACATTGTCCATAGGGGATGCACATCACCTGGACCGGGCATGTCAATAATCCAAGCCTCCCTCTCCCTATTCCGAACAGTAGTTACGAAAATGTCCACTGATTCATGGCAGGCCTCCCCCAACAGTCCCTTGTGGTTCAACCCTAACCTTAAGGAGTTATGTTCTATACCTTTCTGCCAGAATTGTTTCTGATCTGGCCTGTCAGAAACTTGTCAATAATTGCCTGCCTCTATATAAACTTACATTTAACATCTGTAGGAGGACTAAAGCATTCCACAAAATATGGGGCAGGTGGCTGGGTAGCCCACTAACCCTCTCCCTGTACTACCATGACATGGGCAATGGAGGATGCCAGCAGCTAATTAAAAGGGCTTAAGAAAATTATGACAGAAGGGGGATTAGATCTGAATAATGATGCTGTCAAGGATGCAGTTAGACCACATTTCTGCCCAACCAGAGCATATGGGGGTGGACGAGGCCCCACTTATGATAATGATTTGGTGGTGGATAGACATATGTTGAAAGAGAAACAAAAGGTAATGTACATGGGGAAGCCCAGAAGGGAGACAGTCCTTGTAAACCCGCTCACATTGGAAGACCTAAACCAGACTAAGTTCCAGAGGTCTTACAGAAACATCACTATTAGACATGTGCGGTTAATTTCGTTCCAAATTAATATTTGAACAAATGTTTATTTAGAGCTTCTGATATATCTGAATACCTGAATTACAATATAAACAAATTTTACCGAATGCTCCGAATAACTAAACAAAATTTGTCTGAATTTTGGAAATTCGGACTGAAATTTGAATCGAATTTCATATCAAACTCCAGTCAAAATCTTACTGCACGCATATTGATGAAATCAAAGACTGTGTGTGTTATTAGAGTACCATTTCAAAATAATGCTGTTTTTGTTAAGCCAAATGTGATTTAAAGAGTCATTGTACACATTTGATGAAGATTTTTCTTTTGTTCACTTTGCCACATTCAAATAGAAAAAAAATCTAAAGTGTTTGATTCGACCGAATCAAAATGTATCGATTCAAATGGAGTATTCAAAGAAATTTCAAAAAAGATATAAAATGAATTCTGAATACAAATCCAGAATGTGAATCCCAAATACGATTTGAACAAATCAACCAAATTTAACGAAACTAAATAACTAGATTAATGAATCGAAATGAAACAAGACAATTTTTTTTTCGCCATGCACATTTCTAATCACTAAGGCACTCAGGGACATGTCAGCTACTTTAAATTTTTCAGACCTAAATAAGGATCTCTTAGTATGTATACTAGTTAATGGGAATAGAGCATATGTGGAAAAGGTTTTGCTCACAATTGCTGATCAATATATCCAGTGAACGAATAGCTGTGGATAGCCTCCAGAATAAAACTTGCATGCATTATATAAATGAAACTGTTTGACAACATGGTCACATCACAGTTAGGTGAAGAGCTTAGATTCTTGATGATTAGAAAATGACTAAACTCACATCATAGTAAAATGGCAACAAGGCTTATAGTTGGCTTCCTCGGCAAGCTTCAGGATTATGTACCATAGCTTTCCCGATTCCTGTGGTGTCCACCCTTCCTGATGAACACAACCACCTAGAAGTCCTGCCTTATGCTAAGTACCCCCTAAAATACAGGGGCAGGGTAACAAGAGAACTTTTCACTACTTCTAACAAAGCATGGTCTTGGTTTCCAACCTGAACAGGGTGGGGTATCAAATGTATGAGTAGGCTGAACAATTATTCAACTATCATTGAACTAAACCTCACTCAGACAGACATATGCCTGTTAGCAGAAAAGCAAAGACAAATTAGTCAAGATAAACTTGAACAACAAAATGGCCATATACATATTTAAATGCTTCCCCAAATAATCTCTGTGAGCAAACCCAAAATTATGAATGTTGTAATTGGATCTATAACACTTATAAAGAAATGCTAGACTTTTCTGAGAATATTAGACAACATGGTTCCAAGGTGGAACAATTATAGTTTCAAGCCTGCTCCATTGTCAGGATTGATTGGAATCCCTTTAAGATGTTGGGAGAGGCTGAATCTTGGTTTGGGTCTGTGGTTCAATGGTTCCAAAATTAGGGGGATTTATACTAATGGTTATGGTGTTTTTGCTTTTTGGATTCCTATTGATCATGATGACCCTGTATCTTCACTTCCCTGATAAGACAAGAAATAGCTAATAACAATGAATATGCTGTAATGAGTCATTTGTCACCTCCACTCTCCAGTATGTGGATGCAATTTCTGCCTCAGATCCCAATTAGGGGTCAGCCTGTAGGCTAGTGTCCTAAACATAAGGGGTGTACCCTTTGGGCTGGCTGACATGAGGAATATGTAGTTAGGGTGATCAGTAAATTCTCAAGAGGGGGAAGATGAGGTGGCAAAACAAGATGACTGATTAGGAACAAAATGACTTCATTATAAGAACTTTAATCCATACTTTTTTCCCTTTACATGTACACATGGCATATTGCAAAAATAATTATTATGACTTATGAAAACTTATGTTTTATGTTTCAGGAATCGGTGGCAAAGAAGTTCCTGAAAATTGGCATCAGGATGCTATTTTCAAAGGGCACATCAAGCCACAAGAAATAAATATCTTCCTATGATAACTTTTTTATGAAAAAGACAACTAACTGAATGCTTGCCATAATCATATTATTTTTTGATTCGTCAAATCAATAGCATTTATGGCATATCACTCTTCTTTATTTGGTCATAGATTCCCAAAGGCTAAAAACAGTTAGAACACATTCAGATGATAAGTGTATTCTCACATGTCTTGAGAAGATGTGCCCTTTGCACAGGAAATGTGTGAATATGTATGGAAAGAGCACGGCAGTAAATAAAAAGTACACAATATAAAAAAAAAAACCTACCAACATCCCTGAAAAAATGGTAGAGGAAAAATCTGGTGTGAATGGGACTTTAAAGGTACTACAAACATCAACAGTAAAGTAATAGTAAAAATATAAATCGTTTATTTAAATACAAACAAGTACATTGAATAGCATAAACAATGCGGCTGCGGTTACGGTCATGGTCCTGGGTGTGCACACCTAACTGATCCCTGACCAAATGATAGGAACTGGAGCCGCATGTACAAAAGGTACTACGTCCTAAAATATCGACATGTTTTGCCAAATCGGCTTCATCAGGAATAGGACAAAGATATTCAAAGACAGCGTGTTAAAACCAATAATTTTATATGAAGCCTTGGGTGTAGAAAAAAAAAAAAAAAAAAGAAAGAGAAACAGAATTATATTATGATCAAAAAAAAAAAAAACCTAAAAAGCAAAAACCAACCACCGCCCATACCTTGATGGATCCCACGACAGCACAGTCGGGGGAGGAAGGAGGGGGAAGGGGACGGGAACAAATGCATGCCCCAAATGCCCAGACTCCAGACCAGCTCCTAAAATGTCAAAACTTCACGTAGAGGGGGATGTAGTTTCCAGGCAAATGAAGCAAGAAAAGCAGAATTGCAGTATCTGCAATGGATAATGCATCCAAGTTAGAATGGAGGAACATAATATGTATATAAATATACACACACAAGGTGACTCAAGGGTAGGGGGATACTGGTCCATAACTAACTGTAGATGAACCGTACTCACCTCATTCTCACAGTTCTATAAATACATGAATTGGTATACACGTCCAAGAGCGATGCCGGCAGGACAGTCATAAACAAAATCAGTGGGTTCACTCCATGTGAAAACTTTCATATGATCTATACAACCAGTAAAACATGTATAGGCAAATGTCAGGTAATATTTCAAACGAAGGGTATCCAACTCCCATATATTATTGTTTCCAAAATCCACAAGGGGAAGAGTTACCTCACCTTAAAGTAACTGATACCTTGATCAATCCTTCCTCTGATAAACTCATAAGATGGAAAATTCCATGGGAAATAGGCAAAAAAATTTGACCAATCCCATTGGCACAGGTATAAAGGAGGTTACCAGCAAACTCTGCAACATAACAAGTATATCTAAGTCACTAACTATTCTCACAGACCGCACAAGGAGGTGATCAAGGGTTCTAGCCCAAAGTTGAGAAAGTTACCTTGTGAAGTCCCTGCCGTGCCGCATCGTAAGCTCTCGGGCTGTAACTGAATGCATCTGTACAATGTCAAGTTTAAATATCCCCCTCTGTGGCGCCAATGACAGCGTGTGACGTCACGCCACATGGACACCCCGTGGGCGCAAGTGGGAGGGGCGGGCGCTGTGGACTGACATCCGGGTTCCGGAGTTGGTGTCATGTCTGGTGCCCGTCAATGCAGAGCCGAATGAGACACACCCTGCAGACAGTGCGGTACAGCGAAGCTGACAGTCAGATGTAACCGGGATGCCGCAGAGTGTGACGCCCTTCTGGGCGGGCATGGCTCAAGGACAGCAATACACCACGAGGTGTGCCGCTGATCCCAAGTCACACCCTTGGGCGTCCATACGGGAGTCGAATGACAGGACAGACAGACTGCAATGTACCCAGGGAAGAGGGGTGGGGAAGGGGAAGAAAGGGAAAAGAGAGAAAAGTTTGTTAGTACATAAAATTGTCAAATGAGAATAAAATAAATAAATAACTAAATAGTGAAAATGAGGAATAAAAAAGAAAAAAAAAAATTAAAAAATATACCATGCATGTATACACTACTGTTCCGTAAATTACTTTATTGAAATAATATGTCAATACACGTATACATGAATATCAAATATGTCCATTGACTTCAATTTAATTTAATGCCCAGCTACTGGGCAGCCAGTGAGACCAACACACAAATGACAGCTGGGCCGGTAGAAGGGCATACACCCAGGGGTCCACCAACCCAGAGTGATGGCATGGAAAGTACCAGAGAGAGTGGGCCAGAGAAACGCGGTCAGCAAGGCTTGGGGTTGAAAGGGGGGAATCAGTCACCAGCAAACAGCCAACGCGGCTCCATTGGGGAAAAAAAAAAAGAAAAGTACTCACAGAAAAGGCTTATAGCTAATCCCCTCTTTCAACCCTGGAGACCGGGTGGCCTGTAATGTGTAGATCCACCTAAGTCTCCATTAATTTTCATTAATGAAATGTAGCTGTGGAGCGTTTTATGTGGGTAAAACAAAGCGTCCATTCTTTTGTAGAATTTGAGACCATGTCTCCCTGATATCTAAGCACAAAATGGAGACACCCATAAGTCGCCATGTGGGACTGTACCACAGCTACAACCTCAAATGTATTGGCTTCTTTAGCTTTGAACATCTACCTCCACATGAACGTGGGGGGATATTGACAACAAGCTCCTCCAGTTGGAGACTAGGTGGATCTACACATTACAGGCCACCCGGTCTCCAGGGTTGAAAGAGGGGATTAGCTATAAGCCTTTTCTGTGAGTACTTTTCTTTTTTCCCCCAATGGAGCCACGTTGGCTGTTTGCTGGTGACTGGTTCCCCCCTTTCAACCCCAAGCCTTGCTGATCGCGTTCCTCTGACCCACTCTCTCTGGTACTTTCCATGCCATCACTCTGGGTTGGTGGACCCCTGGATGTATGCCCTCCTACTGGCCCAGCTGTCATTTGTGTGTTGGACTCACTGGCTGCCCAGTAGCTGGGCATTAAATCAAATTTAAGTCAATTGACATATTTGATATTCATGTATACGTGTATTGACATATTATTTCAATAAAGTAATTTACGGAACAGTAGTGTATACATGCATGGTATATTTTTTAATTTCGTTTTTTTTTTATTCCTCATTTTCACTTTTTATTTCCTTTTTTTTTTCTCATTTGACAATTTTATGTACTAACAAACTTTTCTCTCTTTTCCCTTTCTTCCCCTTCCCTCCCCCCCCCTTCCCTGAGTACATTGCATGCCCCGTCCGAGTCTGTCCTGCTCCTGTCATTCGACTTCCATATGGACGCCCAAGGGTGTGCCTTGGGATCAGTGGCACACCTCGTGGTGTATTGCTGTCCTTGAGCCATGCCCTCCCAGAGGGGCGTCACACTCTGCGGCATCCCGGTTATATCTGCGTGTCAGCTTCGCTGTACCGCACTGTCTGCAGGGTGTGTCTCACTCGGCCCTGCATTGACGGGCACCGGAGATGACACCAACTCCGGAACCCGGATGTCAGTCCGCAGCGCCCGCCCCTCCCACTTGCGTCCGCGGGGCGTCCATGCGGCGTGATGTCACACGCTGTCATTGGCACCACGGAGGGGGATATTTAAACTTGACATTGTACAGACGCATTCAGTTACAGCCCGAGAGCTTACGATGCGGCACGGCAGGGACTTCACAAGGTAACTTTCTCAACTTTGGGCTAGAACCCTTGATCATCTCATTGTGCGGTCTGTGAGAATAGTTAGTGACTTAGATATACTTGTTATGTTGCAGAGTTTGCTGGTAACCTCCTTTATACCTGTGCCAATGAGATTGGTCACTTTTTTTGCCCATTTCCCATGGAATTTTCCATCTTATGAGTATATCAGAGGAAGGATTGATCAAGGTATCAGTTACTTTTAAGGTGAGGTAACTCTTCCCCTTGTGGATTTTGGGAACAATAATATATGGGAATTGGATACCCTTTGTTTGAAATATTACCTGACATTTGCCTATACATGTTTTACTGGTTGTATAGATCATATGAAAGTTTTCACTGAAGTCAAGCCATCAGACAGTTGCAAATCAGTGGTCATGCTATCAGACGAGTATTTTTTGGTTGGATTTTAAACACACAAAAACTAAATATAACATAATGGATGTGTGACAGCTCTGTATAATCATTATATTATATGTTACATCTCTCTCTAACATTTACAATACGGTATGATTTTACTGTTGAAATTTAAAGATACAGAGCCCCAAATATCAACCCATTGGCTATATAGTGACATTTTTCCAATACTTCTAAATGGGTTCAAAAAAAATTCTCCCATTGGACCAATACGTTTACAATGCAGATGTGTCATACACCCCCCCCCTCTATGATATCTTACAATATGGTTAGATTTTACTGTGGAAATTTAAAGATACAGAGCCCCAAATATCAACCCGTTGGTTACATAGTGACATTTTTCCAATATTTCTAAATGGGTTAAAAAAAAATTCTCCCATTGGACCAATACGTTTACAATGCAGATGTGTCATACACACCCCCCTCTATGATATCTTACAATACGGTTAAATTTTACTGTGGAAATTTAAAGATACAGAGCCCCAAATATCAACCAATTGGTTACATAGTGACATTTTTGCATAATTGCAAATTGGGTTCAAAAAAATTTCTCCCATTGGACCAATACGTTTACAATGCAGATGTGTCGTACACACCCCCCTCTATGATATCTTACAATACGGTATGATTTTACTGTGGAAATTTAAAGATACAGAGCCCCAAATATCAACCCATTGGCTATATAGTGACATTTTTCCAATACTTCTAAATGGGTTCAAAAAAAATTCTCCCATTGGACCAATACGTTTACAATGCAGATGTGTCATACACCCCCCCCTCTATGATATCTTACAATATGGTTTGATTTTACTGTGGAAATTTAAAGATACAGAGCCCCAAATATCAACCCGTTGGTTACATAGTGACATTTTTCCAATATTTCTAAATGGGTTAAAAAAAAATTCTCCCATTGGACCAATACGTTTACAATGCAGATGTGTCATACACACCCCCCTCTATGATATCTTACAATACGGTTAAATTTTACTGTGGAAATTTAAAGATACAGAGCCCCAAATATCAACCAATTGGTTACATAGTGACATTTTTGCATAATTGCAAATTGGGTTCAAAAAAATTTCTCCCATTGGACCAATACGTTTACAATGCAGATGTGTCGTACACACCCCCCTCTATGATATCTTACAATACGGTATGATTTTACTGTGGAAATTTAAAGATACAGAGCCCCAAATATCAACCCATTGGCTACATAGTGACATTTTTCCAATACTTCTAAATGGGTTCAAGAAAAATTCTCCCATTGGACCAATACGTTTACAATGCAGATGTGTCATACACACCCCCCTCTATGATATCTTACAATACGGTATGATTTTACTGTGGAAATTTAAAGATACAGAGCCCCAAATACCAACCCATTGGCTATATAGTGACATTTTTCCAATACTTCTAAATGGGTTCAAAAAAAATTCTCCCATTGGACCAATACGTTTACAATGCAGATGTGTCATACACACCCCCCTCTATGATATCTTACAATACGGTATGATTTTACTGTGGAAATTTAAAGATACAGAGCCCCAAATACCAACCCATTGGCTATATAGTGACATTTTTCCAATACTTCTAAATGGGTTCAAAAAAAATTCTTCCATTGGACCAATACGTTTACAATGCAGATGTGTCATACACACCCCTCTCTATGATATCTTACAATACGGTTAAATTTTACTGTGGAAATTTAAAGATACAGAGCCCCCAATACCAACCCATTGGCTACATAGTGACATTTTTGCAATATTTCAAATTGGGTTCAAAACCAATTCTCCCATTGGACCAATACGTTTACAATGCAGATATAAACACCCAAATATCCGTACATTGGCTAGTTACAATCAATATATGCCCTAAATATTAGCCAGCCCATTCATCGAAATTGATGTTTTCATATATATCTATCTCTATCTCTCTCTCTCTATCTCTCTCTCTCTATCTCTCTCTCTATCTCTCTCTCTATCTCTCTCTCTATCTCTCTCTCTATCTCTCTCTCTATCTCTCTCTCTATCTCTCTCTCTATCTCTCTCTCTATCTCTCTCTCTATCTCTCTCTCTATCTCTCTCTCTATCTCTCTCTCTCTCTATCTATCTCTCTCTATCTATCTCTCTCTATCTATCTCTCTCTCTATCTATCTCTCTCTCTATCTATCTCTCTCTATCTCTATCTATCTCTATCTATCTCGTTGCTGCACTTAAAAACTTTCGGTTGCTTTATTTCATGTAGTCACATGGAAAAAATACAAAGCAAGTACAATCTTTCCAGACGTAATCATGACATTAAATGCCTATATAATGCAGATATGGATGGATTACGTTTTGGGCTAGTATGCTTGCGCCCTTCCTAAGATCCGTCAGAGCATATCTAACAGGTTTACTGCAATTAATTCTTTAAATACAAATTAGTGGTATACATCACATGTGGAAACAATATGGTTGATTGATTCAATTCATAGTATATTCATCACCTATGCACATACGTGTGTTTTTTACACCATAGACACAAGATCTAACAATTAGCGGCCGACAGGGCCGGTCCCAGGCGGGTGCACGGGGTGCAGTGCACCCAGGCGCCAGAGAGGTGGGGGCGCTGAAGCGCCAGAGTGCTCCCCTCCCTCCTCCTCCTCCCCTCCGTGTCCAGAAGTAGCTCTGTCCGCAGCAGCTCACGCGCCCGCGCCGCTGTGCTTTACATTGCTAGAGCCTGTCCCCCCTCCCTCCTCCTCCTGTCAGAGGAGAGCAGCCGCCGGAGATCGGAGCGGCTGGTCTCTGTGTTGAGAGAGACCAGCCGCGCAGTGACTTCGCTGGGGGGAGGGGGGGCGGCCCGTGCCTGCAGCCTGACACAGGTTCTCTCTCCTCCACTGTCTCTCACTCCCGCCTAAGCTGCTGCCTGCAGCCTGTCTCGATCTGTTCTTCACCCGGGCGGCGCGGCTGCACACTGTCCTCTCTAGCTGCTGCCCAGGTGTTAATGTGTCTGTACTGATAGAGGGAGGTTTGTCCCTGGGGCTGTCTGTACTAATGGGGGGGTTGTCCTGGGGGGCGGTCTGTACTAATGGGGGGGTTGTCCTGGGGGGGCGGTCTGTACTGATGGGGGGTTGTCCTGGGGGGTCTGTACTAATGGGGGGGTTGTCCTGGGGGGTCTGTACTAATGGAGGGGTTGTCCTGGGGGGTCTGTACTAATGGGGGGGTTGTCCTGGGGGGTCTGTACTAATGGGGGGGGGGGGGTTGTCCTGGGGGTCTGTACTAATGGGGGGTTGTCCTGGGGGGTCTGTACTAATGGAGGGGGAGTTGTCTTGGGGGGGTCTGTACTAATGGAGGGGGGATTTGTCTTGGGGGGGGTCTGTACTAATGGAGGGGGGATTTGTCTTGGGGGGTCTATACTAATGGAGGGATTTGTCCTGGGGGGTCTGTACTAATGGAGGGGGGGTCTGTACTAGTGGAGGGGGGGTTCTCCTGGGGGGTCTGTAGTAATGGAGGGGGTTTGTCCGGGGGGGTCTGTACTAATGGAGGGGGGGTTTGTCCTGGGGGGGTCTGTACTAATGGAGGGGGGATTTGTCCTGTGGGGGTCTGTACTAGTGGAGGGGGTTCTCCTAGGGGGTCTGTACTAATGGAGGGGGTTTGTCCTGGGGGTCTGTATTAATAGAGGGGGGGTTTGTCCTGGGGGTCTGTACTAATGGAGGGGGGTTGTCCTGGGGGGGTCTGTACTAATGAAGGGGGCTTTGTCCTGGGGGGGATCTGTACTAATGGAGGGGGGGTTGTCCTGGTGGGGGTCTACTAATGGAGGGGGGTGGTTTGTCCTGGGGGGGTCTATACTGATGAAAGGGGGTCTGTACTGAGAGAGGGGTTTATACTTAGTGGAGGGAGGTCTGTACTGAGGGGCGACTAAAGTTGGTGGAAGGAGGGTGACACCATGTTATACCGCATCTGGTGAGACCAACCCTAGTGACGTCACTGCAGCTGCAGGCTCTTCTTTCGCCCCTTCCCCTCCCTCTCCCTCTCCTCCGCACGTGCACTGCTATACTAGTGAGCGGCGCTGGCCAGCACAGCCTCCCACTATGTTTCTTCCCCCGCCTTCATATCAGCCAGGGAAAAATAGAATAGAAAAAGAGGATTGTGGGACATGTAGTCCCGAGGACTGTCAGCCCCACTGTAACACGAAAACTGCAGTCCACACAGCAGGCTCAGCTGAATGGGAGAGAGAGAGATACAGGAGCCTGGGAAAGCTTTCAGGGAAGTGCACCCAGGACTCCAGAGGGAGAGGGCAGTGCTCAGGGAACACCATCAGAGAGGAAACCCCGTTGCCCTGCGCCACCAGAGGGAAAGCCACACAGCCTGGTGCCATCCCTGGCGGAGAAAGGAATGGAGTCATTGCCAGAATACAGATCTGGATGCTACCCAGCGGAGTCACCACGGGCAATTCAGAGTGAGCTTACTCCTGATCAGAAGAACCATCGCTGGGTCAGGTGAGAGGGCCAATCGGCCATTATCTACTAATGTCCATAGGAACTGCAGTCTCTGACCATCTCCTGTATTATATCTGCAGTCTCTGACCATCTCCTGTACTATGTCTGCAGTCTCTGATCATCTCCTGTACCATGTCTGCAGTCTCTGATCATCTCCTGTACCATGTCTGCAGTCTCTGATCATCTCCTGTACCATGTCTGCAGTCTCTGATCATCTCCTGTACCATGTCTGCAGTCTCTGATCATCTCCTGTACCATGTCTGCAGTCTCTGATCATCTCCTGTACCATGTCTGCAGTCTCTGATCATCTCCTGTACCATGTCTGCAGTCTCTGATCATCTCCTGTACCATGTCTGCAGTCTCTGATCATCTCCTGTACCATGTCTGCAGTCTCTGATCATCTCCTGTACCATGTCTGCAGTCTCTGATCATCTCCTGTACCATGTCTGCAGTCTCTGATCATCTCCTGTACCATGTCTGCAGTCTCTGTCCAGCTCTTGTATCATGTCTGCAGTCTTTGATCGTATCCTGTATTATGTCTGGGGACTCTTTCTAACAGAAGCCCTCTCTGTGTGGATCAGAGAGACTCCCCTCCAGGTCTCATTAGTGTTCTCTCTTCCTGTATTTTCTTTATTGTTAAGAGATCATGGGAGGATTTCAGGGTAACAAAGACTTCTTAGGGGAGCAGCTCTGTATTTGAGTCGCTGCCATAGAATCATTTGTAAAGGGGTGGAGCTGGTAAGATGACCATGCCCATGTGGGGGCGCCAGAAATATTTCTGCACCCAGGCGCCGGTGACCCTAGGATCGGCCCTGGCGGCCGATATCCTTATCTCATCATTCTTATTCTCCAAATGTGTTATATGAACCTATGAAAAATACATACATAAATGAGAATACCCATATACAGACCTCCCTATTTCGAAACACATTTCAATGTTTTTTTCATTTTTATTATCACTTATAAATCAATACTGTTAAATAAACAAATAAAGATCCAAATCAACATTTAAACCATATGGAGCAATAGTATTTAGAAAATGTATCCAATAAACTTCTCTTTTTCTCAGGGTTATTTCACGGTTACCCCCCCTCCTATTTTTCTCTATTCCCTCTAGGACCATATACTTTAATTGTGATGCATTATGTCCATATTCCACAAAATGTCTGGCTAATGGTAGTCGTGTTAGTTTGTCACGTATTGAATATTTGTGTCTTGCTATCCTGTCTTTTACTTTTTGTGTAGTTTCTCCAACATACACTAAACCGCATGGGCACTTAATGGCATATATGACATATGATTGGCAAGTGTAATACCCACGTATAGGGATATTGAAGCCCCTATGTGGATGTGCAAAAACTTTTCCTTTTATCATGGAGTTGCATTGTATGCATGACAAACATGGATACGATCCAAGGTTTTTTTTGTCCTAAAAAAGGTGTTTTAATAAATATGGATGTGGGTTGGTCCGATTTTATTAGTCGGTCCTGTATTGTTCTACCTTTCCTATATGAGGACATGGGGGGGATTCCAGAATTCCTGTTAAGTGCAGCAACCCTTTGGACTCTTTTTC
The DNA here is from genome assembly GCA_037952925.1 of Lithobates clamitans. Taxonomy (NCBI): domain Eukaryota; kingdom Metazoa; phylum Chordata; class Amphibia; order Anura; family Ranidae; genus Lithobates; species Lithobates clamitans. Next base: position 1,628,280 of record JBBGZY010000079.1, read on the forward strand.
TATATATAAGGTCAGTTGGAAGACCTGATTCCTGGCAGTGAATCGTAAGCTGGGTGCGGCTCTCCTCTACGATTTGAATATATTCTTCCCTTGAGAAGGAGCACCAGCTATTTTGTGTGGAATCATCACAAGGATGGCAACGAGTGGCTTATACTCTTTCTCTGAAACTGAGGCCTCAAGGATCTTCAGACACTATGGGATCCAGAGATTTCCTGACCCAGTCATCCCCAATACAACTAATCAAGAAAATGGAGAAGCTTACACAGAGAGCTATTACAATGGATTTACACGAGGTTACACTAGCGGAATACTATAAGATGCAAATGATCCCCAGAGGATTAAGAGTTCGTTTAATTCCAACTTTATTTTCACAAAATATGGACTTCAAAACCAAGTTTGCACAAATTCTAAATAAATGTTCCTTTGATATCATGACATTAACTGTACAACTCTTGTACAGCAGGAGATTGTCCAATTAGAAGAACAACTACAACAATGTTCAAATTAGGAGGAACTAATGGAATTTAAGAAAACTAACAAAGATAAATTGGAGAAATTTCATACTAATGTCCAGCTTCGCAAACGTACAAAACTTGAGCGGGACCGGTAAGACTACAAAAGTGATTGTGTCTATCTGGATGGATCCCATATACCATCACCCAAAAGGACATAGGAAAATACAGCGCAAACAATTCGCTAGCTCCAACTTATCTATCACATCTACTGGATCATCAAACAACGCATCCACTACTCCTTTTTTACCAGCAAACATGACCGAACCCGGACCAGGAGGGGCGGCCGGAGAATCAAGAAAAGACGCAATGGGAGGTGTAACTACCAGACGGCAGAACCGACAGACACTAGAAGAAAACCTGGTACATAACATTTCTTCCATTATTTTGTCTGACTTAGTGTATTAAATAAGGGTTTGGGCTTTTGCCCTAAAGAAAGAATGGATGATTTTGTACTTAAGCAGGATTTGTATAGATTTTACAGACAATTAAGATTTAAAGCACATTTCTCAGGTGGGTCGATTACCACATATAAGGAATCTCTTACATTATCAATTAAAAATATGGGTTTAAATTTGAAAAGCACTAAAGTACCCCCTACATCATGTGCTGCAGTGGAGGTGTATATAGACAAAGTGGAAAATGACAAAGAAATTCTTGTGTGATAGGAATAAGAGATCATATACCCCATAATTTGAATAAAGATGAGATTACAGCATTAAACTCCTTGTCAGCCCGGCGCGATATCACCATCAAACCGGCTGACAAGGGGGGAGCTATTGTGGTAATGGACACCCCCATGTATGAAAATGAAGTGATGAAACATCTTGGTGACACCCTTACATATAGAAAACTTGATTCTAGTCCAGTCTTTAGAGTACAAAAAAGAATCAAAAAAATCCTTATGAATGCGGTTAAGGATAAAATTATTGATGACGAAACTATGGAATTTTTGGTGTGTGAATATCCGGTTACACCAGTATTATATATGTTACCAAAAATCCATAAAGACCCAAAAAAAACCCCGGGACGTCCCATTTTATCGGGTATGGAATCTGTGACAACCCGTTTAGCACAATATTTGGACAAATGTCTAACACCATTATTGTTAAATATCAAATCGTATATCAAAGACACTACAGATTTCTTGACTAAAATTCAGGATATTAAGTTGTCACCAGATTCTGTCCTGATATCATGGGACGTCTCCAGTCTGTTTACTATCATCCCTCATAGTTTGGGAATAGAGGCATGTCAACGACTGTTAACCCAATCAGGTATCTATAAAACTGAACAGATCTTGTTCCTTCTTGAACTGTTGAATTGTCCTTGAGGAAAACTATTTTCTCTTCAAGGATACTCATGTTTTTGCAACTAAATGGGGCAGCGATGGGCTCAAATGTTGCACCCCCATATGCGAATGCATTTATGAATATGATAGAAACCTCTTTTATTTATGTGAATTAACTATTTCTCCAACATTGCCATTGTTGGTAATGATTTGTGGACGATATTTTCGCTATATGGGATGACAACCTGGAGAGCCTATTTCTGTTCGATAAATATATTAACTATTTAATACCTGGCCTGAAATTTAATATTGAAATTGGTAAAGACAGGATTTCTTTTCTAGACACTACATTGAAGTTGAGTAACACACAGATTAGTACTGATCTGTATGTGAAACCCACAGATCGTAACCAGTTATTACACTTTATTTACACTTTGTTTTCTCGTCTATTCCAAAAAGTCAAATGCTGAGGGTACATCGTGAGTGATCCCCTGTGCGGTGACCAGAGACTCAAAGAAATGAAAAATAAACTCATCAATAGAAGATACCCCCGAACCTTAGTTGATACGGAATCTCTCAATACTGACCATAATGTAACAACCCATAGAGAAACAAAGAGAATTCCATTTATTATGCAATACCACCCTCTTTCTAAAAACATCTCTAAGATAATTAAAAAACATTGGAACCTTTTAAGAACTAGTTATCTGATGATACAGGAATTCTGGAATCCCCACCATGTCCTCATATAGGAAAGGTAGAACAATACGGGACCGACTAATTAATAAAATCGGACCAACCCACATCCACATTTATTAAACCAACTTTTTTAGAACAAAAAAACCTTGGATTGTATCCATGTTTGTCATGCATACAATGCAACTCAATGATAAAAGGAAAAGTTTTTGCACATCCACATAGGGGCTTCAATATCCCTATACGTGGGTATTACACTTGCCAATCATCATATGTCATATATGCCATTAAGTGCCCATGCGGTTTAGTGTATGTTGGAGAAACTACACAAAAAGTAAAAGACAGGATAGCAAGACACAAATATTCAATACGTGACAAACTAACACGACTACCATTAGCCAGACATTTTGTGGAATATGGACATAATGCATCACAATTAAAGTATATGGTCCTAGAGGGAATAGAGAAAAATAGGAGGGGGTGGGGTAACCGTGAAATAACCCTGAGAAAAAGAGAAGTTTATTGGATACATTTTCTAAATACTATTGCTCCATATGGTTTAAATGTTGATTGGGATCTTTGTTTATTTAACAGTATTGATTTATAAGTGATAATAAAATGAAAAAAACATAGAAATGTGTTTCAAAATAGGGAGGTCTGTATATGGGTATGCTCATTCTATCTATGTATGTATTTTTCATAGGTTCATATAACACATTTGGAGAATAAGAATGATGAGATAAGGATATCGGCCGCTAATTGTTAGATCTTGTGTCTATGGTGTAAAAAACACGTATCTGCACAGGTGATGAATATACTACGAATTGAATCAATCAACCATATTGTTTCCACATGTGATGTATACCACTAATTTGTATTTAAAGGATTGATTGCAGTAAACCTGTTAGATATGCTCTGATGGATCTTAGGAAGGGCGCAAGCATACTAGCCCGAAACGTAATCCATCCATATCTGCATTATATAGGCATTTAATGTCATGATTACGTCTGGAAAGATTGTACTTGCTTTGTAATTTTTCCATGTGACTACATGAAATAAAGCAACCGAAAGTTTTTTAAGTGCAGCAACCCTTTGGACAATGTACAGATATTTGGGTGTTTATATCTACATTGTAAACGTATTGGTCCAATGGGAGAATTTTTTTTTTTTTTTTTTTTTTTTTTTGAACCCATTTAGAAGTATTGGAAAAATGTCACTGTATAGCCAATGGGTTGGTATTTGGGGCTCTGTATCTTTAAATTTCCACAGTAAAATTTTACCATATTGTAAGATATAGAGGGGGGTGTGTATGACACATCTGCATTGTAAACGTATTGGTCCAATGGAAGAAATTTTTTTGAACCCAATTTGCAATATTGCAAAAATGTCATGTAACCAATGGGTTGGTATTTGGGGCTCTGTATCTTTAAATTTCCACAGTAAAATCTTACCGTATTGTAAGATATCATAGAGGGGGGTGTGTATGACACATCTGCATTGTAAACGTATTGGTCCAATGGGAGAATTTTTTTGAACCCTTTTAGAAGTATTGGAAAAATGTCACTATATAGCCAATGGGTTGGTATTTGGGGCTCTGTATCTTTAAATTTCAACAGTAAAATCATACCAAATTGTAAATGTTAGAGAGAGTGATGTAACATATAATATAATGATTATACAGAGCTGTCACACATCCATTATGTTATATTTAGTTTTTGTGTGTTTAAAATCCAACCAAAAAATACTCGTCTGATAGCATGACCACTGATTTGCAACTGTCTGATGGCTTGACTTCAGTACAGTTTTCACATGGAGTGAACCCACTGATTTTGTTTATGACTGTCCTGCCGGCATCGCTCTTGGACGTGTATACCAATTCATGTATTTATAGAACTGTGAGAATGAGGTGAGTACGGTTCATCTACAGTTAGTTATGGACCAGTATCCCCCTACCCTTGAGTCACCGTGTGTGTGTGTGTATATTTATATACATATTATGTTCCTCCATTCTAACTTGGATGCATTATCCATTGCAGATACTGCAATTCTGCTTTTCTTGCTTCATTTGCCTGGAAACTACATCCCCCCTCTACGTGAAGTTTTGACATTTTAGGAGCTGGTCTGGAGTCTGGGCATTTGGGGCATGCATTTGTTCCCGTCCCCTTCCCCCTCCTTCCTCCCCCGACTGTGCTGTTGTGGGATCCATCAAGGTATGGGCAGTGGTTGGTTTTTGCTTTTTAGGTTTGTGTGATGTGTGTGTTTTTTTTTTTTTTTTTTTTTTTTTTTTATTATACCTAAGGCTTCATATAAAATTATTGGTTTTAACATGCTGTGTTTGAATATCTTCATCCTATTCCTGATGAAGCCGATTTGGCAAAACATGTCTATTTTAGGACGTAGTACCTTTTTGTACATGCGGCTCCAGTTCCTATCATTTGGTCAGGGATCAGTTAGGTGTGCACACCCAGGACCATGACCGTAACTGCAGCCGCATTTTTTATGTTATTCAATGTACTTGTTTGTATTTAAATAAACAATTTATATTTTTACTATTACTTTACTGTTGATGTTTGTAGTATCTTTAAAGTCCCATTCACACCAGATTTTTCCTCTACTATTTGCACAGGAAATGTTCATTAGCTGCATGTGTTTTTATTTTTTATTTTCGTGTAGCCTTTGGAAGTCATGAATTACCATATTTATCAGCGTATAACACGCACCCCAATTTTAAGAGGGAAGTTTAAGGAATTTTTTTACAGCCCCCCCCCCCCTCCCCCTGCACAGTACACAGCCCCCCATTCAGTACACCTCTCCCTGCACAGTACACAAAACCCCATTCAGTATACAGCCTCCCTCCCCAGTACATAGCCCCCCCCATCCAATACACAGCTCCCCATCCATTACACAGCCCCCTCCTCCTACACAGCCCACCATCTAGTACACTGACCCCCTGCACTCCCAGGAGTAACCCAGTATCCTGGGACAGCACTGCCAGCATACTCCACAGTTAAGAAAAAAAAAATCACTGCCAGCTCCTTCCACACTGCTCCTCCTGTGTCACTCATATTGGAAAATGAAACTTCCGTATACCTCAATAGCTCAGTTTTTTTTCCACTGACCTGGTCACATGACTGCTCTCCTCTGATGTTACATAGATGGTCATGTGACCGCTCTCCTTCTCCAATCTAAAGCTACAGGAGGAGAGCAGCCAGGAAAAACTAAGCTCTTAAGATATTTACAAGCTTTGTTTTTACAATGACACTGACACAAGGGGAGCAGTGTAGGAGAAGAGGCTGGCAAGTGATATTTTTCTCAACTTTGGACCATGCAGGCAGCGCTGTCCCAGGGCGTGGAGGGGCGGGGTGGCTGGCCCCACACCCCCCAATGAGTGGCTCCCGTCCTGATCCCTGCCCCCTGTTAGTAAAACATATTATCGGCATATAACATGCACTGTTTACCCTCTGTTTTCAGGGGAAAAAGTGTGTGTTATACGCCAATAAATACAAAATAAATAAAGAAGAATGATATGCCATGAGCTTGTTCTCTTTTGAGTGCCAGAATGGGCTACTTAACCATTTGACCTCCAGTCTGAGGTCCTGAGCACTCTGGAGAAGGTTTTCATGCAGTATATCCCTGTACTTGGCCGCATTCATCTTTCCCTCGATTGCAACCAGTTGTCCTGTCCTTGTAGCTGAAAAACGCCCCCACAGCATGATGCTGCCACCACCACCATGCTTCACTGTTGGGACTGTATTGGACAGGTGATGAGCAGTGCTTGGGTTTCCCCACACATACCGCTTAGAATTAAGGCCAAAAAGTTCTGTCTTGGTTTCATCAGACCAGAGAATCTTATTTCTCACTATCTTGGAGTCCTTCAGGTGTTTTTTAGCAAACTCCATGCAGGCTTTCATGTGTCTTGCACTGAGGAGAGGCTTCCGTCGGGCCACTCTGCCATAAAGCCCCGACTGGAGGAGAGCTGCAGTGATGGTTGACTATCTACAACTTTCTCCCATCTCCCGACTGCATCTCTGGAGCTCAGCCACAGTGATCTTTGGGTTCTTCTTTACCTCTCTCACCAAGGCTCTTCTCCCCCGATAGCTCAGTTTGGCCAGATGGCCAGCTCTAGGAAGGGTTTTGGTTGTCCCAAACGTCTTCCATTTAAGGATTATGGAGGCCACTGTGCTCTTAGGAACCTTAAGTGCAGCAGAGATGTTTTTGTAACCTTGGCCAGATCTGTGTCTTTGCACAATTCTGTCTCTTAGATCTTCAGGCAGTTCCTTTGACCTCATGATTCTCGTTTGCTCTGACATGCACTGTGAGCTGTAAGGTCTTATATAGACAGGTGTGTGGCTTTCCTAATCAAGTCCAATCAGTATAATCAAACACAGCTGGACTCAAATGAAGGTGTAGAACCATCCCAAGGATGATCAGAAGAAAAGGACAGCACCTGAGTTAAATATATGAGTGCACAGCAAAGGGTCTGAATACTTAGGACCATGTGATATTTCAGTTTTTTTCTTTTTTAATAAATCTGCAAAAATGTAAACAATTCTGTGTTTTTCTGTCAATATGGGGTGCTGTGTGTACATTAACGAGGAAAAAAAATTAAATTAAATGATTTTAGCAAATGACTGCAATATAACAAAGTGAAAAATTTAAGGGGGTCTGAATACTTTCCGTCCCCAGTTTATATATTCTTTACTTTCTGCTATAAAACATATCTAATAAAAAAATCTAATTTCTCAAGTCATCTTCCAGGACGGCACACCTGAGAGATGAGAGGCCCCTCCCGACAGGAAACACAATCAATCAACAGCTGTTTTAAGTCCACACCCTTCCCCTTGATCCTCAGTTTTTTGATTGTGTTTCTCCCTACACGGCGAAACTGTTTGTTTTTTTCCAAATGACCGAAGCCTGGGGCTGGTGGTCTCCCCCTGGGAGCCGGACCAAATGCCTGGGAAGCCTCTGGGTCTGGCAGGATATATTTATCCTTCCTGGGGGGTTCCCCTATCCTTTCCTCAGGGGGGGCAGCAGAAACTGGGAAAGCCCCCCTGAGAGCTGAAGGCCCCTGGGTACAGTGGTGTCCCCAGAACTTCAGGGGCCTTTATCCCGTCTCCCCCCCCCCCCCCCCCCCCCCCCTTTACCTGTCCGGGCGTCCGTTCAGACGGGGGTGCTGGCCGTCGGTTCTTTCCAGGGGGATCGTATCCCCTGACTCCTGGGCCCCTGGTAGCTCGCGTGGGCTGCTGGGGAGGGTACCGCCTGAACGACCCGCGTTCTTACCCAGAAGGGAAGGCTGAGAGTCAGCAGGAGCAGGTGCCCACATCCTCCTTTCGAGGAGGCACCAGTTTACTATGGTGAATGTCTGCCTAAACCACCTCATGGGAATGAGGAACGTACGGAATTGCGCCCCCCCCCCCCCCCCATGTGTATATACTGACTGGACAGTGCAGGACACAGCCTAACCTTGCAGCTCCCTAAAGGGACAGCAGTTGGGGGGGGCACTTTGGCGGCTATCCTCCTTGCGTGTGGACCATAAGGGTGGAAAAAGGGGAAGACGACAACGGTGAGTCAAAAATCCCCAATCCCAGCCAGATGGTTTCTGGGCATTTGAGATAATCTCCCCTGGGGTCTGGATTCGAATAGCCCAGAAGCTTTTGCTAAAGACACCAGCCACAGCTCCCTCCTACATCAAAGATGCTGTATGGTGGACAAGTGGTGCAGAGGAGCGAGTGTGCCTAAACCACCTCAGATGGGAAAGAGGTAGGTAAGGCATTTTTTTTTTTTTTTTTTTTTTTTCCTTCCACCTGTATTTACTGAGTGGTGCAGTGCAGGACCTGGGGTCTCCATAACAAAATAGCCCAGAAGCTACTGCTAAAAGCCACCAGCCACAGCTTCCTCTTATAGCAGAGACACTGTGGTTATCACAACAGTAGGTTGCCAGCCTCTCCCTACATACCCGGTTGTGGTACATTAGTAGGGGTGAATACAGTAAAGAGGGTGACCTGGTAGAACAAAGAGTTCCTTACTGGCCAGGTATACCACTGAACAAATTATTAATGGTGCAATGGTTGAAGGATTCAGAAGTAAGCTCCCTTGCTCAGCAGGTGCACTAGGTTATCTGGCCCTATTTGCCCAGCTGCCAGGAATCTGCTTAAAGTTGCTCCAAGATGCTTAAAAGCTGACCTAACTTTCAACAATGTGGCAGGGACCAAGCTTCTGTGTGGCACAGTAGGGGTTCCCTTGTGACAGATCCTCCTTTTGGGGGTTGCTTGCTATGGGTAACTTTTCATAAGCTCCAACCTCCCACTCCACTCTTACATTGTGGTTATATTTTAATGCAGGGGGTAAGAAAAACCTTTTTGGTTTGGACTACAGTCCACTCAGTGACAGATCTAAAAGCGATTTGCCATAAATCGTTTTCCTATATCCTTTGATTAAGGATTTTCTGTGCAAACATATGCAAGAGCTAGATGGCTATAATTGCTTCTTTAAGGGCTGCAGGTGGCTATTTACCTCCCAGGCTAAATTGGTAACCACCCTTTTTAGAGGTCTTATATTGGTCTCTAGGGCTCATTGAGACTTTAGTTACTGATCAGCCCCACCCGTGTATGAGCTGGCTAGCGTTTGCTCAATCTACGGAGGTAAGGTAGGACAACAGCTACTATAGTAAGGTGTCCAACCATTTTAGGATTGGTTCCTTCACTGGTGGTGAAGGATTAGTATCTACAGCCCAGGCTAGGCCTATGAAATAAATTGCTCCTGTTTGGTTATTTCATAAAGGGATACACCAGGACTCCTTCTTGGCTGCTCACCAGTAGACCTCAGTAGTGAAGGTTTGTCCTTGCTGGGGTGTTTGGCACAACTAAAGTACACATTGAGATTTGTGACCTCTCTGCTGAAGCTTTTTGGGTGTCCTTTATATCCTAAAGGTACTGCTTTGTTTGGCTACAGATCAGAAAATACAACGGGGAAGGTGGTCTGTACTTTCTGGTTTTTGTGCCGCACACCAGAAACGCACATCATTGAGTCTGGTGATGACATTTCTGCTCATAATTGTTATATTGCTGCACATCAGACCTACACAAGATTGGGGTCTGTCTGTGGGGTTTTTGTGTCCTGTATTACTGCCTTATTGGTTGCTTATCAGAAAGGCAGCAGGAAAGATTGATGGCAGGGGTAGTATATATACTGCCTTTGGTAATCGGTACAGCACCACAAGGTGGCGTCGTGCTGATTCAGACAGTGCTATTAACGGCAATAGCTGCCGATTTTAGGCATGCGATTTGACATGTGAGTCGCATGCAAAATCGCTTCAATATGGATGTGCTATCTCTATTCAGAATTGTTAGATTGTTGCACATTAGAGATATACACGATTGAAGTTTGTCTGTGGGTCCTGTATTACTGCCTTATTGGTTGCTTATCAGAAAGGTAGCAGTGAAGATGGATGGTCCTGATTTTGTTGGAAAATACAAATTGAACCTGAGCCATGGGTAGTACACATACTGCCATTGGTAATCGGTGCAGCACCACAAAGTGACGTGCTGATTCAGACAGCGCTATTAACAGCAATGGCTGCCGATTTTAGGCATGCGACTTTGACATGTTGAGTTGCATGCCAAATCACTTCAATATGGATGTGCTATCTCTATTCAGAACTGTTATATTATTGCACATCAGACATATACAAGATTGAGGTCTGTCTGTGGGCCCTGTATTACTGCCTTATTGGTTGCTTATCAGAAAGGCAGCAGTGATGACGGATGGTCCTGATTTTGTTGCAAAATACAAAATTGAACCTGTGCCAGGGGTAGTACACATACTGCCATTGGTAATCAGTGCAGCACCACAAAGTGGCCCAGGCTGATTCAGACAGTGCGATTAACGGCAATGGCTGCCAATTTTAGGCATGCGATTTGACATGTTGAGTCACATGCCAAATCACTTGAATATGGATGTGCTATCTCTATTCAAGATTGTTGTTGCACATCAGACACATACAAAATTGAAGGTTTACTGCCTTATTGGCTGCATATCAGAAAGGACACAACAGTGAAGGTTGTTTGTCTTTTTCTGATTTGTTTTTGCGGCTCAGCAGGGAGACACATTGAGGGTAATGACATCTCTGCTCAGTATTGGTATATGCTACACATCAGACATGCACAAAGATTGAACATTGTTTGTGTCCTGTATGTCCTATATTTACTGCCTTATCTGTATATCAGAAAGGCACAGCAGTAAGTGGTGTTTCTCATTGATCTTCCTTGCTGTTTCTTAGGTATACACAGTAGGGGGTTGTTGGCTGCACTCCTCCAGGGAGCCACAGCATGGGGACCCCTTGTTTGTTCGACCCGAAAACTGCTTTTCCTGCGACCTGTGTAATCTTGAGGTCTGTGGTTCCGTAAGCAGGGACTGCTGGATACGCTGCGACCTGGAGTCGCACAGTCACGAATGATACCCTTTGGAAGCCATAGTAGGACTTCTCATGCGTCTTGCAGTCCCAAGTGGCAGGTTGGGTCACACGGGTGTGGGAACCCTAAGCTTATCTGTCCCTTCTGGTTCAGGTTTTGCAATGCTGCAGGAATACTCATTGTGGAGTTATTGCCTTATTTTGCAGTAGACCAGAAAGATCGCAGCTGTAAAGGCTGTCTGTTGTTTGTTTGTTTTTATGTTGCTGCACAGCAGAAATACTCAACATTGAAGCTTGGTGCTTTCTGTTTCATATTGCCTTACCTTATGGCACTTCAGAAAAACACAGTGCTGTAGGTTGCTTGTGTTCTTTCTCTGTTGGTTCTATGTAACTGCACTACAGAACTGCATAACAGGAAGTGTCTTATAACTGTACTTGGTGGTTCGTCATAAATACGCAACATAGAAGTTTGGGTCTTTCTGTCTTCTCTTTATAGCCTTGTTTTGCTGTACATCAGTAAAACACCACTGTAAAAGGGGGTTCCCGGCCTTTCTGTATTTACTAGTTATGACCTAGCTAGCTGCACTTCAGAAATGCGCAGCATTTAAGGTGTGTTTGTCTTAATGCTTACATATTGGCCGCACATCAGAAAACCAGACTGTGAGGTTCAGATTTGGGTCTCTTCCCATATTTGATATTTTGGTTTAGCTAGTCACACTCAGATACACAACATTGATGTCTATGCTTGTGTCCTTTCTGTCTAAATCTATTGTGCTATGTCCACAATCTATGATTTTTTTTATTTGTGATATTAATAATACATGTATCACCTTTTTTGTATTTCAGCCTTCTCTTCCGTGAAAGGGCCTGGAGTCCTGGTGCAGATGTCACATGTCAAAAAGCCTCGACCCCTTACATTCAGGGATGCCAGAGCCATTTCCTAGGGTTGAAGCCCAGTAGAGTTATGGGTCACTGGAGGAAGGCGATAATGAATCGCCCTGTTTAATAAGAACTTAGGAAGTTCGGTTCAGAGGAGTTTTATGGCCTAAAGATGAAGTATAAACATGTATACCCGACCAAATAGGTTACAGCTCGGTGCATGGCCTTCATTTTGCCCTTCTAGCAAAACTAGATGTAGCAGTATGAGTGTTCTCCTCCTGCTACGGATGTTAATCTCCTGAGTAGGCTCTCAGGCATAAGTAAAACTATAGATTGGGCATGCCTTAAACCCAGGGGTTAAGTTTTTGTTAATCTATTTCCCTTAAGTAGGTTTCCCTTCAGTCTTTGCTGACGTAAAGATAAAAATGAACAAAAAAGGTTGTCTGTCAGGGGCCCCCCTTTTGGCAGTTTTATTTCCCTGGACAGGGTTGTGTTAAGACAGGCTCCCTTATTGATCAATGTAGTGTCCTTGTCTTACAACACAGCTCTCCGATTAATCTTTTTAGTGGTTCTAAGCAGCACCTATAGGCAGAATAGGCCATTGTTAGATGTGTGACAGGCAACATTGATAAACTACAAGTTTAACATGTTTTCTGATTCCATCTTTAAGAGCCCACTCCACCTAGATCCTGCATCCGAAGCAGAGAAGGCAGGGACACCGGTGGAGTAGACCGGCAGATCAGCCGCATGATCCAGCTAAGATACCTTCATCAAACATATGGAGTGAAGGTAAAGCTCACTGCAGAACCGAGGTTCGCCAAGAGGGTCTTGCAGTGGTCCCACCCTAAAGGTAGGCCTGAGCTACTTGATTATCCTCTCAGGTGTGCCGTCCTGGAAGATGACTTGAGAAAAGTACTAGTTACTTACCGGTAACTGTCTTTCTGGGAAATCTTCCAGGACGGCAGGTCTACTTCCCACCCGTTGGAGGAGGGAAAATTTTAGAACACTAGAAGGTGAGTACCTATGAGGAATGATTTCCCTTGTGAAACAGGTTCAGGAGTTACTTCTCTACAAACTGAGGATCAAGGGGAAGGGTGTGGACTTAAAACAGCTGTTGATTGATTGTGTTTCCTGTCGGGAGGAGCCTCTCATCTCTCAGGTGTGCCGTCCTGGAAGATTTCCCAGAAAGACAGTTACCGGTAAGTAACTAGTACTTTTTTTCATAAATTTAGGCCAATATGTATTCTGCTACATGTGTTTGGTAAAAAAAAAAAAAAAAACCAATAAGTGTATATTGGTTGGTTTACGTAAATCTTTTAGCGTCTACAAACTATGGTATATATTTATGGAATTTTTATTTACTTTTTCTATACTAGTAATGACAGCAATCAGCTACTTATAGCGCGGCTGCAATATTGTGGTGGACAATGGGACACTAACTGACACTTTGTGGGAGCCAGTTTCACTAATACAGTGATCAGTGCTAAAAATATGCACTGTCACTGTACTAATGACACTGCCTGGGAAGGGGTTAAACATCTAGGATGATCAGTGTTTTTTTTATACTGTGTTAGGTGCTTTTACTAGGGGACATGATGGATTTTATTCCCTGCTTTAGAGGAACACAAAAGCCATCCCTTTCCTCTGTCAGAACAGTCCTAAAGCAGTTTAATTATTGCTGTGGTTTCAAATAAAAAATCTCCAAGGGCATTATTTCAGTCTAGTCTGAGCTCCCTCCAAAGTTATCATCAAAGTATCTACTTTACTTGCTCTGTTTCCCCAAACTGTGTCCATTGGTATATGTTATGAACCCAAATCTTTTTTTTTTTTTTTTGGCACCTGCAGGCTAAAAGCTATTTTATGAATTAATTTCCAGTTTCTAGCTGGTAGCTCAATGTTTTATTGTATTGATGAGCTATACCTGCAAGATATGTTTAAGGATGTGACTTCATCCATTAAGTACATTTTATTGTTACATCAAAAAATGCTATACAAAGTAGCCCTTTTTGTATTTTTTTTTTTTTTTTTTTTTTTTCTTTTGCATCAATATGGAGAGACACCCACAACTTATAGGTAGTGTTACCATGGGAGAACACCCCAAGAGTTGTGACAGGGACTTAACAAGAGGTGTGAAATTGAAATGGCACAGGCCTCAGCTGTGACAGGGATACAACAAGAGTTGTGACATTGAAAGGGCACAATGCGGCTTGTTTTTTGGAAATTTTTGCCTTTGTTTAACCACTTCAATACAGGGCATTTTCACCTCCTTCCTGCCCAAGCCGATTTTCAGTTTTCAGCACTGTTGCACTTTGAATTACAATTGCGCGGTCATGCAACAAAATTGTACCAAAATTACATTTTTATAATTTTTTTTTTCCCCACAAATAGAGCTTTCTTTTGGGGGAATTTGATCACGTCTTTTTTTTTTTTTTTCGCTATAAACAAAAGAAGAGCAACAAGTTTGAAAAAAAAACACTTAACTTTTTGCTATAATAAATATCCCAATTTTAACCACTTCAATACTGGGCACTTTCACCCCCTTCCTTCCCAGAATAATTTTCAGCTTTCAGCGCTGTCACACTTTGAATGACAATTGCACGGTCATGTCACACTGTACTAAAATTACATTTTTATAATATTTTTCATACAAATAGAGCTTTTTTTTGGTGGTATTTAATCACTGCTGGAGTTTTTATTTTTTACGTTACAAATAAAAAAAGAACAAAAATTCTCAATGCATTTTCTTAGTCTGTTATACAATTTTGCAAATAAGTAATTTCTCTTGATGAATTTTGACCAAAAATGACGCTGCTACATTTCTTTGGTAAAAATAACCAAAGTGTTTATTTGGTGTTGGCAGTGATGGGGGGACAGACTTTTTTTTTTTTTTTTTATTGGGACAATAAATGTGTATAGGGACAGGGGTATATCAGTGGTGCTTGGTGTACTTTTATATGGTGATCTGTAACAGCTCTCTGTGTAAAATCATCCTCACACAGAGCAGTCATAGATCTGCAGATTCCCCCTCTTCCCCCCCCCCCCCCCCCCAGCACCAAGCCCTCACTGAGCTGGACAAAGCCTTGCCCTTAGACTCAGCAGCTAATTTAGCATACATGTCGGTTATTCTCAAACCTGGCAAGGACCAGAGCCCAGTGAGTAAGTTCAGGCCCATATCATTAATTAACAATGACCTAAAAATCATGACAAAAATTCTATCCAACAGACTAGGTTCATTCATAGGGTCCTATGTACATAAGGATCAGGTTGGCTTCATTCCGGGGAGGCAGGGCCCAGACCAGATAAGGAGGGCAATAGACATTATATCCTTACTGAAGTCAGGCTGGGATGGTAATCCCCCACAAGAAGGCTTTCTCTTGTCCATTGACCTTCAAAAGGCCTTTGATACTGTCACCTGGCCATATCTATTCAGCACTTTAGAAAGGTGGCGATTCGGCTCACACTTAATTGATCTTCTCAAAGCCCTCTATTCCTAGCCCAGAGCACAGGTCAGACTTCAAGGACAACTTTTGGATCCTTTCCCCATCACCAAAGGAACTAGACAGGGTTGTCCCCCCTCCTTTTTGCCATTGGAATAGAAACTCTAGCTATTGCTATTAGAGACCACCCAGATATCCACGGAGTCAAGTATGGCCTTACAATACACAAATGCATGCTTTTTGTGGATGATGTTCTCCTTTTCATCACCTCTCCTCTCATGTCAATCCTTAATGTCTTACAACTTCTTCACAAATTTGGACAGGTCTCAGGTTTGCAAGCCAAAATGTCTAAATCTATCGCTCTCAATGTTACATCTCCTCCTTCCCTTGTCAATAGACTACAAAACCATGTCCCCTTCTCTTGGAGTACCACCTCCATTCCATACCTGGGCGTTCACCTGACTTCTAGTATTGACCAACTTTATAAATACAACTACCCACCTATGTTCAAGAAGCTCAAAAATGATCTTGACCAATGGTTGCTTTACAAACTGTCCTGGCTAGGAAGGGTAAATGCCATTAAAATGACCCTCCTCCCAAGGTTGCTATACCTCTTCCGCTCTCTTCCCATACTGGTCCCCTAACTCCATATCCATAACCTACAATCTTCAATAACCCCATTCATATGGGGCAAATCAAATCAGACTTCCTAAAAAGGATTGCCTAACCTTTGGTTGTACTATCAGGCAGCACAACTATGCCAGATCTCAATCCATTTACTCCAGAGTGCCTAAACCTGACTGGATAAGAATGGAAAGACAGGCTGTCCCTAATTTTACTATAGATTTCCTAATGTCGCCCAACTAAATCTAGGCCTCCGATCCTAGCCCCTACCCTATCTCACTCAATAGCATTACATGACTCTCTACAGAAATTAAACATCATAACATCCAGGTGGCACCCTCTAGCCCACATTTCAACAACCCCCTATTCCCACCAGGGATGGATATCAAGACATTTCAGTGGTGGATTGATAAAGGTCTCTATAGAACAGGGCAAGCGGCCCCCTTAAACTAAGCTATTGCACCTCGAAACTGGAAATGCCTTCCTCCGAAAAATCTCACTTTTACCAGATAGCCCACTTTCTTCATTCAATCTCCTCCCATGACTCGCTCTCCCTAACGGTTTCCCCATATGAACAGTGGTGCTCCACAGGCATGGATGTGAGGGGGGGAATCTCCCTGATATACTCAGCCTTAGCTGAACCACTGGAGAAAGCGACATACATGCAGAGCTGGGAGAGTGACCTGGGATTCGAGTGGGATTTGGACACCTGGCATTCTTACTTCACAAGATCTTTCAAGGGGATCCTCAACAACTCCTTGATTGAAGCGGACCTCAAGGTAATTTCCCGCTGATACCTAGTACCAGCTCGCCTAGTTAAGTGTTACCCACCTGTGATCTCTCCTCCACACCTTTTGGAAGTGCCCCAGAATCAGAGGCTTTTGGAACAGTTTTTGTAACCTTAATTCGAAAATGTCACCGGTACTGCGGTCCCCAAAAACCCAACAATAGCCCTCCTAAACAAGAATATTCCCAAAATCTCTAAAAACAACCAAATTTTGATTAACTACTTCCTGATTGGAGCTAAACTGACAATAGCTTGGGCCTGGAAGTCCCCAAAGGTCTCCTTCCATTTAACCAAACAAAAGATTTCCTGGATCATGTACCAGAAAAAAACCTCTAATACCATTCTCAACAAATTCAAACTTTAAACGAGTATAGGAACCTTGGGCCTGATATATCGGTGTTTCCCTTTAACCCCAGGATCATTTCCATGCACTGATAATTATCCAGAAGTAAGCCCCCTTACACCCTCTTGCTCTCCTTGCAGTCAGAACCCTCTCCCTTATAATCTCCTCTTGCTCCTTGCCGCTTTCTCCACTGCATTCTGTCTTCTCTCTCCTCTCTTGTATCTCTGTTACCTTCCTTCCTATCAGCACTTGCTGTTAGGAAGTTGGGACATGTACATAACAAAAATCCTTCTCTCCCTTACAATTGCACTATTTGATTATGTTACATGTTGCTATTAAGTTCCACCGGCTCAAACCGGCTTTGGGCATTTCTACTAATGCTCCTGAGGATATTTTCTCCTTTTCAGGTTTTTAATGGATTAATAATACCTCTGGTGAGTGCATTTCGGATTATGCAGCATCCGGAGGCCGGTAGACCTTGGGGCCCTGACAGTCTGAACCCAATTGGGGTATCGGGGTCTCAGGGCAGCCGGTTGCTTGTTCATTCATTTGTCATTGTGCCTCACGACCCTATTGCAACTATAATTCTCTCAGCTCTATCCTCTACACTGTGGCAGATCTGCCTAATGGCTGTTTGTACCCAATAATCCTCCTGAGCCCTGAATAACTGTTGTAACTACGCTTACTACTCTATATTTTATGACTCCCCTGCGCGGGAGAATTTTTGTTACAATACTTCTTTTCATTCAATAAAATTTTAAACATCAAAAAAAAAAAAAAAAAATCTCAAACATTAAACCCCATATTTTTTGTTTTAATATATACAAAACAGGAAGAGAGAAAGAAAAAGGGGGGGGGGGGGAAATGTATTTATCTGAAATAAAACAATTGAGATCAAAATCAACACTTAACCCTTCAGGAGTTAAAACTTTTGCCTCCACTATCCAGAAGGATTCTCTTCGGCTAATCTGTCAAATAATTACCACCCCTCCAATGTCTGTCTATTCTATCAATGCCCCAGAATTTCAGACATCTGGGGTCTCTATTATGTCATTGTCTGAAGTGTCTAGACACACTATGGGTCCTTAAACCTTTTTAATATTATTCACATGTTCCCCCACTCTAACCCCAAGGGGGCAGGAAGTATGGCCTATATACTGGAGTGCACATTCGCACTCCAGTATATAGACCACTCCCCGTGTACTACAAGTTATCAAGTTTATGATTTGATAAGCTGTTAGTAGAAAAGGGAGTAAAGTCCTTCCGCTTTTTGATATTAACTTTGCATTGTTTACATGGTTGACACCTTCCACAGGCATAAAATCCTGAAAGAAAGGAGAAAATTCTATTTTCTTTACAGACGGGAGGATCAATCGCCCCTGGGACGATAACATCCCTAAGGGTGGGGGCCTTTTTGTAAATGAATTGAGGACATGGACGGAGGACTGCTGCAAGATCCTTATCATTCCTTAAAACATCCCAATGTTTCTTAATTTTTTTCGAATTGTTTGTGCTGAATGTTAAAGTCCAAAACCATTTTGAATTTGAACTTATCTGTCCTTATTGGCAGAATCCGAAACCAAATTGGTCCTATCAAGAAAGGCCAACCTTCTCAATCTCATGCTGTATATGGTCCTTATGATAGCCCTTGTTTTAGAATCTTTCAGCTAGAATCTGGGATTGTGCTATAAAATCCTCATTAGAGGTGCAATTGCGCCTAAGGTGAATGAATTGGCCCCTAGGAATGTTATAGAGCCAACTATTTTGATGGCAACTGTCCAGAGGGATGTAGCCATTCCTATCAGAGGGCTTGAAGTAGTTTCAGGTCCTAAAAACATTCATTTCTTTGAAGATTTCCAAATCAAGGAAAACCATTTTTTGAGTGTTCCAATTCCAAGTCAGGGAGATATTTTTTAAGTTATTTAATTTTGACATAAAAAGTTCAAGACTACTAACATCACCCTCTCAGATCATTATGAGGTCATCAATGTAATGTTTATAGCATTTGAGCTGTTGACGTTCCTGGAATATACTTTCCTCTTCCCATAGGGCCATAAACAAATTAGCCACACTAGGGGCAAACTTGGCCCCCATAGCTACACCCATTATTTGGAGGTAAAAAAATTATGTTATACAAGAAATAATTCTTGGTTAAACAGAATTTCAAACATTGTAAAATTTCCCAAGTCTGCTGGAGAGATTTGATTTTTGTAAAGACCATTTAACAGCCAACATGGCATCTGCGTGACTGATGACAGTGTACAAGGAGCCGTAATGCCGTAATCAGAATACTATTACTCGTACACGGTATTTCTTCAAGCAATTGGATGAACTGCTTAGTGTCTATGAGATAAGCTGTAGTCCCAGAGACAATGGGTTTCAGAAAGAGCTTATCAAATCAAAAACTTGATAACTTGTAGTACACGGGGAGTGGTCTATATGCTGGAGTGGACTCCAGTATATAGGCCGTACTTCCTGCCCCCTTGGGGTTAGAGTGGGGAAACATGTGAAAAATATATTAAAGGTTTAAGGACCCATAGTGTGTCTAGACACTTCAGACAATGCCATAATAGAGACCCCAGATGTCTGAAATTCTGGGGCATTGAGGGGGTAGATAGACATTGGGAGGCAAAAGTTTTAACTCCTGAAGGGTTAAATGTCGATTTTGATCTTAATTGTGTTTATTTCTGGACTTTATGCTATATTTATTCATCTTTACATATTATTCTTTTGTTTTTTTATGTATTGTGCTGCACTTCCTACTATCTACATTTCTCTATTTGTTTTTTTTGTGATAAATCATCAGTGTTCAGCTTGCAATTTTTAAATAGGGGGGTGTAGTTTACTTTTATTTTTGCGCCGTTTGCAATGTTAACTCACTAAAAGTAGTAAAAGGCAATCTCAAAAATGAAACTTTCTTACAATTTATAATAAAATGTCATGTGCTTTTATTTCTGTTTAAACATTTGTGACATACGTAAGAATTGGGCCATTCCATATGAATATTATTATATAGGATTTATATAGCGCCAATAGTTTGGGCAAAGCTTTACAATATAAAGGGAGACAATACAGCAACAATACAATTTTTAATACAAGAGGGTTTATGCCATGTACAGACGATCGGACATTCCAATAACAAAACCGTGGATTTATTTCCGACGGATGTTGGCTCAAACTTGTCTTGCATACACACGGTCGCACAAATGTTGTCGGAAATTCTGATCTCCAATAACGCGGTGACGTACAACACATATGAAGGCACTATAAAAAGGAAATTCAATACCAAGTGCACCACCCTTTGGGCTCCTTCTGTTTATCTCGTGTTAGTAGAATTTTGGTGTGAGACGATTCACACTTTTCAGCCTCATGCTTTTCAGTTCGTCACTGCTGTTCAGTTTGTGCCTGTGGGTTCGTATCTGTTTTTTCAGTGCGTTGTTGTCCGCTCGTTTCTGATTTTCAGATCATTC
Source organism: Lithobates clamitans (assembly GCA_037952925.1). Classification (NCBI taxonomy): domain Eukaryota; kingdom Metazoa; phylum Chordata; class Amphibia; order Anura; family Ranidae; genus Lithobates; species Lithobates clamitans. The sequence continues at coordinate 1,648,729 of JBBGZY010000079.1, forward strand.
TTCGCAGGTTCGTTTTGATTTTCAGTGCGTTCTGTTAGTTTGTTCTGACCAGCCGACCGTTTTCTAGCCATGTTGCGGGTACATACTCATCGTAGAGTTCGTGCTGTGCAGTGGCTTGGTGTTGGGGTTCTTACTTTAACACAAGCCCAGTCCATGAACAGGGCAAGGAGGGGTTCATGGATGAAGAACTGGTTGCTCCAGCATGACCAATTCTTGCACATGCCTTTGTTGCGGGAGATCAAGGAGAACAATCCTGATGATTTCAGGAATTATCTCCAGATGACAGACCCCGTTGTTCACCGTCTGTTGGCTTTGCTGTCCCCTTATATTACCAAGCAGGACACCTGCATGAGGCAAGCCATCACTCCCGAGCAGAGGCTCATCGCCATCTTGCAGTACTTGCTGACGGGGAGAAGTCTGCAGGACATCAAGTTCTCGACAGGCATCTCCCCCAGGTTCTGGGAATCTTTATTCCAGAGACCTGTTCTGCCATCATACAGGTCCTGCAGAAGGACTATATTAGGTTAAGTTTTATCCTTTAACATCACATTCTATGTATTTAATGTTTGCTAATGTATTGTATTTATTTCATCATTCCCTAATTACAATGATTGTAATATGCTATGAATGTCCTCTTTATCATGCATGCTGGAAGTTTTTAAAGTTCCATTTTTGTCCTTCATGCATATTTGCCTTCACTAACCTCCCCAGCATGCTGTCCTGGGCCCATACACACCTAGCCTAGTCACTTAAAAATGTATTTTGTCAGTTCCATTGTAATGCTTACCTCAAACACCCCCTAAAATGTGTAAAAATGTTATTTTTGTCCTTAAATTCAGACAGAGTGCAAGAGGCTTTTTGGAGAGGGGGGGGGGGGGGGAAGCAAACTCATTTGGAACCCTCCCTCCAACCGCTAAGTCAACCAATACCCTATCTGCTGACTTTGCCAAACCCATACACACTATACCTACCTCTTTTGTGGTCATATTCATGGATGAATGTTCTTCTATTATCTTGATAGGTAATTGCATAATGTAAAAATGTGCTTCAATTAGGACAGTGTGTATTCATATTTTTGTATTATGACACTTCTTACCTGTCCAGTGGGCTGCCAATAGTGTAAGTAAGGAGGGGCTGGCCAAAGTAACACACATTATTTATGCATTCAGCTCTCGTACCCCCCCCCCCCCCCCCATAAAATTTTTACAATGAGCCATCAGAGGGGGTGAGGAATTTGATAAGTGGACCTTTATACTTTTGTCTTTAAATACTCCTTAAAATAAATGTTATACTTATGTTGGCCAAGAATGTTTGTGTATAATCTGCTTGCAATGTTATGTGCAAAAGTACAAATTGTTTTTTTTTTTTTCTTGTTTGACTCCACCTTTTTCTTTCAAAGCCACAGGAATGGCAGACTGTGGGCATCTCAGTTTGCCGCAGTGGGACTTTCCTAACTGCGGAGGGGGCAATAGATGGGAAACACATCCACATAGTCCCACCCCCCAACTCGGGGTCATAATTTTATAACTATAACGGGTTTATTAGTATTCTGTTGTTGGCGGTGGTGTCGGTGACATACAAGTTTTTGTATGTGGACGTGGGGAAGAATGTCAGATGGTGGAGTCATCACCCAGATGGAGTTCTACAGATGGCTCCAGAATGGTGGCTTGGGCTTGCCACCTGCAGAAGACAATGTGAGTGGTCTTCTATTTGTGTTCATTGCTGATGAAGCAGTTGGGCTTGGTGAACACCTGATGAGGCCGTTCCCCATGAGGACCCTCACCCCGAGACAGGTTTTTAACTACCGGCTGGCCAGAGCCTCAAGAGTGGTGGAGAATGCTTTCGGAATAATGGCCAGCCAGTTCCACCTATTTTTGACACTAATTCACATGGCGGAATATAAACTGAACCATATTGTGCTTGCTTGCTGCATTCTACACAATTATCTATGCAAAAATGCTACAAACTATGTGGCCTCAGTTGGGCCTGAGGCCGGATTACTAATGAGTAATTTGACGGCACTTGAAGCTGGCTGTCCTGGCTTGCCCCCCCAAAGCGCCCGCAAAGTGAGACAAAATTATCTTCAGTACTTTGTTGTTAGGGGGGGGGCATTGATATGCCAGACAATGTGTGAAACTTTTTTAAATAAATTTTTATTGTAAACGGAACTAATACTTCATTTGATTTACTGCTTGTGTGTCTTTTAGCTGTCTCCTAGGTTTTCCAAAGGGCTATTCTTTTTGGCCATTTACTTCAATAGTGCAAACGTAATGTATTTGATACAAGAGGTGACAATCTCTTCTTCAGCTAACTATTATGTTGTGGGTCTGCTACAACCACACATTGTTTTTGTTGTTAATGTATGTAATGCATTAATAATAAATAATCATCCTTTTCAGCACCATGAATACATTTTTTGAGTTCCTAAAATGACCTGATTGGGTCAAATTTGAGTGCACTGTGGGGGTTATTTACTAAAGGCAAATCCACTTTGCACTATAAGTGCACTGCAAGTGCACTTGAAACTGCACTAAAAGTGCACGTGTAGTGCAAAGTGGATTTGCCTTTAGTAAATAACCCCCATTGTCACTGTAAACATCAACTTACTCCAAAAACTTGTATTGGGCATTGAAAGAAGAAGCCACACATTGTTGAGTAGAAAACATTTTACCTTGTGCACATTCACATGTGCGTTAGAAAAGGATTTTTGAACAAACCAACATCTTTGGTGTATAACATGTTTATGGTTGACATTAGAAATATCCCTTTTATGGTTAAATAGGCATGTTTAAAAACCATAATAACATACACAACTCAGGAACTTACAAAGTTCAGCTTTGAAAAAGTGAAAGCAATATTAGACATTAGTATGTCCAAATCCAGTGATGTCACCCCTGTAAAAGCCACATTTTGAAGATGCACACAAATTAGGAGTCAAAATGTGGATTTCCCTCCTGATCCCATGCCTAATGTCAACATGTGCTAGCTCCCATCATGGGGGATCAATGGACGTGTTTCGGGGGTGCAACCCCTTCCTCTCACCTACTTGAGTTGTGAGAAAGGGGGTTGCACCCATAAAACGCGTACATTAATATCCTGTGATGGCAGATGGCACATGTTGACACACTATGTGAATCTTCAAAATTTGGCTTTCTAATTACTTTAAAACTTGATTTAAAAGAACAAATTCCACGACAAAACGGTACAATTTTTGTGTGTTCTAGATACTGCCTAAAAACATCATGGATGTTCTTCATTTTTTTTTTTGTTGAACATCATTGATATTTTCCTTTTTTATCTTTTCTAAATCACGATTGCACACCATGATCTTTCAGATGAGGACGTGTTCACTTGCACTGGTGAAATGAGTTTCTTCTTCCACAGCATTCACATCACCTAAAATAAAAAAACACACCATGTATTATAAATATGCAGGCATACATCTATTACCTGAAGCTGTGGTCTCCGACACTTAGCTGTTGTGGTCACTATTTTGCCCAATTCATGTACCTCGGAATCCGCATCCTCAGGTTGTGGTGTGGGCATTTCCCCTTCTTTAGGAGGTGTGGTGTTCTTGGTGTCCTCTGATGTCCCAAGTCTTTTCTCCCATATGTGAATAAAAAAAGTATACTTAGCACACAGATATTTTAGGCAAGAAATAGGAATATGAAACCTTGCTGGAAGTGTCGTACAATTGTCTGTTTTGGCAGAGTTCCAAGCTGAAGACATTTTTTTCCCTTTCTTAAAGCTGGAATACTTACCTTTTTTTGTTAAAGTTTCATACATGGAGACACCCCTAGTATCCACTGGAGCACCTGTGTGGGACACCCTAAAAAGGGTGTTCTGGTGTCCCACACTAGTGCTCTTGCATCCAGATGTGTATACAGCTGCTGAGTGTCCTCTCCTTACACTGAATCAAGTTTGCATTTCATTCTAGTTACAAACTCATCTAGACAACGATGTTCTAAACTTATTTTAATACAAATAGGCCTGAACAAATGTAGTTAACCTGCATCTGTCAAACATTGTATTATTGGGTGAACAATGTTTACTACAAATGATTACTGTGCCCATGAACCAGAAAATTGCCATTTTAAACGCTATTTTAAACTGTACAACAGTAAAGAAAAGCACATGGAGCAGCATGCAAGTAATAATAATAATAATAATAGGAACATACGACAAAATACTTACTTTTTTGCAGCACTCTATTGATCCTCCTGTACTGATCGTGCTCCCTCAATTTGAGGTCTGACCATCGTTTCCTCAATTGCTTCTTGGATCGTCATACCCAAAATTCTTCTGCAGACTTTTCACAACTTTAGTCATGATTTTGGCCTTTCTCACATTTGGGTACAGTCTATATTTCAAGTCAGTCGGCCCTCTTCAAGATGTCCACCATCTCAACAAAGGCCATATTTGAGGCCTTAAATTTCCTACTGGATTGGGACTTTCTGGCTCTGGGCTTTTGTCGTTGCTGCTCTCCTCTGCAGGCACCTGTTGTCTCTCTCCGCCATGTGCTCTCCCACTGCGCCGAAAGAGAAGGGGCGGGGAATATACTAGAAAGAAGGTCAGGGGTGGAGTTTCACGCATGCGCAGTGTATATAAATCATAACACGTGTGTGTGTGTGTGTGTGTGTTTGTTATCTATACGATCTGTGAGCGGAGGACGGAGTATTGTACGTGCCGATCATGCAAACAAAGGTACCATTTTAACTTGGGGCATCAGTGGCCTATACTCCCTATAGATTGAGGCCTATATTGGGACAAGATTAGAAGAGTTTAGCCTGACATTAGGGTTTGTTTTATGTTGTGTCTTGCAGAGAATATGGATAAATTCAATGATCATGACTTCCTCCCCAACTTCATTGATAAATACAGGGAGCTGCCCTATCTTTGGCAAGTGAAACACCCATTTTATAATTTCAAACTAAAGAGGAAGGCAGCGCTTGATCAATTGTTGGAATTGGTGAAGCCGGTGATTCCCACGGCAGACATCACCTATTTGAAGTGCAAAATTGGTGGCCTGAGGAGCACATATAATAGGGAGCGCAAGAAGGTCCAGGATTCCATGAGATCAGGAGCAGCAGCAGATGACATTTGTCTCCAGGCTCTGGTACTACAACAGACTGCAGCTTTTGTCAGACCAGACTAAAATAAGGCAATCACTCTCAACCAGTGTTGCCAACCACCCGTGTTTTTAAGGGCAGCTTGTAAAAACGGGGCTATTTTTTCATGTCCGTGAAAACCTGTAAATAAAAAATCTTGCCAGTAAAAACCATGACTGTCCCGGCTCGGAACTGCACATGTGCAGTTCCAAAGCATTCAGAGAGTCTCCGATCATCTTTATGACACCGCTGCTACTTGTCTTGTCCCCTCCCCCTTCCTTCCACAATGCGCCTTATTTGATTTCTGCACAGGAGATGCTGAGAGGGGGAGGAGTCGGCCTGCAGTGGAGCCTGACAGACTTCAGCCTAGCAGAGGGTAAGCTAGCGATTAGCTAAATGAAGTCTCTCATTGCCTTGTCTTAGTGGGTGGGGGGAGGCGGAGAGGGCAAAGGATGGAGGAGGGGGGCAGAGGAGGGGGGCAGAGGATGGGGGAGGGGGGCAGAGGAGGGGGGCAGAGGATGGGGGAGGGGGGCAGATAATGGGCTGTGTAGCAGGCTTGTGTACAGTAGATCTTTTTTTGTGTCAGATCTGTTTTGCCTCTAAAGGGAGGACATTTTCTATCATCTCCCCCAATCTCTACCTTCTACCTGCAGTGCTCACCAGTCCAGTCACAGCCTCCTCAGTCCTCTCCAGAGTTATTACCACCTCATGTGTCCGGTGCACTACAAATCCAAGGAGATGCCATGCCAGGAGAGGGGAGGCAGCAGCAATATGATTTGGCTGATTTTCTGATGAAAAGTGCTGCTGTATATTGTGTCTGTATACTATGTGTGTACTGTATGGTCATAATATGATTGATTATTTATTGTGCTTGATGGTCTTGAGTAGGGATGAGCTTCGTGTTCAAGTGGAACGCATGTTCGACTTGAACATCGTGTGTTCGGTCGTTCGCCGAATTGCGAACGTTATGGGCCGCTCGCGCCAAATTCGAGTGGCGTGTCATGGCCCATAATTCACTGTGGCATCGCAGTGCATTGCTGGCTGTCTGTACAGAGAGCCGTAATTGGCCAAAGCCAGTCATTTGATTTAAGTTAGAGTAGGCAGGTTGAGTCAGTTAGCTGCACTTACAGTGTGTGTGTGTGTGTGTGTGTGTGTGTGTGTGTGTGTGTGTGTGTGTGTGTGTGTATATGTGTATATATATATATATATATATATATATATATATATATATATATATATATACACACACACACTGTATTCAGTTTAGCTAGATCCTGTTCTTCTTCTCTTCCAAATATACTGGCAGGCAGGTGTTTTTACAGTATTTCCAGTTACTGTACTGTACCCTGCACAGTTGCACCTACAGTATAGCTACCTGAAGCTAGGTGCTTGTGTGGGCTCTTGAAGTATTTCCAGTTACTGTAATGTGTACCCTGCACAGTTGCACCTACGTAGGGATGAGCTGAACACCCCCTGGTTCAGTTTGCACCAGAACTTGCAAACAGACCAAAACTTTGCACGAACGTTAGAACCCCATTGAAGTCTATGGGACTTGAACATTCAAAATCAAAAGTGCTCATTTTAAAGGCTAATTTGCATGGTGTTGTCCTAAAAAGGGTTTGGGGACCCAGGTCCTGCCCCAGGGCACATGTATCAATGAAAAAGTGTTTTAAAAACGGCCATTTTTTTTTCGGGAGCAGTGATTTTAATAATGCTTAAAGTCAAACAAAAAAAGTGTAATATTCCTTTAAATTTCGTACCTGGGGGGGTGCCTATAGTATGCCTGTAAAGGGGTGCATGTTTCCCGTGTTTAGAACAGTCTGACAGCAAAATGACATTTCAAAAGGACAAAAAGTCATTTAAAACTACTCGCGGCTATTAATGAATTGCCGGTCCAACAATACACATAAAAGTTCATTGATAAAAACTGCATGGGATTTCCCCACAGGGGAACCCCGAACCAAAATTAAAAAAAAAACTGGCATGGGGGTCCCCCTAAATTCCATACCAGGCCCTTCAGGTCTGGTATGGATATTAAGGGGAACCCCGCACCAAAACTTAAAAAAAAATGACGTAGGGGTCCCCCTCAAAGTTCATACCAGACCTTTCAGGTCACCCGCCCCCCTCTGACATCACGGGGAATGCCACAGGGAAGTCCCCATCAAGTCCCCGTGCGTCAGAGGGGGGCAGGGTCACCGGGTGGCAAGAAGATGAAGACAAAAAGATGAAGAGAGAAGCGTCATACAGCGGGAGCTTCCCATCCAATCATGGATGCGGAGCGGCCCAAAAAGAAGATGAAGAGAAGATGCCATGGAGGGAGATGCCGGACCAGAACACCGGAGGAGGAAGAAGAAGATGGAGGAAGAAACCGAAGGAAGATCGAAGAAAGAAGCATTTAAATAAAGGAATTGTCAAAAACTGTCTTGTCATTTTTGACAGTTTTTTTTGTGAAATGGTAGGGCTTTGTACCCCCTTACCATTTCACACAGGGGGGGCCGGGATCTGGGGGTCCCCTTGGTAAAGGGGGCTTCCAGATTCCGATAAGCCCCCCGCCCACAGACCCCCACAACCACCGGCCAAGGGTTGTGGGCATGAAGCCCTTGTCCTCATCAACATGGGGACAAGGTGCTTTGGTGGACTACCCCAAAGCACCCTCCCAATGTTGAGGGCATGTGGCCTGGTACTGTTGAGGGGAGGCCGCTCTCTCATTCTCCCCCCCCCCCCTCTTTTCCTGCGGCCTGCCAGGTTGCGTGCTTGGATAAGGGTCTGGTATGGATTTTTTGGGGGGACCCCACGCCAATTTTTTTAAATTTTGGCGCAGGGTTCCCCTTAATATCCATACCAGACCTGAAGGGCCTGGTATGGAATTTAGGGGGACCCCCACGCCAGTTTTTTTTTAAATTTTGGTTCGGGGTTCCCCTGTGGGGAAATCCCATGCAGTTTTTATCAATGAACTTTTATGTGTATTGTCGGACCGGCAATTCATTAATAGCCGCAAGTAGTTTTAAATGACTTTTTGTCCTTTTGAAATGTCATTTTGCTGTCAGACTGTTCTAAACACGGGAAACATGCGCCCCTTTACAGGCATACTATAGACACCCCCCAGGTACAAAATTTAAAGGAATATTACACTTTTATTGTTTGACTTTAAGCATTATTAAAATCACTGCTCCCGAAAAAACGGCCGTTTTTAAAACTTTTTTTTGCATTGATACATGTCCCCTAGGGCAGGACCCGCGTCTCCAAACACTTTTTATGGCAAAGAACTTGCATATAAGCCTTCAGTGAGAACGTTGTATTTTGCAGGTTCGATCCCCATTGACTTCCACTATTCCAGCATATGTGATCTGACAGGCGTTATTGCCGCAATAGTGCTGCTTTCCATTTGCATTAGCGCTGACTTTCTGAGAGTTGAAGTCTTTCTGGCCTTTTTTGAGAGTTATTTTTCGGTACTGCAGGATAATTTTTTGGCGCTATAGTAAATGACCCCCTATGTGTATCTTTTGATATCCATCCTTAGCACTGGGGTTCAGTGCGTTATTTGTGAGTGTACTGTTTTTTACTATTTTAAATAAATAGTGTTTATTATTTAGAGAGCACTATGTTTTTTGTTGCTTTTGTTTCATGTACTAATCTGGAAGCTGATGACGATATGCCTGAGACATAGCAAGCTTGATTCCCGCTACCAGTATTTGATTCTACTGACATAACCCCTTAAAGGGACTGCTGTGTTTCACCTGACTGATGCACTCAGGGGTCCATTATTTGAGGTGAGCGGCCATTACTATCGGTGGTGGAGGTTGTCACTTAAGTCACCATACCAGAACCTTAGATCACCTACTTCACTGGGCCCATGCTGGCTTCTCTGCTTAATTCATCAATGTTTTCCTTTTTATGAAGAAAATAGACTATTTATCTGTTTGATTTTTATTTTTTAGTAGTATGTTCTCTCTGCGCTGTACTGCTTTTTGTTACATTCAAGAGGCCTTTGCCTGTATGATGGCCAGTAAAATGCAGGAAATGGAGGTGGGCCAATGCCTCATCAGTGAAGAGCTCATATTTCAGGTCCTAAATAAGGGGGTGATGGGCGAACTCACAAAAGAGTCATGTATGTGAGTTGGACCATACTCCTCCTCCATGGCCTGGGTTCAGTCTGGTCTGGCAAAAGACGCAGGCTGTTTGTAAGACCACAGCCTCAGGTCATATATGTCATTTGCTGCAGCTCCCGATCTGAGTCCTGGACCGTATTATGCTCCCTATTAAATGGACTCCTCAGGCTACCAATTTTGCCTGTCAAATAATTGATGTCTGCCCTGGGGTACAAAGGCTTTGCCAATTTCAACAGTTTATCCAGCGTTGCCTTCCTTTTTTAGTTTGTTATGACCCCTAATAAATTTATCATATTATTATTTTTTTTATTTTTTTTTTTTAATAAAAATCCTTGGCTATATGTTTTACTTCAAAAAGGACAGTTTGTTTTGTGAGTAGGCAGGTACATTTCAAAAATACAATGTGAAATTAAGACACCAACACCAAACAACCTCTTTGAGGTAAAAAAAAAAAATAATGGTGTTGTGGTAACTTGACACACAAAACAACAAAAAAGATTATGGAGATCACTAGAAAAAAAAAATCAGGAGATCTTGATAAAAAAAAAGTAGATCACTTACAAACATCAATTACAAACATTATTCTGGAGACATGGGGGAAAAAAAAAGAATATTCAGGAGATCATGAGAAATAATAAAGAAATTAGATTGTCAGAACTCTGTGTGAATATCAGCAGCAAATCGACTTCATCATTCTAGCATTATAAAGAAGAGAATGCGCTGCATTGAAAGATTAAAAACTTTGCAGCATGACGAATGTGCTTTCTCCGTTACGAATGCTAGTTTTACCAGACCGAGCGCTTCCGTCTTGTACTTGATTCAGAGCATGCGTGGAATTTTGTGCATCAGAATTGTTTACACAAGCTCAGAATTTCCGACAACAAGCTTTTTTAATCGAAAAATATGAGAACCAGCTCTCAAACATTTGTTGTCGGAAATTCCGACAGCAAATGTCCGATGGAGCATACACACGGTCGGAATTTCCGACAACAAGCTCACATCGAACATTTGTTGTCAGAAATTCCGATCGTCTGTAGGTGGCATAACTGGACCCCGCTCCTGGGAGCTTACCATCTAATAAGGAGAGGCTGGTGGGACAAAAGGTAATAACTGCGAGGGATGAACTGATGGTAGAAATAGAAGATTTAGTTATTATCTGAAGGCTAAAGCAAAAGACCTTTACTCAGATTGTTATTTATCACACAGGGATTTTACATTTAGAGCTTTGACATATGCTAAATAAACATTTATATTGAGGTGAGTCCCACATGAGAAGTCTTTTAGAACAAATTAATATCTCAAGAAAATAAACTTGTCTTTTAAAAAAGAAGTTTGTTTAGTTAGGAAGGTACTTGTTTATTGACTCTTGTAAGGTTAGCTTGAAAGCTGCTCTTTATAGCGGAAATAAGTTCCGATCTGCACTGTAAAAGCGGGCCATACATGGATCTAAATTTAACCGGTTCAACAGGGACTGGCTAAATTTTGCCAAATGTGCCATTTTAGTTTTTTGCTTGCTGAAAGTAATGGCTTTCTTCTGGCCACTCTGCCATAAAGCCCAACTCTATGGAGCATACGGCTTCTGCAGCTCCTCCAGGGTTACCTTAGATCTCTGTGCTGCCTCTCTGATGCCCTCCTTGCCCGGTCCATGAGTTTTGGTGTGTGGCCGTCTCTTGGCAGATTTGCTGTTGTGCCATGTTCTTTCCATTTGGTTATGATAGATTTGATGGTGCTCCAAAAAGATTTGGATATTTTTTTTTTTTTTATAACCTAACCCTGACTTGTACTTCTCAACAACATTGTCCCTTACTTGTTTGGAGAGTTCCTTGGTCTTCATGGCAGAGTTTGGTTAGTGGTGCCTCTTGCTTAGGTGTTACAGCCTCTGGGGCCTTTCAAAAAGGTGTGTATATGTAATGACAGATCATGTGACACTTAGATTGCATACAGGTGGACATCATTTCACTAATTATGTGACTTCTGAAGGTAATTGGTTGCACCAGAGCTTTTTATGGGCTTCATAACAAAGGGGCTGAATACATACGCACATGCCAATTATCAGTTTTTAATTTCTGAAAAATAGTTTTATGTATATATTTTTCTAATTGTACTTCACCAGCTTAGACTATGGTGTCCTGATCCATCACATATACTTTAAATTAAAAAAAAAAACATTGAACTAAAGGCTGTAATGTAACAAAATAGGTAAAAAAGCCAAGGGGGTGAATACTTTTGCAAGGCACTGTATTTAGCTCACCTCCCTGCAATCCACAGTATAGCACTGTAGAGCATTGTATAAATAGTTAGTCAGGTTGAAAAAAAAGAGACATGAGTCTATTGAGTTCAACCAATAGAAAAAAGGAAAAAAAATGATAAAAGAATTAGTAGAAAACATCTATAAACAGAACGCTATACCCACAGTTGATCCAGAGGAAGGCAACAAATTTCCTTTTTAGGGCATGGTCCAATTTGCTCCAACAGGAAAAAATGCATTCCTTCCTGATTACCTAAGGCAACCAGATATTCCCCGGATCAACAATCTTTGGTCTTTTTACTTATGAATGATCATATCCAGTTATAGTTTATGAATTTAGGAAATGGATGGATGCACTTGCCCCCTCTTGCCCCTACCTGCGGACGCCCATGAAGGTGATCATTTACAATCACTTTAAAATGTAAGTTTCCCAACACTGAACTAGAGGTCGACCGATATGGGTTTTTCTCTGGCCGATGCCGATATTTACAAATCGCGATGGCCGATATGTGATGCCGATTTTTTTTTTTTTTTTTTTTTTTTTTTTTTTTTTTTAACCTTCATCTCATAAAATCTAACAGTTAGACCCCCTTTCACACTGGGGCATTTTTCAGGCGCTTTTGGGCTAAAAATAGCGCCTGTAAAGTGCCTGTCAAACGGCTCCCTTGCAGTCTCAGTGTGATATCCCGAGTGCTTTCACACTGAGGCGATGCGCTGGCAGGATGTTAAAAAAAAGTCCTGCAAGCAGCATCTTTGGAGCCGTGTATACCACCACTCCTGCACATTGAAATGAAGGCGCTTCAGGGGCGCATTTAACCCCTTCCTCGGCCGCTAGCTGGGTTATAAGCGGCCCGCTAGCAGCCGAATAGCGATGGTAAAGAGCCGCTAAAACTTGCAGCGTTTTACCGTCAACGCATGCCCGCTCCAGTGTGAAAGCAACCTTCAGTGATACTGAAATTTTTTTACATTTAAACATTTATTAAACAAAACAAACCTCCAATCAGTTCACTTGTATGTAGAATTTAGATTAAAAAAAATATATAAAAAAACACCTCTCTTAAATATTAAATACACAAAAACAGGTAATCAAAACTTCTGGATGAAAAAAAAATGGGCTAACTTTACTGCTTAGTTTTTTTAAATTTATTAGTGTATTTTTTTTAAAAAATTGCATTTGAAAGACCGCTGCGCAAATACCGTGTGACATAAAATATTGCAACAACCGCTATTTTATTCCTTAGGGTCTCTGCTAAAAAAAATAAATTTTATATATATATATATATATATTTTTATTGTTTGGGGGTTCTAAGTGATTTTCTAGCAGAAAATACAGGATTTTTACTTGTAAGCAACAAATGTCAGAAAAGATTTAGTCTTTAAATGGTTAAACTGAGAGCTTCTACACAGGGAGCTTAGTTCATTCATAAGTGTAAACATTGTATCCTTCAGGTTCTTTTTATCAGATTTGGCAGGCTGCCCAGAGAGGGGGAGAAGTCGCTTCACACAGACAACTTGCACTGACTTCTATTACAGAAGTCTTTTACAAGTCGCGCTGAAGCTATATCGGCTTAGATGCCAGGTATTGGGTGAATAAAAGGTACATGGTAAAAGTAATTTGCAAGGTATGGCCTGGTATCTTAGAAGCACTATCTGAAATTTTTCGCCATATAAGTGTAAATCTCTCCCATTCCCAAAACATGTGGACCAATGAGTCATGAGAAGGGCAACGCCAAAAGCAAGTATCAGAAGTCTTGGGGAAAAATAAAAGTTTAACGGCAGTTTTCCCTGATTTTAGTGCAATAAAACAATATTTCAAAGTGTGCTGTCCTTATACAAATTAATACGTCTCTTAAACACAGTAAAGTGACTTAAACACATAATAAACTGATCTGATATTAACAAATCCATATAAGGCAAGTCCATATATAATGTGCAAAAATAATGCAAATGTATAATAAAGTGTAAAAAGTGCTCAGTTCCAAAACCTCAACATTTCTTCTCTTTTGCGGTGAAAAACTGATGATAATGTTCATCATCATGAAAAGTTCTCCTAAAAGGAAGAGAGGGGGGATACAGGAATCTATCTGTGCTGAATGAGAGCCTGACACCTGAGAGTGGAGAGATAGTGAAGCCGGCTGGTTATACAAAAGTTATTTAACCCAGGTGCAAAGGGAATGCACTTTATAATGCAAGTGCATACACTATACTACCAAAAGTATTGGGACACTTGCCTTTACATGCACATGAACTTTAATGACATTCCAGCCTTAGTCCATAGAGTTCAACTTTGAGTTGGCCCAACCTTTGCAGTTATAACAGCTTCAACTCTTCTAGGAAGGCTGTCCACAAGATTTAGGAGTGTGTCTATGAGAATGTTTGACCATTCTTCCAGAAGTGCATTTGTGAGGTTAAGTACTGATGTGGATGAGAAGACCTGGCCTGCAGTCTCCACGCTAATTCATCCCAAATGTGTTCTATTAGGTTGAGGTGCAGGCCAGTCAAGTTCCTCCACTCCAAACTTGCTCATCCATGTCTTTATGAACCTTTCTTTGTGCACTGGTGCTCAGTCATGTTAGAACAGGAAGGGGCCATCCTCAAACTGTTCCCACAAAGTTAGGGGTGAAATTGTCAAAAATGTCTTGGTATGCTGATGCCTTAGGTGTTCCCTTCACTGGAGCAAAAGGGCCCAGCCCAACACCTGAATACAACACCTGAAAAACCCCACACCATAATTCCCCCTCCATCAAATGATTTGGACCAGTGCACAAAGCAAGGTTCATAAAGACCTCTTTCCAGAGAGGTCTTGGTCATCTGGTGAGTGTACAAGTGTGGTGGTGATGCATGGTGGAGGATAAGTAACACAGAAGAGAAAAAATATATAATATTTTGGCACTTTGAGCGCAGAGCACTTTGAAAAGAGACATCACTAATTGATTTACAGAGGAACAGCACTGGAAAGCAATTGGACACTTAGTATATGGACTATTATGTTAGAGTTCACTAATGAGACACGAAATGCGCCACTATTTATCATGAGCTGAACGCAAACATCTATGACTTTTTCTATGTACACAAAAGGCCTATTTCTCAAATATTGTTCATAAATCTGTGTTAGCGAGCACTTCTCCTTTGCCGAGATAATCCATCCACCTCACAGGTGTGGCATATCAAGATGCTGATTATTAATATATTATTATACGATTATATATATATATATATATATATATATATATATATATATATATATATATACGCAGCGCTTTACAATGTATAGGGGGGACAACACAATTACAGTACAATACAAAAGGTACAGGAGGGCCCTGCTCGTAGAACTTACATTCTAAAGGGAGGGGTTGGTGGTACAAAAGGTAATAGCTGCAGAGAATGATTTGATGGGGGTGGCATTTGATGGGGATTAGACAGCGCGATTATTGCACAGGTGTGACTTAGGCTGGCCACAATAAAAGGCCACTCTAAAATGGGCAGTTTTATCATAGCACAATATCGCAAGTTTTTAGGGAGTGTGCAATTGGCATGCTGACTGCATTAATGTCCACCAGAGCTGTTGCCCTTGAATTGAATATTCATTTCTCTACCATAAGCTGTCCCCAAAGGCGTTTCAGAGAATTTGGCAGTGCATCACAACCGCAGACCACATGTGACCACACCAGCCCAGGACCTCCACATCCAGCATCTTCACCTCCAAGATCGTCTGAGACCAGCTACCCAGACAGCTGCTGCAACAATCGGTTTGCATAACCAAAGAACTTCTGTACAAACTGTCAAACCGTCACAGGGAAGCTCCTCTGCATGCTCGTTGTCCTCATCGGGGTCTCGACCTGACTGCAGTTCATCTTTGTAACCAAATTGAGTGGGCAAATGCTCACATTCGATGGCGTCTGGTACTTTGGAGAGGTGTTCTCTTCATGGATGAATCCCGGGTTTCACTGTACAGGGCAGATGGCAGACAGCGCGTATGGTGTAATGTGGGTGAGCGGTTTGCTGATGTCAACATTGTGGATCGAGTGGCCCATGGTAGCGGTGGGGTTATAGTATGGGCAGGCATATGCTATGGACAATGAACACATTTTATTGATGGCATTTTGAATGCACAGAGATACCGTCATGAGATCCTGAGGCCCATTGTTGTGCCATTCATCCACGGCCATCACCTCATGTTGCAGCATGATAATGCATGGCCCCATGTTGCAAGGATCTGTACACAATTCATGGAAGCTGAAAACATCCCAGTTCTTACATGGCCAGCATACTCACTGGACATTTCACCCATTAAGCATGTTTGGGATGCTCTGGACAGGCGTATATGACAGCATGTTCCAGTTCCTTCCAATATCCAGTGACTTCACACAGCCATTGAAGAGGAATGGACCAACATTCCACAGGCCACAATCAACAACCTGATCAACTCTATGTGAAGGAGATGTGCTGCACTGCGTGAGGCAAATGGTGGTCACACCAGATACTGACTGGTTTTTGGATACTGAGTGGCCAGTGACGAACGGGTGACCCCACCTCCCTCTGATGCACAGGGACTTCCCAATGGCTTTCCCATGGCATCAGAGGGGGCGGGGCCACCCCTTTTACATACCTGGGTGACCCCGCCCCCCTCTGACGCATGGGGGCTTCCCCACGGCATCAGAGGGGGGTGGGGCCACCCGTTTATGTAAATGGGTGGCCCTGCCCCCTCTGACAACACAGGGAAGCCACTGGGAAGTCCCCGTGCGTCAGAGGGGGTGGGGTCCCCCGGGTACATCATTGTGTGGCCCCGCCCTCAGTTATTAAAGAACTGTCACCTAAGGGGATGGTCATTACGGTGGGTGCCTCCCATGGAGGCGGATCGGTGGCAGCGTGCATGGTTTTTTTTTTCTTCGGCCCAGTGGAGAAGAAGATGAATGGAATGTGGGACATTTTTATTTTTTAATAGAAGACTTGTCCCAAGATGTCCCATGCGGCCCCCCCCACCCCAGCGCACCTTGTCCCCATGTTGATGAGTACAAGGGCCTCTTCCCGACAACCCTGGCTGTTGGTTGTCGGGGTCTGCTGGCAGAAGGCTTATCGAAATCTGGGAGCCCCTTTTAATAAGGGGGCCCCCAGATCCCAACCCCCTACCCTATGTGAATGAGTATGGGGTACATCGTACCCCTATCCATTCACCTGGGGGAAAAGTGTCAGTAAAAAAACACACTAGACAGGTTTTTAAAGTCATTTTTAGGCAGCTCTGGTGGTCTTCTTCCGACTTCTCCGCTCTCTGGCCTCTTCTCCCGGTGTCTGGTTCTTCTCCCGCTCTCCGGCCTCTTCTCCCAGTGTCCAGTTCTTCTCCCGCTCTCCGGTTCTTCTGCAGGGCATCTCCGCTATCTTCTGCTCTTTTGCTAGCGGTGGCCCGGTCTTCTCCGTCGTCTTGTTCCTGCTTCTCTTCTTCCAATGTTGACACAACGCTCTCTCCTGCTGTAATGGTGTGTGCGAGGTGCGCAACGACTTATATAGGCATGGTCACCAGGTGATGTCACCCGGTGACCCCGCCCCCTTATGACGTCACAGTCCCATCATTCCCCGGGACTGTGACGTCATAAGGGGCGGGGTCACCTGGAGACCGGGCCACCACTAGCAAAAGAGCAGAAGATAGCGGAGGAGCCCGGCAGAAGAACCGGAGAGCAGGAGAGGAACCGGACACCGGGAGAAGAGGCCGAAGAGCGGGAGAAGAACCAGACACCGGGAGAAGAGGCTGGAGAGAGAAGAAGTCAAAAAAAGACCCCCGAAGTCGGAAGAAGTCTCCCGGAGCTGCCTAATAAAATTACTTTAAAAACCTGTCTAGTGTGTTTTTTTTTTTTTTTACACTTTTCCCCCAGATGAATGGGTAGAGGTACGATGTACCCCATACTCATTTACATAGGGTGGGGGCCGGGATCTGGGGGCCCCCTTATTAAAGGGGGCTCCCAGATTCCGATAAGCCCTCCGCCCGCAGACCCTGACAACCAATGGCCAGGGTTGTCGGGAAGAGGCCCTTGTCCTCATCAACATGGGGACAAGGTGCTTTTGGGGTGGGGGGCCGCAGGGCGCCCCCCCTGCCCCAAAGCGCCCACCCCCCATGTGGAGGGCATGCGGCCTTGTACGGTTCAAGGGGGGGCGCTCGCTCGTCCCCACCCCCTTTCCTGACCGGCCGGGCTGCGTGCTCGGATAAGGGTCTGGTATGGATTTTGGGGGGACTCCCATGCTGTTTTTTCAGTGTAGGGGGTTCCCCTTAAAATCCATACCAGACCTAAGGGCCTGGTATGCCCCTGGAGGGGGAACCCATGCTGTTTTTTAATAAAAATTTGGCGCGGTGTCCCCCCTTATGATTCATACCAGACACCTGTCAGCAATCCTTGTCGCTCATTGGGAAAGGAAAAAATGCAGTTCCTTTCCAGATGAGCGAGCCAGCTCGGCGCTGGCTCCTGTGACAGGGCATGCAGGTGTCAAATCTCGCCGATAACAGTGGCGAGATTGACACAATATCGCGGTCACCTACTGTAGCACTTTTGATTTCTCCCACAGACTTTTAAAGGGTGTTCCGCAGCTTTCGAATTTGCCGCAAACACCCCAAATTGTTCGCTACTCACTAACACAGATTTAGACAGATTTGTGAACAATATTTGGGAGAAATAGTCCTTTTGTGTACATAGAAAAAGTCATAGCTCTTTGCGTTCACCTTGTCATAAAAAGGCAAACACAAAAGTGTTGCCTTTTATAATTTTGCTCAGTGTATTTTTCACATGGTTGATTAATAATACATAATAGCACCAGGATAACACAATTGAGTGCTGTGTACTGAGGTTTAATAAGTATAACAACAATGATTATGTTTTGCACAACAGCTGTTACTAGAGAGATCAGTAGGGCAGGTATTTTTCATATATATAAATATTCCATTGTATAGTCTGTAATTACATATGGTAACGGGGGAAACACTTTTACTCATTATACATGTATGGTTTTATTCTATCTTAGTCATGCTACACAATGATTATTGTTTTGGCTGACCCAATGATTATTGTTTTGGCTGACCCATTAATACATTTTTGTCCCTGAAGCAAGAATGCAGTTTACCCTGGTGTACCTAGAGAATGAATGTAACATAATGTATTTAAACACAAAAATGGAAACGGGAGACAAGAAGTGTAAACAGATCTGCATGCATTAAAAATGTTATCCATATGATATACTGTATATACTCGAGTATAAACCGACTTTTTCAGCACATTTTTTATGCTGTAAAAGCCCCCTTCGGCTTATACTCGAATGAGGGTCTCCTGCTGTGTCATGCAGTCTTAACTGTTCGGCGGCCGTCCACTGTAACAAAGCCCAGCCTCCTCCTCGTCCGTGATAGACGGAACACTGAACACTGATGCAATGCTGGGAAACTGAATCAGTGTTCTGTCTATCACGGATGAGGAGGAGGCGGGGCTTTGTTACAGTGGACGGCCACCGAACAGTTAGGACTGCAGTTGCATGACACAGCGAGAGACACCTGTTGTTTGCAATCAAAGGCACAGGTGGGCACAGTGAGGCTGCAGATGGGCGCAGTGAGGCTGCAGATGGGCGCAGTGAGGCTGCAGATGGGCGCAGTGAGGCTGCAGATGGGCGCAGTGAGGCTGCAGATAGAGAAAGTGAGGCTGCAGATAAAGAAAGTGAGGCTGCAAATGGGCACAGTGAGGCTGCAAATGGGCATTGTTTACCAGTAGCTGCTGCATTTCCCACCCTAGGCTTATACTCAAGTCAATACGTTTTCCCAGTTTTTTTGTGGTAAAATTAGGTGCCTTGGCTTATATTCGGGTCAGCTTATACTCAAGCATATACGGTAGTTATATATTGTATAAAAATATAGTACATATTGTGACTTGTTTACTAAAAGTTTAAGGGCTGTTCACTTTGCAAAGTAAATTTTCACTTTTGAAAGGGTTTTTTTCTATTTCTTTAGTGAATGATATAATAATCCACTTACCAAAAAATACCCAATCATATGCAAGTAAGATAAAAACATACTGTAATTTATCTAATTTAGTAAGCTAAGTGAAATTTCCCTTGCAAAGTAAAAATTCACTTTTCAAAAAAAGTGAACAGGCTTTACTCCTTTGGTACTTTGAACATATACAGTATCTGTCACAAATATTTCTACTTAACTAGCATATGGAAAAGAGTTTATACAATATATTACTATATTCTAATTACAAGCCTTATAGTGTATTTCTTGACTATTTTCATTTATAGGGAGAATGAACATCAAGTTATGACTCATCTTATCATTGAATGTTAAAGATTTTACAAATCAAATAAAAGCAATGGTGATATAATAAAAACTGACACTACAAAGCGAATAAAAAAATTAGAAAAGCAATATTCCCCTGGGAGATTGCAAATAAAAGATACTGTCATTCTGCCAGCTACATGACCTTGTTCAGGTTTTTCTAAAATATTCTAAACAACTTGGAAGATAAAAAGGTAAACATAAAATTACCATGTCTTCAAAGAGAAATGACACTACTGTAATTACACTAACAGGTAGTTACTAAATGTAACATATTGCAGTAAAGAACATCCTTTCAGTTTACAAAACAGTATTGTTGCATATGTTAAGAAACATAATTCTATACGTTTTATGTATTATTCATAAAATATATATTAAAAACTACAGACTGTAATGCCATTGTTGCTAAAAATACCTTATTTATCTATCTGTCTGTGATAGACCACCTGGCACCCTGCCTGGGTGCCTCTGCCAAACAGTGCCTCCTGTATTCCAAACCCTTCCAGCAGACCGATCGCTAATACCAGTTCTTTACTCCAAGCATCGTCCACAGACAAGATGTTGAGGTAAAAGCCAAAGGAATCAATTTATTGAACAAAAATATAGGTTTTTATACACTTCAATAATAGGGGCAGTCACCATATGAACAATAAAAACAAATATTAAACATTGGGGTAAACTTCTCATAATGGTTAGGTAACAAGGTAAAGTTAGAAGGTATACAAAACATGGACTTTTTAGGCACCACAACAAAAGTTTTTTTTGTTTTTTTGTTTTTTTTTAAGTTTTTAAAGACCGTTTATTGAAGCTAATAACAGTACAAAAGTATAAAATCGGCAACGAACCAAAAATAAGGTCAGTACAGAGTGATTAACATTGGCATAGTGAAAAGAGTAGACCTAAAGAGAGGGTGAACATAGTACAAGAGTAAGAACTGATAACCTTCAGGGTGAAATAACAGACTCTATATCGAAAAAAAAAAAGTCCGCTGGATAAGAAAAAAAGGAACCGGGATTCACGGGAATCAGGACTCCCCCGGGATGGACCGCGCACCCCAAATGGGATCCTGCTGTTCGCGAAGCATCCGGGTGAAGGTCTGCGGGATCGGGATGATCCTGCCGGGACCTATCCTGAGCCCAAAAACAGCCTTACGTAGGATAATGGCCTGCTGGAGAGTCTGGTAATATTGCAAGACCAAAAACTAGATCAGAAATAATGTTGCTCCGTATGGGGAGTGTCCCCGAGATCTTAAGTGGTACAGACTGGTCTACTGGGTTATCAATTGGAGAGGAAACAATAACAACAACAAAAAAAGGAAAAAAAACAAAACTTCAGTCTGTTTCTCTCGATATGTGCGAACAACCTAAAATTGAGCCTGAGGAGAGAAAAAGAAAAAAAAGAGAGGGAAAGAGGGGTGAAAAGAAAGCGGGGAAAAAAGGAAAGATAGGGGGGGAGTGTCGGGGGCAGAAATCCTTGCGGAGGGGAGGGGGGCCCATGGGCCCACTAGAATGGAGGGGGTGTACAGATTTCTGTGTGTCAGGGGAGTAATTGGTTTCCTAAGAACCTAGCCCATGGACCCCATATGAGTCTAAATTTTTCGTAGGTGTCTAGAATCCCGCTCGAGATCTTCTCCTGCGACATTATCCAGGAGATTTTCTGTTTGGCTTGGCGCAGGGAAACCGAGGGGTTTTTCCAGGCATGAGCTAGCGTGATCTTGGCTCCTAGGAGGATAAAATGGATCAGTGACTGTGTCATTTTAGGTACTTTCGGGATGTTGTCATTAAGGAGAGCTATGGTGGGGTCTTGTTTGACTGCGAAACCGGTGGATTTAAGATTAAACATTCCATTCCAGTACCCTCTGATTTTGGGACATTCCCAGAGAGTGTGGAGGAGGGACCTTAAGTGGCCACATCCTCTAAAACAGAGGGATGGTGACTGTGGGTAGAATTTAGTGATACAGGTGGGTGCCAGGTACCAGCGGGACATAACTTTGAGGTCTGCCTCCACAAGGGAGGAATTGAGAATGCCCTTGTAGGAGCGGGCAAAGTATGTGTGCCAGGTATCTAGGTCCCAATCAAGTTGCAGATCACGCTCCCATTGCATCATATAGTTCGCTTTCACCTGGGGCTCAGCTAAAGCTGAGTGGATAAGGGAAATCCCTCCCCTTACGCCCATGGCTGAGGAGCACCAGAGTTCATAAGATGTGACAGAGAGCGGAGTGTCCCAACTTTTCCAGACCCTGCGCAGAAAGTGTGATAATTGATAGTAGCGGAAAGTTTCCGAGACTGGCATGTCTAGTTTAGAAATGCAATATTTGAGGTCCAGAGCTATTGAAAAATTGCCCTATTCTATAGAGGCCCTTATCGAGCCACCACCTAAAAGCCCCGATGTTCAGACCTGGAGGGAATAGGGGATTGTGGAAGATGTGTGCCAGGGGATGCCATGGGGAGGTCAGGGAGTGTCTTCTATACAGTGTATCACATAAGGCCATTGAGTGAGACAGAGAGGGGGATAGAATCGGTGGTCTGTCCTTTTGTGGTCTCCATACCAGGAAGTCCAGAGTGTGGTTGGGAGTAGCCTGTCTTTCTATGTCCACCCAGTCTGGCTTTGGGCCTTTGGAGTATATAACTGAAAATTGGCAGAGTTGTGCGCCTTGATAATACGACCATAAATTAGGTAGTCCTAGACCCCCTTTTTTTTTTCTTTTGGTCTGTATAAAACCTTTTTGGAGAAACGGTGTCCCTTTCCCCCCAAAATGAATCTTTTAATCGAAGCCTGCAATTTGTCCAGAATACGTTTTTTGATGGGTATAGGGAGGGATCGAAAGAGGTATAAGATCCTGGGTAGTAGGGTCATTTTGACCGAGTTTATTCTGCCCAGCCAGGACATTTTATACAGGGCCCAATGCGAGAGATCGTCCAAGAGTTTTTTGAGCATTGGGGGTAATTGTGGTGGTATAGAAGTTCTGTTCTTGTGGATAGGAATACGCCTAAGTAGGGAAGGGAAGAGGTGCACCAGGAGAAGGGAAAGTGGGTTTTAAGTCTCTCTACGAGGCCTTGGGGAGTAGAGATATTTAGGGCCATTGATTTGGTCATGTTGACCTGAAGTCCCGAGATGGAGCCGAATGAGTTGAATAAATGGAGGATGTTGGGAGTGGAAATGAGGGGGGAAGTGACAAACAGGAGGATGTCGTCAGCAAAAAGGGCGCATTTATGAGTCCGTTGACCGCATTTCACTCCATGAATGTCAGGGTTTTGTCTGATGGCTAGGGCTAATGTTTCTATCGCTATGGCAAAGAGGATAGGTGAGAGGGGGCAGCCCTGTCTAGTGCCTTTTAGGATAGAAATTTGTTCGGAAAGGTGACCTTGCAGTTTAATGCAGTTTTCTTAGGTTCCTAAGAAAATCCGGGCCAAAGACCCATTTTCGTAAGATGGTGAAAAGGTATGGCCAAGTCACAGTGTCAAAGGCCTTTTGGAGGTCTATAGAGAGGACATATCCAGGTTAGGAAGGCCCTCCATCCCATGAGGATTGCATGAGGGAAATTAAATCTACTGCTCTCCTGATCTGGTCCGGCCCCTGTCTTCCGGGGATAAAGCCCACCTGATCCTTATGGATGTTATTAGCAATGAAGGAGGCTAATCTGTTTGCTAAAATTTTTGTCATAATCTTTAAATCATTATTGATCAGCGAAATTGGCCTGTGGTTACTAACTTCACTGGGGTCTTTGCCCTGTTTGGGGATCACCGATATGTAAGCCAGATTGGCAGCTGGTTCTAGGGGGGATCCCTAGCGAAGAGAGTTAAAGAGGCGGACCAGACAAGGAGAGAGGACCTCTGAGAATGCTTTATAATAGTGTACAGAAAATCCGTCAGGGTCAGGGGCAGAGTCTGTTTTGAGGTTCTTTATAACTTTGCAGACTTCCTCCACCCTGAAAGGAGATTCCATGATGGATCGATGGGAGTCAGAAAGTTTAGGGATATCAATGTTCTTCAGGAAGGAGTCTATGGAGTCTGAGTTGTTAGGGTTAGGTGACGAGTAGAGTTTGGAATAAAAAGCCTAGAAGGTTTCCAGGATTTTTTGGGGGTTCTGGGTAAGAGTTCCTGACAGGGATCTGATCTTTGGGAGAGAGAAGGATTTTATTTTGGGTGAGAGTTTTGCGGCTAAGTGAGGGCCTATTTTTTCTGCCTGTATGTAGAACCTGCCGCTTAGCCAATTTAGGTGTTTATCAGCATTGGATGTAAGGGCCAGGTTTAGTGCCACACAAGTGGATTGTAATTTAGCCAGGGTCACTGGAGATGGGTTAGCCTTGTGGGATTTCCTGAGGGATTGAAATTCTCTTTCTAGCTTTATAACATCCGCTTTCCTTTTCTCTTTTGAGTTTAGACGCCAGTTGAATCACTTTCCCCCTCAGAACGGCTTTATGAGCCCCCCAGAGGAAACTTGGAGTCATATCTCCAGTGTCATTGAGGAGAAAAAATTCCCTGATGTCTTTCTAAAATTGAGCAGTGGACTGGGTTGGACAGCAGTGATTTACTTAGGCGCCACTGGGGTGGCCCAGGAGGTGAGAGGTAGCTAGAGATTTTAAGGATCACCAATGAATGATCCGACCAGGGGACTTCCTGTATGGAGGCCTGGGACGCTGTGTGTATATCCGAGTTAGGGAGAAAGATAGGATCGATTCTAGCGTACATTTTGTAGGTAATGGGTATAGTCTTTCGCCGTGGGGTTTAGTTCCCTCCAAGAGTCTATCAAACCCATGTCATGCAGAAAACTGGCTATTCTGAGGCTTTGTTTGGGTGGTTCCTTTTAAATGAGGTCTACCTTGAGAGGACTTGTCCAACATGTGATCAAAGGTAATGTTGGGGTCGCCCCCTATAATCACCCTGCCTTCCAGGTGAGGGGACAGGGTTGATGGCATGGAGGTAAAGAAAAGTGCTTGGCCTTGGTTCGGTGCATAGTAAGAAATAATAGAATACAAGACTCCCTCTATGTGTCCTTTTATGAGTATATACCTGCCGTCTGAGTCTTTGACCGTATGTGTGAGGACGAAGAGTATACGTTTAGAAAGGAGTATGGCGATTCCCCTTTTTTTTTTTGGCATCAGCATTCGCCAGATAAAAGGTCAGGAAGTTGTGGTGGAGAAAGGTGGGGGTATTGCTGGCTGGAAAATGGGTCTCCTGAAGTAGAACAACATTGAGGCTTCTAGCCTGGTAGCTCTGAAAAGCCTTTCAGCGTTTAGAGGGCAAATTGAGACCCTGGGCGTTATGTGAGGCTATCTTTAAGGATAGCAAATGGATAGTATTCGTGTCAGCCATGGGTGTAAGGAGCGAGTAGCAAAAAAGAGCAAAGAGAGCTTACCTCTGCCACTGGAGGGTGGACTTCCTGTTGTGAAGATGGATTCCCGATATCGCCTTAGGGGTGGGCTAGATGGCCATCTCCGCGAGGATTCCTGAAGAGGGTGGGGAAGAGAAGGGGGTGGAGGAAGAGACAAAGAGAGGAAGAGGAGAGAAGAGAACATTTAATAGTAAAAAGGTATATGAATAACACATTAAGTGCAAAACCAACAAATAAACAAACTGAAAAAAAAAAACCAAAATAACGGACTGGTATTCCTAGTCCTAGTCCAAGTTCCCCATTTCGGAGGAACTTGGAGTTGATGCAACCTCAAAGTGGGTTGCCTACCTGATGTCACCAGAGGGAGAGTGGGTACCTCTGTGTCACAACAGAGAGGGTGGCATGCAAGGCCGCTCTGGTCGTCTGGATCCCCAATGGGGGAATGAAATGGTGTGGGATCAGCTTCAGAAATGGGACACTAGCAGGAGTAAACGTGCAAGGGAACAGTTGGCAATAATAAGGAACCAAAGCAAATATTGCAAGGAAGGGAATCGCTGCGGATGGGGGGTGGGAGGCGGGGAAGGGTGGGGGGTACTGCCATAGGGGGAGTACTCAAAAAGCGTAGCTTTTAACTTGCAAAATACACCATATCAGGTAGTATACATCCCAGCCGGGATGGTAGGGTGGAGTCCGGAAAGGAGTCCCAGATAGCCATTAAGGGGGTTAGTGGGGCCTAACCGAAAGCAGGTTCAAACCTGGCCAAAAAGTCCGAAGGCAGGTCTGCGTAGGGATGCCCCCTGCACGAATGGGAGGGATGGGTCCTCAGTCCAGGAGAAAAGTTGGAAGAAACATTTCCAGTCCAGGAGTGCGGAGGGACGTTTATCTCAGAGGGCGAGAGTCACGGTATCTTTTTGGCAATTGCTGGTTCCATAACGGAGTTAAAAGACTGCCCGGGGGAGGTCGCTTGGAAGAGCCCGGGTTGGACGTTGTGTGCAAAGGAGTAAGATCCTGGCATATCAGTCCTAATTGCAGGAGCAGGCGCTCCCCTTCCTGGAAATTGCTGAAGTGAAATGATTTGTCTCTGAAGTGAAACTGAAGGCGGAAAGGGAACGACCAGCGGTACTTGATGGAGTTTTGGGTAAGTATTTCCAACAGCGGTTTGAGAGCTCTC